>JAJJHY010003831.1:11270909-11346158 GCA_021224005.1 Drosophila setifemur | reverse complement strand
GTGCATCATCAGCTGTCCATTGCCCCCGTTCTCTTTTCCCACACGTTTTGTTTTGTTTTTCTCTCCCCCTTTTTGTTTCGATGCTTGTCGATCCGATTCGATTCTGTTCGATTCTGAACGATTCTGCTTTGTTTTTGAAAACGAAATGAATTTCCATTCGCTTTGTTTTCCCCGCCAGTTGGAATTTTTCTTTGTTTGGCGATACTGATAATAGATACTAAAGCTATTTGCAGAAACGTCCGAGCCAATGGCAGAATGGCCAAGCGAAGTCTAAACAACAGTGGGACAGATTTTTTTTATGCCAATTTATTCAAGAAATAATATCCAAGTTTTTTATTTTGTATCCCTTTTATATATATCCTTTGTATCTCTCTATATAAAATATATATTTTGTTGGTAAATATTAATAATTTTGGTTATTTTACAAAGTAAAATTTAGTTTCCTTGATTTTATCACCATCATTTGCCCACGGTACTAATTCAATAACAAAATTCAATATTTTTTATCTTTGTCTCTTATATACAAAATATCTATTTTTTGTGAATATTAACAATTGTTGTTTTTTTTTTACATTGCAAAGTTTATTTTCTATGATTTTATCAATATCATTTGCCCCACGGTACTTCGTCTATGCGTACTTATTCAAGAACTAACTTCTTTATTTTTTTTAATTTCTATAATTCATATTCTTTAAACAAAATATATATTTTTTTAAATATTAATAACTTTTACATGACAGAGTTTATTTTCGCTGACTTTGCCCCACTGTCCACCGCCTATAATCATTGCAAACTCACTCGCTCTCACATACGCATGCACGAAAAAAGACGTATATATTTAATTAAAATCGTGATTTGTTGGGGGTCTTTGTTGTTATTGTTGTCTATAATTCAGTTTCACTTGGCATCGACTCAGAACGCCTATGTTCCCATCATTTGCCGCTGAGCACTGGAGGAGATTACTTGGGTCTACGAGAACTCGAGCTCAAATCGCTGTTAATTTGGAATTAATTTCGGTGTTCGGGGTGAAGTGTCGCATCGTGAGGCGTCTCTCGATTTCAATTAAATCCGCCGACTGCCGCTGGCAATAACAATAATAAGTTTATTATTATTATTATTATGCCATTTAGTAGATAATCAGTGCCTGGAATTTCCCCTCCGCAAGTGACCCAGAAAAAAAACTCAGCTTGAAACTGGGTCAGAGTGCCAAAAAGAGAAAAAAAGAAAAGTGAAAAATAAGCTAAAACAGAAGAAGAAGAACGGCATGAGCTAAAGATACAATTGTTACTCCAACTTGGAACTTGAACTGGCTGAGCAATTATAGTTGACCCTTAAGTCGGAATCTTGACCCCAGTGGCCGGTGGATGAGCCGACCATGAAAGGCATCTGCGGTGAGCAGCTCAACAATTGCATGCTGCTGGGCGATTGCGAAAATAGTGAAAATGGACCAGAAACGCCAGGAGACGCCGTCGGCGGAGGCGAACTGGAATCGGGGGAGAGGGCGACGACGGATGGCGGCCTGGCCTTCGCTGCCCGCCGGATTCGGAATCGTCAGGTTCACAGTATGGCTGTGAGATCGGGCAGTGCCTATGATACCCTGGAACGACCCTATCGGCATGATAAGACCCGAGGACGTTGGGCCAAGTCGGCGGACTTCTATTTCGCCTGCTGTACGCATGCCTTCACCTCGCTGGTGTTCTCCGATCTTCCCGCCTTTGGATTGCTGCACGGGGGTTGGCGTAAGTACACTGAAAAATATTTTTAAATAAATGGGAAATCAAAAAAAAAGCAATGGAGATATTCCAAGAACATTGCAAAAATTGTTTTAGGTGTACACTTAATTCATTTCCGATCCCATTGCCATCACTTATCAATTTAATTCAATTAATGAAAATCAAAGGTTATCGGAGCTGCGTTAATTGTGGGTTTATGTTTTTATTCCAAAGAATATTCGCATTTTGTAAACGATAAGGTGATCCGTCGGGGTTGTCATTGTTCAACCGCTAAAACCGAAACAACTATCCCTGAATCTGAGCTCGGTTAATCGATAGATGGATAGATCATTGGCCGGGTCTAATTACCTCCAAAACCGGTTACGAACAGATTTAATCGTAGTCGATTGCCGGTTATTAGTTAATTACAAAAATTGCCTTGTTCTAAAGGCTATAATCTATATTAAGGAGTAAGCATTTAGATATATATATACAAGCACAATGTGACTAAAACTTATAATCCGACATTGAGAGTCATAATGGTTTTAACGAGAAGAAATGAAATATAAAGATATAATGTTTATCCTAACCACATTTATACTATAGTTATTATATTAGTCAGACTTTTGATCTATATATTTTATAACAATTAGACATATCAAATTAAATTATGATTCACAAGAAATATGATTCAATTAAACATTGTTTATATTTTCTAATTACTTTGTTTAAATCCATATCAATTTAATATAATCCAACTAAATATATATATTCTCCCGATTTCAGTTTTCTTCATAATTGCCTACCTTATGGGAATGATATTTTATTCACTGCCCATATTTTTGATCCAAGCATTTTTAGGACAATTCTCATCTTCTGGATCCATTTCCGCATTTCGTGTGGCGCCCATATTCAAGGGTAAGCTATCTTAAAGATTCATTGCATTCACAGAAACCATTTATATATATTTTTTCACATACTTTTAGGCATCGGCTACTCTATATTGCTCCTCAATCTGGGCACACTCACCTACTATAGCATCGGAGCTGTGGTTCCTCTGATATATACCGTGAATTCCCTCCATGCGGTGATTCCTTGGATGAGCTGCAACAACACTTGGAATACACCAAATTGTTCCTTACATGATGACTATGATGTGGAGGTTAGTAAGATAATATCTTTGATGTTATTGAAATAACTGAATAACATATGTAATTCATCTTTTTAGAGTCTGTATGTTGATCCACATTCTACTGTGGAATTCTTCAGGTAAGTTTTTGATACTTTAGATTTATTTGTGTTGTTTATATATTAATTATATTTTATAGGTCAGTTGTGGCCTCCACTGCAAAAGGATCTACTTCCCTGACCATATCCTGGCCTATGCTGACAGCTGTTTTAGCCATTTGGCTGATGGTCCTGGCTCTACTCCTTAAATCTGTGGCTTTTGTAAGTTATTATTTGTTATTATTTTTTTATTGTATTAAATAATAAATAATTATTTCCCTCCTCCTAGATTGGCAAAGCCCTCCGATGCGCTTGTGTGCTGATGTTTGGTTTCTTTTTGGCCGTATTTTTCTACCTGGCCATCCATGAACAAGTCAGTTTGGACACCATTCAGGATTACCTGTTGCCCGGCTGGGAGAGTTTTGACAAAATCTATGGAGTAATTCCCACCGCCTTCCTGATGGCCGGTGTTGCTCTGGGACCCGGATGGGGCAGTGTCATCACTCTGGCCAGCTTCAACAGTTTCCGCAGCGATGCCGAGAGATTGAGTGTCTGGGTGTGCCTCACCCATGCCTCGATAGGATTGATGGCTCTGCTCTGCTGCAATGTGGCCCACGATCATTTCGAATGTGGGTACAATCACAAAAAAAAGGAAGCTTAATTAACTTTTGTTATATATTATTTCAGACCATGTGGGATTGCTGCCTTTTCATGTGGATGAGGATCATCATATGCAGTTCCTGTATCTTTGTTTCTCGTATTTATTCGGTCGATTTAGAACGACGCCGAATCTGTGGGCTTTTATATTTTTTGGCATGATATTTTTATCTGAATTTTGTGCACTGGTAAGTCAGTTTTTAAACTTAAATATAAACAATTTTTAATATATTTTTTTTTATTACTTTTTAAGATTATTCAGATGATGTCGGTTTTGACAGCTGTATTCGATGAATTCGAGATGTTGCGGTCCCGGAAAATGCCGGTCACCTGTTTTTTGGTCTTCTGCCTCACAGCCTCCTCTGTGTATTTTTGTACTCAGGTAGGCTTTAAATTATACCTTTTTTAAGAGTTTTGTTAATATAAATATCTCCCATTTTAGCTGGGGTTCAGTCAGCTGACTTTGTTGCCCAAACTGGCCATGTTCACCCACATTGCGATCTCGGGACTTTTGCTCCTAATGGCCACCTGGGTTTATGGCCGAGTGCGTTTCCAGTGCGATTTGCAGTTTATGCTGGGCAAAACGATCTCGAGTTTTAAAATCTTCTTTATACGCTTCGCCACACCGATTTTTCTGGGCCTTTGTTTGGTAACAACTAACTTAGTACTCAATACCAACTTAGTACTAATGTTTTCCTATCATTTTCAGATACAAGTTGGCTACTTATTTACTTTTGAAAGCATACATCATGTCCTGATTTGGGTCAGCCAGAGTCTGATTTGCCTGATGGCCCTGTCGTATATGGTGTATAAGGTGACCCAAACCAATGGCAGTTGGCGCCAGAGAATCCAACAGTGTTTGGCTCCACACGATTGGCATCCGGTGGATGCGGATAATCGACGCTTTTACGAAGAAATCATGGGCATCTCCGAGATGCTGGTGATCGATGCCAATGCCAATACCACATAGTGCCTAAATATCGATTTCGAATACGAATACTCTTAGAATCAAAATCCAGCTCTTAAGACGACGCCACATGCAACTGAACTGAACTGAACTCACTTTTATTATACACACCCACACTAACTCATAGATACACACACATACATACATCACCCCCAGACACACACATACACCCACGCACACGACGACTATATATGGAGATCAAGTGCAATTGCTGATCGTTGATTTTTTAAAGGTTTAAAGTTGTACTGATATTTTTCAAACGCTAGCTATAGTAAAAAACATTGAACTGGTGATATTTAGTAGTTGCCTACATAATCGTAAAAAGATCAACAAGCTTCGGCCAAAAATATTGTTACGAATTAATAAAGATTTACCCTTAGCTATTTACTGTCGAAAAAATAGTTGGTCTTACTCAAATGTATATTTTTAAAATGGATATCAATTATTTTTTTAAATTTATAAGTTCGTTCTGGGTAAATATGAGTAAATTAGGGTTATTTGTTTAGCATACTTTTGGGACATTTAGTTTTTAGTTGTTTTTTATGCAATATAATTATTAATAAACACCATACAGAGATTAGAATTAGTGATTAAAAAAGCTGTTATTTTTTATTTTTTTTTTTTATAAAATAATGAACTGGGAGCATCAGAACCGAGATTTGATTGATGAAAGAGCTTTGGTGTACAAAAAAGGCACTCAGATCGCAGTATGTTACACCCCACTGAATAATAATTATAAGTATATAATTATCCTAAAGCTTATACAAATTATTTTATCAGTCATGCAATATAATGACATGGTAACAGATTTCTATAGTATTTTATCAACACACTACTCGGTCAAAATGAACCTAATTGAAATCTACGGGAAGAGTGTATATAATTTGTCATTGCATCTTTTTACTCATTAAAATTAAATTAAATGAATTTGGAAAATTAAAATTTCCATGAGGTTCATTAAAAATTAATTTAAGTTTTAAGTGCTGTTTGCAATTTATTTTATATTTTTTTCTGACAGCTTTATTAGAGTACTTTTTGTACAGGGTATAAACATCTGACTGACATCTGAAATCTGAACAGTCAAGCAAAGGCTGATTTTTCAGTATTCAAGTTCAGTATTCCGGCATCAGCCCAACAAATTAGTTTGTCTATTAACAATAACAAGGCAGAAACGCTACAAGATAAATAATTTCATGAATAAAGTGTCTAATATGGCGTTGGGATAAAGGCCTTCACTCCTTATCCGGATCGAGAAATGTGGGAAAAGCCCACGGTATTGGATTATCCCTTAAACTGGATTTTTAATTTACATGTGGATCAACATATGCAGTTTCTAAACAAATTTTAATCGCAGATATTGCCTGTGTATTTTGGCATACTTTTAGGCAATATTTTTTAAAACCAACCCGTAAACGATGCAAAAATAGAAAAAATCGTAATATTCTAATTTTTATTGAAATATTCATGTAATCTCGTAAGTAGGCAATTTGATTTATTATGTCTCATCGATGACCGTGAAAATTTTCAACTATTTTTGTTTCTCTGTACGAATTAATCAACATTTAAAAAACATAATTTTATTGAGACAGTTTCATATGAATTGTTTCTAAAATAATCAATGTTCGTTTGCCCAAAAGTCTAAGTTCAAAAAAGGTTAATAAATTAAATTTCTAATAAAAAATTAGTAAATAGCTCAATAAAAATTAGTTCTCGTGTTCTGTCAGGCAATATAATTTTGTGAAATGCCACACGGTGGCAGATTAATCTCTTGTTTTATCAACACCCAACTACGTCAAAATGAGTGATTTGAAAATATTCACCTAATCAGCGTACGTATAATTGAAATCAACAGCTAGAGTGTAAATATATTTTAATTTGTTTTTACATTGCTCGGTCATTGTCAATGGGTTTTCACTCCGCGCATTTTCCGCGAAATATCAGTTTCCAGTTCTCGCATCGAAATGAACTTGGCAGACAGTTAGACCAACACAGATATAAGAGCACTGATAATGCGGTCTCAAAACAAATAATTTGCATCAATTGCCAGATACTCTTCCCAAATCAGAGATTACATTTTTGGGTCATTAAAATAATTAAATTTTATTTGATTAAATAATTTATTTACTTGCAGTAATGCAATGCTAAAATATTGAGGGGAGGAATAATTTTTTTTTTAGGTATGAGATTGTTTGAGGTGGGATTTCTTTGAGATCTATCTGAATGGGAAAAGTAAACATACTCCGGAAAACTAATAAAATTTATTATGTAAATTATGTCTAGATTTCCAGCTAAATCAGTGTACTCCTCAGATAGGGTATGTATCGTACATCTGCCGTCCACTGAGATGAGCCTAGCAGGGGCTGTCAGCGGGATTCGAATTCAGTATGCCGGCATCAGCTCTACTAATTAGTTCGTCAATTTAAACTAAAAACGCTCGCGGATATTTCGTTGTGGAGGAAAAACACATATATTATAACCCCCAGCGGCGACGCTAATCGGATCTTGTTTGGATAGAAGATACTCTTATAAAGTCCGAATCTTCCGGATCGAATCATAAACACTTTTTGTTCGACTGGCAAATTGAGTGTCGAATAGTGAGAATGGTTTACGAAACATCATATGAGGCTGGGCTAAAGCCCTTCACTCCCGATCCGGATCGGGGTATGTGGGAAAAACCCTCGGATTATATCTTTGCATGTTTTGGTTTGGCCTTAAAACTGGATGTTTTCGTTGCGTCCTATTGGTTCTTTTTCGATATGGGACGTAAGTAATACAAAAATATATATATATATATGTTATTGGGTAGATAAGCTCCACGGTTAGTCTAATCTGTTTTAGGGGGCGTTGCTTGGCTAATGCATTACCTCTGACATATGACCCTGTGTGCCTCAAATCGCAATATAGAATTTATAATATTTTAATAATCTTGACTAAGCAATTGCATTTAATTTATTTTTAAATGATTACAGGCCGTGGAATTTTGAAAACTCAATCAATCATATATATATTATTTACATATCAGTCTGTTAATTTAATCAGTGACAATTCCTGGAATCTTTATTTACTATCAATTGTTTAGTTTTTGGAATGATGCCCTACGTCCTGTATATGGTGATTTTCCTTGTCCCAATTTTGGTAATACACTCCTTTATGGGTCAGTTCTCTAGCAGTGGCTTTATATCCGCATTTCGGGTCTCGCCCTTTTTTAAAGGTAAGAAGAGTTATATATATTTGATTTGGATATTATAATCATATTGATATATATTGAAGGAATGGGCTATGTGAGTGGCTTCCTCACCATCGCGATGCTCATCTACTATGGCATCTTTGCTGCTGTTCCACTTCTCTTTATGTTCCACTCGCTCCGACCGACTTTGCCCTGGAGCTGCGAGGGCCTAAAGTCTTGGTTTAATCATACTGCAGAGCAGTCAAGTGTAAGACAATAAAATTAAGTTATTATATATTATAATTATAAAGTTTTAACTCTCTTTCTAGATATGCAACATTACCCTAACTGATGATGAACTAGCATCTAGCCTGAACAGTTCCGAATATTTCACGAAGATCGTGCATGTTCCATCGGTTCTCTTCTTTCAGTAAGTAATACTATCCTTATATTCCTATATTTCATATATTCCTATATATCAAATTGTATTCATAATTTGTATAATTACAGATATCACTTTGATAGTTTTGATATTAGCAACTTTCCGGATTTATCTGCGGCATATCAGCTATCCTGGTCTCTTGTTGGCTTCTTTGTTCTGATCTGGGCTATGATCGCCCTCATATTCTATAAGTTCTCGGAGGTAGCAAAGTTTGGAAAGTTCATCCGCTACATGGTCATTGCCACACTGGTGCTCCTCCTAGTTTGCCTCGTGCGCTTCGTATTCCTTCCAGGAGCGTGGTTGGGCCTTTTGAACTTTTTGCGTCCCCAGAGAGATGACATGGTCATGGGAACTGCAGCCACATTTATATTGGTCCTGCAAGCCTTTGGAGCCGGCTGGGGAGGTGTGATCGCATTGTCCAGTTTCAATGGTTTTAAGACCAACATCATGTCCTACAGTTGGATCATCGCTTTTGGACAAATGCTAATCTACATCTTGTTTGGCATGGTGACTTTCATGCTGGAGTATCATTATAAGGGTAAGGTTAATTAGGAAATATAATTTATTTTATTTATCGAAATCTATTATATATTTTCCTTAATTTCCAGAGGTGGAAACCGAATCGTTTGATACTCATGTCATTGATCATTGGTTGTTGTTCTTGTCGAGTGCCAGTGCCATGGCCACAATGGAATGGCCAAATCTATGGACTATTATTTACTATTCAATGCTCCTAATGGCCGCTCTAATTGTGATGGTAAGCGAAATCTTTATTAATATTTAATGAACTTTTAAAATAATGTATCTTTATCTTTAGACCACGCAAATCTTCACTGTTCTGCAGAGTTTATTCGATGAGTTTGAGATGCTAAGAGCCCGAAGACAAGAGGTTACATTTGGCTTCATTGGAGGATTGGCCTTGTGTTCATTTTTCTTTTGCACCAATGTAAGTGATATAAGGATATATAGTTTATATAAGCTATATATTATATATTCCCACAGCATGGTATTATATATTTTGCTGCCATTGCCGTGGATGCCATTTCCTCGCACAGTTTGCTCCACTTGTTGCTCCTTATGGTGGTTCTGTGGATCTACGGACGCCAGAGGTTTCAGCGGGACATTGAGTTTATGTTGGGTCAACTCTTTGCCTCCTGGAAGATCTTTATACTTCGCTTTATTACACCAATTATTTTGATGTTTACCCTGGTTTGTAATACTACTTTTCTTCCCATCTAAATATGAACAAATTGGTAACTTAAAATTCTATCAACAGATGTTGGGGATAAGTATGTCCGTAATGGAGCACTTCTACTCCTCGAAGATTGTACTTGTTATTAGCATATTTCTCGTGGTATTACCATTATTGGCAATACCTGGCTATGGCTTTTACTATCTGTACCAGAGTACGGGCACCTTTTGCGAGCGTTTCCGGCGCGTTTGTCGACCCACCGATTGGTATCCGGTGGAAATGGAGCATCGCCAGCAGTACGAGGAGACCGTGGGCAACTCCGAGATGACCCACCAGCTCTTCGAGGTCACCGAGGAGGTGAACTAAGTGATGTGAAAATACCAAATAACCATAGTGTTTAAACCAGACAATGACATTATATTTTGCGTTTTGGAGTGTACGAATGTTTACCCAAAATATACATATATATATATAAACCCTATTTCGTTTCCACATCCGTCTCGGACATCATGTCGGGCATCCGGCGCGTTCTCCGGAAGGCCTCGTAGTCCGCCCGATTCTGGGGATCCGCCGGTGTCCAGTCCAGAGGCTTCAGGCGCTTCTTTAGGCTATCGCACATCGTCGCCCGTTTCCGGATCATGATGTAGACTATGTATATTGGTATAAACATCACGGATGACACGAAACTAGCCCAGCCAATCATAATGGCCCAAAGCGGATAGCTTATTTTGTTGTAGGTGATTGTCCGCATAAACACAATGCTCATCACGAGGATAAACTGTAGTTCTTAGTTCTTAGTACAGAGTTAAAATAAATCTTCTGCTCTACATTACCACAAGCACCAAAGGTGTAACCCACTGCCATAGGATCCTCCAATACCAGCTGGGTCTCTTGCCTCTCATGAACTCCACATCCAACATGAAGTTCTTGATGCCATAGATCCACGACACCATAATGATCTCAACGAGACAGATGACAATCACGGCGATGGCCGAGGAGTACCAGTCGAACAGCTGAACGATGAACATGCCAGCCTAAAATGGGGAATAACAATGAGATAGTGTTTCGGGGATGCGAATCTTTTGGATTCCTTCCTACATTGGTGCACATTATGGTAGAGACGGAGAAGAAAAATAAACAGCCGCAGAGGGTCAGCTTACACTTGTGCTGCCTAACCCACAGCCACTCGTCCAAAATGGAGCTGGTGATGGCCTCCAGTTGCACAAACTGAAAATTAGAAATAGTTATTAAAAATTTGTAGAGCTGATGGCCTTAGCTTAAAATACTTGATTAGGTTTTATATCGTAAACATCATTTATGTATAATGGTTAATAATAAATTTATTTGTATCTGATTTTTCTTCACTTGGCATCCAAAAGATATACTTACCACCGTATCGATGCCCAGTACAAAAAGCATGCAAAAGAACATGATGGCCCAGATCTGTGGCAGGGGCATTTTGGCAATGGCCTCTGGATAGGTAACGAAAGCTAATCCCGCTCCACCGGTGGCCACATTTGCCACAGGAACTCCCGACTTTTCTTTGGATGCAACATAATGTAAGAATTCAAGTTCCATTTTTTCTCAGAAATTGATCCACTTACCCGAGAGGAAGCCGAGGACAGAGAAGACCACCAGCCCAGAAAAGAGGCTGGTAAAAATGTTGACCCCTACTATGACGAAGGTGTCGATCTTGGCATTGTTCCGAAAGTTACTGAAGCTGGCCATGTTGACAATGCCACCCCAACCAGGCCCCAACCCAAAGAACATCTGAATTGCAGCATCGGCCCAGACCCTCAGGTCCAGCAAATGATGCCATTCCGGATACAAGAAGAATTTGATTCCAGTCCAAGCACCTGGCAGAGTGACTCCCCTAATGAACAGGACAAAGAGCAGGACGTACGGGAAGGGGGCGGTGAAGTACACAACCTTGCCAACCTGAAAAACAATTAAAATTAATATTAAAAAAATATATATTTATATACTAACTTACCGTCTTAATACCGCGCATTACGCACAGGTAAACGATTACCCATACGAATAAAAGGCTAAGAAGCTGTTGCCAAACCAAACCGCCCAAATCCTCAATGCCACTCGAAACACGAAGGACTTCCAAGCTAAATAAGACGATAGTAAATAAATTAATTTTACTAAAAAAATTAAAAAATAAACAATTTTTTAAAATATTTCTAAACCATATAAATAAATTCTTGTTTTTGGAATTGTGATTGCTTTTATGGTCGGAAAATAATAATTCAAGAAGTTAAAACTACAAAAGTTCGACTTAATTTATAAAACTTACTGAAAGAATTCGTCAGCGGATGTTATTACATGAGTATCAGTTTCATTATAATGATTTTTGCCAATCTGAAAAATATGTTAAGATGCATATAGATTTTTATTAAATATCTTTATTTTTTTTTAAAATTTTTTTTTTAAATAAGTATTATAAAAATCCAGAAATTTGTAAATATGATCTCACCTCATCTATAACAACACAGTCTTTGGTATTCCAATCATTTCCGCAATCCTCCCACGGTACCTTCTTGAAGAAGCAGTAGGTGATCATACGAATCGGATACGAGATGATCACCGAGTAGTAGCATACACAATAGGCGTTCACAACGATCTGGGCGACGCCAGCGCCCTTGAAGAGGGGGGTCAGGCGGAACATACCGGTGCATCCGGTGCCCGAGAATTGTCCAATCAACACCTCCATGTAAAATAATGGTATGCCGGCGAAGATCACCATCAGGGTGTAGGGTATTAGGAAGGCCGCTATGGAAAGGGATTTATTTAAGCAAGGAGGAACATTTTTTAGTTATATGAAACTACAGATTATGAATATAATTATAAATACATATACATATCTCAAATATTTTACCCTCTTTAGAGTATCGTAATACATGTTTAAACTATAAAAAATGAATTTTGATTTGTAAAATAATAAAATATTCCTGCGAAAATCACATTCATGTAGGGTATTAGGAAGGCCGCTATGGAAGGTTATTTATTCACCAAAGGAATAATATTTGAAAATTAACTTAAACCAGAAAATGCAATAATATATGCATTTTCTCAATTACCCATTAATTGCTTAATATATAAATAATATATTGTAATTTTGTTTAAGTGATTTTAGAACATGCTCAGAATTTTTAGAAAAATAAAACTAAAATAAAAATACAATACAATAAAAAAGATACAAATTGTATCTCTCCAGCTGGAATTGAACCTGCAATGTATGGAAATAAACATGGATCGTTATGCTGATGCTAAAAGAGAATATATAAAATAAATAATATATACAAAATGTATTATGATTTAGTTATTGATTATTGAAAATGTTTTTTTTTTTACATAAAAGCAGAATGATAATTAAAATTAAAAAAAAACAAGAAAGGAAGGCTAGCTTCGGTACCCGAAGCTTAGAATACCCTTGCAGGCTAGTTGCTTTTAAACCGTTCAATCGTTTGTATGGCAGCTTTAGGATATAGTAATCCGATTTTTAAATTTCTAAAAAGGCTTTACTGTCTATGAAAACTGTTTTTATCAAGAATGAATTAATTGTCTTGAAAAACACCAGAGTTATGCTTAATGACCCATTTTTTCCCATAGTTCCTATGGCAGCTATAGGATATAGTAGTCCGATTTTAATGAAACTTTCAGGATATGTTAAAATTGCTATTGAATAGAGTTTTCCAAGAAATAAATAAATTATCTTAAAAAATGGCGAAATTTTGGCACTTTTTCCCAATCGTTCCTATGGCAGCTATGTGATGTAGTGTTCCGATTCCGGCCGTTCCGACTTATATACTAACTGCAACAGATTGAAGGGTCGGTGCCAAGTTTCAGCCTGATAGCTTTAAAACTGAGGGACTAGTTTACATAGCAACCGACAGACAGACAGACGGACAGACGGACAGACGGACAGACGGACAGACAGACGGACATGGCTAGATCGACTCGGCTGGTGATGCTGATCAAGAATATATATACTTTATAGGGTCGGAAATGTCTCCTTCACTGCGTTGCAAACTTCTGGTCAAAATTATAATACCCTCTGCAAGGGTATAAAAACAACCCTGCAGCTTTAATTGCAATGTAGAGAAATTAATTTAAATCGTGCAGATATATAGTTTCGCGTTAATAATTAAAGAATTATATATTTAATTACTAGGACAAAAAGTAATATCCTTCGAGCCGGATTTGAACCAGCGACCTATGGATTTCAACTTATTCGCAATCATTAAACTGATGGTACAAGAGCAAGCGCTATCTGGGCCCTGGTATTGGATGGCCCAGAGTCCTGCCTTTGCTCGCAACACCTGCTCGAAAACTCTACAGTCCACCGCTCTACCAACTGAGCTATCGAAGGCGTCGCCCAACGGGTGTCCACAGTCCCGTTATAAACGCTGGAGCTTTGCCAGCTTTCACTCGAAAAAGCTGAAAAAGCTAAAAATAGACACCAACACACGCAGAAACAAATAAATTGCACTCTTGCTGACGTCAGCGTTGCGCTATTTTTGGGTAGCCCAGTCACTCTTCTCACTCACTCAACAATTACTTCGAGTACTTCCAGTTGTTGGAAAGATGGAAGGGGAATGTGGAAATATGTAAATCTGGAATAGTACTCACCGCCCCCGCTGCGATAGCATAGATATGGAAAGCGCCAGACATTGCCAATGCCAATGGCATAGCCGATGAGTGAGAGTATGAACTCGGTCTTGGACTTCCACTGGCCACGATGCTCGTCCCGCTCGATGCGCTTCGTCTTGCGCTCCGGTTCGGGTGCTTTGTTGGCCATCCTCACTGAAGGTCAAGGCTCTGATTGTCCTGGTTCGAATTTAGCATCTTTGGATGCAGCCAAAAAGGGGGGCTTTCAGTGTTACAAGTGTACAAATAAACAAATAAACAATAATTCGGATTTTCTTCCCCTTTCGGAAATGTCCAAAAAGTGAGCATACTTTAATTTATTTTGAAAATGTCAAAAAAGTTTCTTAAGTTCTCTTACGGCAACAGTGCGTATGAGTAATGCACTTTTGATGCAATTATTATCTTTCTACTGCTTAATTAAATTGTGTGTGATCTGCATTAGATTATTTTAATTACTGGGATTTCAATTCATTTTTAATGAAACTAAAAAGTGTTAGTAATATAATATATTAATATACGTCATTGTTTCTGGATTTTGTAATTTAAAACACTGTATTGCATCATTAGATGTAATTATCTCAGGTTCAGTACGCACTGCAACACTGCGTATGAGTGATGCACTTATGGTATGATCCTTTCTACGATCCTTTTTACTGCTTTATTTAAATTATTTTAAAGACAAATTCCTTTATTGTAATAAATATTGGAATTTAAAATTATTTCCTACGAAATATCAATATACATTTAAGATTTAATCATTTACCTTTTAAAACACTGTAACCCATAATAACAAAACCATAAATAAAACTTATATCATTCTTTCTGGTTTTAGTAAATGTTATAACACTTTATTGGCAACATTTTAGCATCATTAGATGTACTTAGCTCAGGTTTAGTTCACGGCATTCATTAGGCTAGCTTAGGGACTATGTGAGTGGGTTTTGTTAAAGCTTCGATTTCCTTGTTGACACCACTATCCTTGGGGATAGCAAATGTGTTTCTTATTTAGCAGAGCAGGGTCCTCAAGAGAGCCAATATA
The DNA here is from genome assembly GCA_021224005.1 of Drosophila setifemur. Taxonomy (NCBI): domain Eukaryota; kingdom Metazoa; phylum Arthropoda; class Insecta; order Diptera; family Drosophilidae; genus Drosophila; species Drosophila setifemur. The sequence continues at coordinate 11,331,100 of JAJJHY010003831.1, read as the reverse complement.
GTCAGACCCATCAATAGAGATGGAATGACTCCGAGGTTCTGGCTTGAATTGCGACCTGCTATCGCAATGTAATCGCCTGGACGTCCTGACTCCTGTTTTTGGGCCTTCTCGCAAAGGTCACCGCAGTTGGCGTGCTCGCAAATGTCGCAGATATTGGATTTGGGTGCCCTGTAAAATTGTCTGGCACGTCGAGCTGGAAATAAATAATTTAATGATTGTATGAGAATGGAATAAATGGGATTTAAGTTTAGAATTTAAACAAGAAATTAAAAAAAGGGTTTTAAAAATTCATAATAATTTTTAAAATATAATTATCACATCCCAAGACTCACCACTATCGTAGTAATCATACATGACCACCGCCACAGGTCGATGTTTGGTGACCTTCACCGTCTTGTAGGCATGCAATGTGGGACACACCTCCCTCCTGTCCAGGTAGTCAAAGTAGATGACCACCTTGGTGTTCCTGTTCTGTGTCTCCACCTTCTTAATCCGCTCACTGGACTCTAGGGTGGGCAGGGTGTCCCTGTCCACGACAAATCCACTCGGAAGTTGCACCTCCATCACAGCCATGTTGGATCTCTGTTCGGATTCGCCAGCCACAGAAACAAAACTGGCACAGGCCGAGAGGTGGAGATAGTCGGCATGGGAGTTCCGATTCACGGTGGGATCGAGCACAAATCGAGGCCAGGCACTGGTCACATTTGTGTTGTACTTGTAACTAACTTGGGCCAAAGCCATTCCCCGTCCCGTGGCCGAGATACTCAGGTTCTTGAGGTTGTTGGGTAGCTAAAACCATTCACAAAATTAAAATAAACTATTATTATTTCAAAAGAAGATACTCACCTCCACAGACTGCAGGGCCAAGGAGTTCTGCGCATTGACATTGATCATAGTTTCAGCTCCTTCTCCATAGTGAAAACCAATCTGCACATTGTTACCCTGGCTGGAGAAGCGTTCGGCGAAGGAGAGCAGAGCCTGGAGTCCCACCACAGTGTCCTGAGAGGCCACAAAGCCACCACCGGAGTTCCGTTGGTCCATAAGCCAGTTCAAAACTGGTAGAGCATCACCAACCAGGTTGTTCTCCAGCAGAGCCAAGGCAGCGTAGGCGGAGATCTCGATGTTGACACTACGGGTGGCATTGTACCAGGGTGACTGCTGCTCACCCGCCGGAGCAGTCTTGTTCCACCATTTGCGACCATCTATAGGGAGGTGGGAAATCAGTACTCTACTTATTTTAAAATCTAATATTAAATGATGTATTACCCTCATTTATGGCCATTGAATCCAATCTTTGGAGGAAAGCCGCCTTGGCATTGTGATTTGCTCGGGAGAGCACATAAGTACCCAAAGCCATGGCATGGAGGTTATTTGAACCATCTAACCCCCGGGTGATGAAGTCCAGGGCCTTGTTAATGTTGTTTCGGTACTCCGGATACAGATCCTGGAAAATGTTACTCTCAATAAATTAAATAACTTAAGAATATATATTTCTACCTACCACATTTTCCATTAAAGCCAGCGTCACAAAGGCCGTCAGACTAATGCCATCGTCTCCGAATCTCTCAAAGACATCGCCACGCTCCTCGAATCCACCATTTCCAGACTGAACACTAGCCAGATAGGTCAATGCAGTCTGCAGGACATTGCTGTCCACTTGGGTGTAGGGAGCCGCCTGCCGAAGGGATCGGGCCACATAGGCAGTCAGCCAGGTGGAACTCTGCTTAACATTCAAGCCAAAGGCACTAAAGGCACCATTCTCATGGCGATAGTAGAGGAGTCTCTGGTAACCCAAGGCCAGGTTGGACATGGCCTGCAGCTCAATCTCTGGGGTGAGTTTTTGAAGTCGCTAAGGGAAACAACAAAAAATATTTAGTAACAAAAATGTATATATATACTTTTAACATACCCCCAAATACCGGAGCACCATCAGATTGGGCACAAAGTTAACCATGGTCTGTTCTCCACAACCCGTGGGCAGGAGGATGAGGTTCTCCAGATTGCCAACAATACTACCAATCAGATCTCCCACAGCGGAAACTTCGATGCTCGTAGATTCGGGAATGGCATTTCGTGGCACTTTGATGGTCACATTTCGTTTGTTCTGCGCATTCGAGTTGAGTTCGAAGAGGAAGCCTCTGTTGACCCGCTCGGTGGATCCAGGATGCTCGACCAGCAGGGTTTGCTCAACCGTATCACCAGCCTGGGATGAGGCTGCCATGGCCTTGACCGGAAGGGAACCCACCCTCTTGGGGGTCACCACGAAGGAGACTGTGCGGGCGGATTTACCAGGTACTTGCAGGGATCGACGACTATATAGTTCCACCTCTGCGGGAGAAGTAAAAGGATATAGTATTTGAATTAAATGAAGTATTCCCAGAGTATACCCACTTGGTTTGTTGGTGGCCTTGGGATCCAGCTGGGGGAAGTCAAAGTCCAAAGCTGAGTTGTAGAAAGTAACCTCCACACTCAAATCGCTGTCCCTGTTGTTATGCACCACAAAGGGAATGGCAATGAGTTCATCTGGAAGATAGATAAAAGTAAAGTACTTCCTCCAAGGATCCTGAATTCAAAACCCACCTCTCCTGATTGAGTAAGGCAGCTCTGTGGTGATATAGAACTCTTTGTAAGCCTCCAGTTTCCCATTGGGCGCTGATAAACCCAAACCATTAACCGGATCCAGGGCAAAGGCGGAGACCACCCAAGATGTCATATCACTGGGAATCCTGCGATGGATTGAATTCCTTCCATCACTGCTGGCGGAGATGTTCAGGAACAACCACGTATCCGCCGGATCGCGCATCACATGGACACGAGGATTGTGCCAGAAGGGTTTGGGGGTATACGAAAAGGCGTAGCGTCCTTTTCCCGGTGGCAAAGTGTTGACCTCGATTTTGTGGGCGGGTCCAATATCGGTTTTCCTCACCGTCGTCAGTTTATCCTCCTCGGGGCCAGTGGATGCATCTCGTCCCAAAGCTGGGCTGCTCTCATGCTCCTTTTCCTCGAAGTAATCCGTATTGGACATAGTAATCACACCCGATTCCTTGCCAGGAGATCCAACCGGAGAGTTGACATCACTCAGTTCATAGGATCGCAGGGCATCCATCAGTCTTTGGTGGGTCAAATCATGGCCACTCCTCAAAGCAGCGGAATTCTGATCCACCAGCATTAGGCCCACATAGGAGTAGGGCTTGGTGCTAATCCCTATGTCAATATCCTGGCCGGGAGGAGCTCGAATGGGGGCTTCAATTTGAACCTGGAAATTCGTTTTAATGAGATTCATTTTTAAGATTTAAACTTATAATTCCTACCGCATTCAGAAGATTCTCCTCGAACTGTATGACCTGCTCATCATAAACAAACTCCCCATTTATCACGGTGTAGACAAGCAACTTGGCCCTTGGCATCATGGCAAAAGAGGCCAGGAACTTGATGGTATGGAATGTGCCATCGTTGACCTAAATAAGAAGGTTTCCATTATAGTATCAAACAAATAATTAATCACCAAACTTACATCCACATTGCGTGAGAGGATTATATCACCACGACCCACAACTTGGTACATAAAGTACTTGATGGGTGCAAAGGAACGCACCACCACAGAGATTTCCTGATTTACTGTGGGCCTAATTATTTAATTTTTATTAATTATTATTATTAATTATTTATTTCTTAATTTTAAATAATTTTCTATACTTACTTATCATTCAAAACCTTGGCAGTTATGTAGTTCTTGCTGTGCAGATGTTTGCTCGGAACCTTTCCCACCTCACTGATCACGCCCTGATAGTCGACAATTATCGAATGGAACTCATCCCGATCTCCGACTGGCACAGTGAACTTCATCTTGACCTCGCCACTGGCATCCAAACTGTAGATAGAGCGATTGTACATCTCACTGCTGCCATAGACATTCGTCAGATAGGCGGTGATTTGCGGATTGAAGTCCCTCAATGGACCGCCATCATTACGGGCTATGCGGGCCTGTATTACAAAATAATTAATATAATTATTTAATAACTATTAAAAGAGCCACCCACCGTAGCTTCGAAGGGCACTCCGGGAATGTAGTAACTGGGCACTTTGACTGTCTCCACGCGGAAGTGATTCAAATGCAGGGTCAAAACCGTGGAATAATTTTGCACCGAACCGGTGGACTTTTCCTCTACCAAAGCATCCAATAGATACTGTCTCTCGTAATCCTGCTTGAGATGCAGTTCGTTTTCGATATCAAACTCAAAGTAGGCATTGCCATCGATGGGCACCACTTTCCGGGTGATGAGATCATTGACAAAAGGCTGCAGAGAGCCAAAGAAGGTGGGATAAATGGAGAGAGTGGCCTCACCCACAATTGGCTGACCAAAGGCATAGCTAAAGGAAGATATATACAAGTTATTCCGGAACAATAAAAATATACCTAAACTAATACTCACTGCGCCTTAATGGTGGCGGCGATTTTGCCATCCTTGTAAATAGCATTCCTTGGGGTATCAATATCCACCACAAATTTGGGTAGAATATGATCCAGAATCTCGAAGGTTTGGGTATGGATTTGCTCCGCCACATCCACCTCAATGGACCAGGTTCCAAAACGCGGATAATCCGACAACCGGAGTTCGTTCGAATAAATCGAGTTGGTCAGACGAATGTCCTTGTAGCTCCTAATAATATTGCCACCCGAATCCTTGATGTCCACATGAACGCGACCATAACCACGAGCCGGCTTCAAATTGGCATCCAGAACGAGGACTCGATAATGGACCAGATCCCCCGGCTTGTAGATACTCTTGTCGGTCTGAACCAACACCGTGTGTTGTTTGGACTCGAAATGCAGCAGAGTCTCGTTGGTGAACTGAACTCCACCCACACCCTCGGCAGTGAGGCGGTATCGATCGGGTTTTAAGTCAGGAATCTGTCAGGGTATATATTATTATAGGGGTAACAATTGTGGATGAGCGGCTGACCCACCTCAAAGTGCAGCAGCTGAGTGGAGAAGGGTCTCAACTCCACGGTCTTGAAGTCCGTGTAAGTACTCCCAAGGATTCCCGCCTTGAATCTGGCTGATTCTGGGGCATTGTGCAGGCTCACAGCCACATGAAATTGGGAATTGGGACGCAAAGTATTTGGTGCAATTATGGAGTAAAGACTGTAATAGAAAAAAAATATTATTGGGGAAGAAAATATACATAAAATTTGATTATCACTTTATGAGGGATAAATGATTAATTCATGTCTTGCATTCAATAAAAAATGTTGTAAAGAGTTATTATTTAAGGAATCTTATAAAACTCTAACTGAAAATAAATAGGGAACCCGGCAATCCCCTTCGGTGCAGTTATGGAATAACCACTGTAAGAATATACAAATAAAATTATTGGGGGAAAAATACAGGAAATGCATAATTTATATTTGGCATTCAACAAAAATGTTGTAAAGAATTTCGTAACTATTTTTATTTAATGGTACAAAAATCACTCTGCTAATAAATTGGGAATCTACTAGCATCAATGGTATAATGATTTTATTATTATTAACAAAGAAAATTGTAAATAATTACCTCAAGAAAAATGTATTTTATTCTATCATAGAACTGCGAGCATTGTACCAAATAAAATGAGTTATATTAAAAATTAAAAAATTTCATTTTAAATCTATAAAACACTATAATTATTCGCTTTGCAATTTTTCCAGGGCCGTAAAAAAATCGCCAGTTATACCCGATTGTAAAGCATTAAGAAAAAACTAACCATTTCCTTTTGCATGCTACACACCTAAACTGGCCAAAAAACAGAAGGCCCTTTTATGGCCCCAAGAAAACAAACAAAAAGTGCGCGAGATTTAATGCTCGGAGATAAGTGGATTACACCTATGTTGTTATGCTATCTGAATCTTATTTTCTTCGCTATTCATTCACGCGCCTAACGGAAGACAATATACGAGTACGAGTAGTACCCCGACCTGACAGGGGGTAATGTACTTTGCCTCCTCGGTCGGGTCAGCATCAATCGCTGTGCTGCGGTCGGTCTGTCGGAAATGGTTGGAGGTGGTTTTGGTGGTTGGTTGGCGGATGGAGTCTCTTTGGGGTCGGAGGTTGGGTTTGGGGTTGGGGGGAAGCGCCGCAGAGTGGCTCGAGCTATAACTATTTTTTGTTTGTGGTTTTCTTTTGTGTCTTCCTCGTAGTGCAACATTTTGGTAGCTTTTTAATATCAACTCAACTCAACCGAACAATTGCAGCTGAGAGTCTCGACGATTTCATTTCTCATTTGAATACGCTTTGTTTTTCGGTATTTAAGCTTTGAGATTTGTTAATATGATGGAATCAGGTTTGGTTTTGAAGAGAGTGGTAAGGTCTTTAACAATAAAAAAAACTATGCAAAATAAAATATAAAAGAAAAAAGTAGGTTTTTGCTTAAAATATTTGTTCAACCACTTTCTGTATCTTTTGGGTGTCAACATTTGTTTAGGATCTTTCAAATATTTAATAATTTACTTGCCTCAAATATTTATGTAGTTTATATAACTTAAAGTCTTTATAAGGCAAATCCTTTTCCTTCAAATATTTTTTCTCACGATATTCAGTTAAAAAAAAAAAACTATTTATGTAAAGCTGTCAAAAGAAGCAAGAGACGGTAAGCTGAAATTGATTTTTAATTTAGCATCGCCACTAAATACTCGTTTTGCCTATATATATATTTTTCCCAGCCACTTTCCGGGCAAGTTTTCGTCTTTTAATTTAGCTGGTGGCGCAGATTGCGAAATTTATAGGCTGTCCGCTAACTGGGCCAGTGCAAACTGTTGGTGTAATTCACAGTTTACCGCCTGTTCTAATTCCAATTGGTCGGTTTTTGTTCGAGCCTAACCTGTTCCCACCAAAAAAATTTTCTTTTGTGTTTATGTCACGTTTGTTAGCCCAAAAAACAATTAAAAAAAAGAAACAGGTTCCCCGTGGTAGTTGGTGGTCGGTCTCTCTTGCTAAAAAACGGTTTCCAGCATAGCAGGTAAATGGCAAATACAATTTCGCTTTTGCTCAAATTGGCCACAAAGTGCAGGCTTCAAGTTACCAGTTGCCACTTGCAACGATGTTCCACCTGATTGACTTCGGTGCGGGGTGTTAAACGAATGTAACCAGGTGAATTTTATAGTCGAACTGATTCTGATCCGAGTTCAATTGGTTCGAATTCACCTACATGAGCTGGCGAAATCGGGCCTTGAATGAGTGCCCCATATATGGTGGCGGATTGAACTCGACTCGACTCGCTCAATGACAGATCACAGATCGCAGATCCATCGATCTGGGAAGTAAGAGCGGGAATGCTCCAGAAGCGTAGACGCCTTCAGTGAGTTGGTTTCAGTCCGAGTGCCACTGCTCAATCAATCAGAGTTCTTGGCGGTTGTTTTTATAGCTAAATAAATTCGCAAAGTGATTATAAGATCGCCTCGTCTGGTCAGTTTTCAAGGTGAGCGGTCCATCGGAAATGAGTACATAAGTAGCAATCCGTGTTTATGTGTCACCTCAACAAAACAGCATCAGGGTGATTCAAGCCGAGGCCTTACAATTAAAGATGATGCTCAGGTTTTTCTTAGAATTGTGTCAAATTCTTGGCAAATTGTTATTGAAAATATCAGAAATGAGAAGAGTGAGACGAAACTAAGTGAGAACATTATTTTACTGAGCAAAATATTTAAGTTTCCTGATTAATATAACAAATAATATTATGCAACATTTATTGTTATTTCATTACCTAATCTTTTGAAGCTTAAAAAATGCATTTATTTTTGGCATCTTCCCATTTTGGCGCACCTCAACAAGCCAAATTTGCGTAGGCAGTCCGAACTTGCTTCAAAAACAAAAATCGCGTTGGCTTCGGGCTATTTCCCTGCCGCTTGCTTATTTCGGTCTTGTCAGCTTATTATGACAGTAATAAAACCCAGGGCTAATTTCTTGATTACATGTTGTTAATAACATATTTTGGTAGAGGAAATTTTTGCGGTGTTTCCCAGATCTTTCAAGTTCGCTGCCTAAGTCATTTGATTTTTCGGCTTCCTTGGGTAAAGAAAAAAAAAGTCTGGAGTGAAGTGATGTCATTTCTTAGCATTTTAATATTTTTCTCAATTTGTTTTTCGCGCTTGAACATTGTGTCACCTGTGAGTGTCACAGTGTGGGTTGAGAGCGGTTATTTGCTCGTGTGTTGTGTTGTACTAACCCCTGAGCAGCTGTTTGTTGGGAAAACAAACAAGCGGTGACTAAGATCAGCGCTCGAACAGCTCCCATTTCCGTTGCCTGAGGGCGCATTTTATTTGCCTTTCTTTGAATCACGTTAGCAAAATTAAGTGTAAACACGTTTTTTTTTCACGTTTTCAATTTGCTTTTGCCGAATTGTGTATTGGCATCACATATTCAAAAAAACCAAAACCAAGTCGAAGTTTATCGCTGTGGGCAGGCGGTTTGCTCTCTCCCTCTCTCGCGCACTATCGCTGCCCCTCTCTCTCTCTCTCTGGCGACAATTGCAGCAGCACCAAAAGCAGCACCGGAGATTGCCCAAGACGCTGCGCGCGCGTTTTTGTAGCGACTTTGCTCGCGATTTATTTCACTTTCGTTTGCGGAGCGATCGCGATCACCTGTTGCCCGCTTGTAAGCTCGCTGCCAACTGATTTTGGCCTTTGCAATGTTTCAATTTTCAACGAGGCTGAAAGGTAATGAAAACAAAATATGTGGGCCGCAGGAGCTTTTGAAACCAGTTCAAAAAGTATTCCCATTATGGGTTCGGTTATATGCTAAGCAAAGGCAGTTCGGTTCGGAGACATGCTAAGCAAAGGCAGCACCCAATGGGAGTAGTTCCGTTAGGGTTTCTGTCTGAGCTAACGTGCTCGTTGTGCAAATTTTCTTATTTCAAACTATTTATTACCATAAACAATATGAAATCGGTTACAAATTAAAAAAAAAAATCATAATAAAATCCAAATTCAAAAAATTCTTCCAAATAAATTTTCAACTTGTTGTTTTTATTAGCCACAGCAAATATGTAATTGAACGATAATTACATTTATTTATTGTTTTGTAAAACGTATGACTAAAAGTCTATTAACGGAATGTATATATAAATGCAACATATAAATGCAACATTAATACATATTTATTAATCACAACTTTTTATGAATGGACGGAAAAATGTAAAGTGCAATGCTTAACTTAAAAATATGCCAATGTTAGCTTTGTTTTTAATTTTTCTGCTTAATAATGATAACAAAAACAAATTTGACTAAATTAGTTCTAAATAAATGCAAGTTTTATTATTATTATTAAATAACAATTTTGATACGTATTTCCATCCGTTAATAGACCTTTAAGTTGAGTAACCTCTAGATTTAATGTAAACTTTATTGGACTTAAATGCACAATGAATGACTCTGATGAGAGCTCTCAAATTGAATTAAATTGAATCCTTACAGTCTGAATGTGATGCTCGGAGCCGAGCGTGGACTTCGATTATTGAACACCTGACTGCCATTCAATCGGCAGACACACAACAGGTTGCAATTCAATTGGACTGTTTCGCTAATCCTGGGAAACTCGGTTTTGTCATGTGTATTGGTTACATTATCGTCGGATCGGCGGCTATATAAACACTTGGTAGCACAATTACAGGTGCCCAATCGGGAGTTGTCCGTAGCTCGACCGCAGTACTTGGTTATGGAGTGCTCCATGCTCACCCTGCCCATGGAGCAGTAGCTGTCCGTGGTGTCCACTGTGCTGATGAGATCCGGAGTGAGCTCGGGGTGCTGGCGGTTGGTGAGCCAATAGGTTCGCATGTCACCCTTGCCCTAAAAAAGAAGAGATTGTTAATACAATATCCTGTGAATGTAATGAATTATTAATTACCTTAATATTTATTAAGCCTCTTTCCATGCACACATAGCCGCCAATTGCCTGGAGTAGTTTGTAGGTGGCCTCTGAGATGTGAATCTTCATGGACTCGCCGGTGCTCTCCATGCGGGAGGCTGTATTCACGGTGTCCCCAAAGAGGCAATATCTCGGCATCTTTATTGGGCATTAAACAAATATATTTAATATTTATGTATCATTTTTAATTTAATCGGATTAATTACTTTTTGTCCCACAACGCCCGCTGCACAGGGACCCGAGTGAACTCCAATGCGTAGCTGGACAGTCTCCGTGGGCTTGTGGCGGATTTTTAAGCCACCAACCGTTTCCAAAAGATGCAGGGCCAGAGATGCTATCTGCCCGGCATGGCGATTACCATTGGGCAGGGGTAAACCCGATACAACCATATAGGCATCGCCAATGGTTTCAACCTTAAGGAAAGGAGCTATAAATCAATATTTTATGATTGTTATAATTTACCTTATAAACATCATAGTTGGATATTATGGAATCGCAGCCAGTGTACCAATCATTGAGCATCTCCACCACTTCGAAGGGTGTGCTGGTGGTGCAGAGCTCCGTGAAACCCACAATATCACTGAACAATATGGTGACGCAGTCGAAACACTCCGCTTCCACAGGAGCACCCCTCTTCAAGAGCTCCGCCACGGGTCTAGGATTGATGTTAATTAAAATGTATTACAAGTTGAAATAATATATAGTATTTATTTACTTACCTGGGTAACATTTGGTACAGAAGCATATCCGTTTTTTTCTTCTCCTCGTAGAGCAAATTGGTGCGTTCCTGCACTAGACCCTCCAGATTGTAGGCATACTTCTCCATTATTGACAGCATATTGTCAAATATGTTGGATTTCCTTTAAAGTTAAAATAGGTTTCCTAACAAATAAAATATTTAATTTAATTTTGCTACTCACAATCCCGACTGCAATTCCTTTAGGTGCATGCGAACCAGTCGGATATCGGGTCTGGCCTCCGGATCTTCATCCCAGCACTGACACAGACACTTGCGAATATAGTCCGGTATTTCAATGTGGCTCTGCGTCAGAGACGGACGGAATACACCATGCTGCAGTAGCTCCGGGCATTTTACAAACTGAATTATCTCTATTATCCAAAAAAATAAAACTATGCATTTAAACAAACAATTGTCTTGGGAGAAAAGAGATTCGATTCTCTCACCCTCCTTGGTGTAGGTGGTTTCGCCCCAAGGACCCTTGCGGCCAATCATCTCGTAGAGCAGGATCCCGAAGGAATATACGTCCCCCTTCTGGGTGCCACGTGGTGGTCGGCAGGCGTCCCTCAAAAGCTCCGGCGCCATGCAGAGGGCACGTTTCACAGCCAGTTCCCTTCTGCGAAAGTCAAAAGAACTGATGGATTTTATACCCTCGATATCAGGTTAAGTCGCTTTCAGATACTCGTACTTAAAAAAAAAACACATTTTCTGTCCTGCTGCAGTTTCAGGCTTTGGGCGGATAAAAAGCTTTGCATACAACAAAAAAAAAGAAAGCATATTCAATATTCAATGCTCAGATGTGCACAAAAAAAAATAAAAATAAAATATGAAAACTTTTGAATCAATACTTTGAATCCTTAGTTTTTTTCTCAATTCTAAAAATATTATATTTTTCTTTTATTTCGACTTACTTATTGGGTTCATCCTGTCCCGCTTTTAGTTCCTGAAGTCCAAAGTCAGATATTTGACAAACCCAACGAGAATCAATGAGGCAATTGCTGGATCTCAAGTTGCCATGGGAAATAATCTCCGAATCGTGCAGGTATATCATACCCTTCAGTATATCGTAGACCAGAGAGGAGATGAACATATGGTCCAGGTACAAATCTTCATTGGCCAAGACATCCTCCAGACTGCCCCGGGCACAATAGTTGGTGAAGATGATTACGTTGCCATGATCAATCGAGGCACCAATGAAGTTGATAATGTTCTCATGGCGAACCTGTAATTAAATTATACTTGAAGTAGTTAATAATTAATTTATAATATTAATATATACCTCTCTCATTAGTTTTAATTCCTTTCGAATTGATCGGGTTATGTCCACATTCTTCTTGTAGATCTTTTTCATTGCCACAATAGTGCCACGAAAAAGAGCTGCAATTATTTATAACAAAATATATAATAAAGAGAAATGTTTAAAATATTTAATTATTATTATTATTTTGAATTTAACCTTACCTATATTTGTAAAAGATCTCTTGTTGGGGTCACCAACCACAACAAGACTTTGGCGACATATTTGAAACTGAAATTTTATAGTAATAATTACATTTTTATTCTAGTTTATTTAATAAAATAAAAAAATATGAGAAAAATAATACTGACAATGTTTTTGTTATTAGGATTATTAAATTCGCCTAGATTTATAATGGTTATCTCCTTCATGTCCACCTTCCACAAAAGCCCAGCCAAAGTCTGTTCGTATCGGTAATGCCTCAAACGATATTTTAAATTATTAAGGAACTAAAGATATAAAATAAATATACCATACTTAATTAGCAGAGCAATGGCAACCACAACGACCAGGGCACACAAAGGAGCTGTTATTAAATACCGCCATTCAAGTCCTTTTCGAGGACATAGCTCGCCATGAAAACCACAAATAGGCTCGGCACGCGGTGGGCGACCATTTAGCCATTGAATGGTTCTTTCGGTTTTAATGTAGCGGAACTCCTAAGGACACAGTCATTAAAAAATTAATTAAAATTAATTTAAAATATATTAAACTAACCGGTATCAGGGAGTGTTTATTGTAGGCAAAGAATCCAACTGGTTGCATTGACATCTTGGCCAAAGATCCACTTCCCACATCGTTTTGAAGAGTTATCACTGTATAATTGCCCTCAGCATCACCATTGGAATCGATATATACCTTTGGGTTTGAGAAATTAAATTGATTGATTTATTTTATTTTAGGTTTTAAAATCAACTCACATCGAATCCCTGAATTGAATGATAGGACCTGTTAAAAATGTGACTCATCACAAGATTTCCATCGTAAATATCACCGCCTAATTGTAGAACTTCCGATATGGCTCTTACATATATCATCACACTATCATAGAGATGTAAACCGTATATGGGTACCTAAATATTTAAATATATTTATTGTATTTTAAGTACTTTTCTAATTTTAGAAAGTTATCTTACCGATATATTGTCGAACACACGCTGATGATATGGCACTAGAAATGGAGGTTTTCGCGCATAATCCTTGATTTTCGAACAAATGTCGCTGCAAGCACGGAGATACAAAGATGAACTAAAGTCGGTTCCAGATACTTTTTAAAATATTTAATGGGCATGCGAACTAAGGAAATACTATAGAACTTCTGCAATTCGAACCAATAAAAGGCCAATCAAATTACATTATTTATAGTTCGAATTAAATAATTCAATTGTATTTCAACAGGGAACTAAAGTTAAGAAATCAATTTCAATCCCAATTCAAATTTAGTTACTAAAAGTTTGCCCATAAGTGAGAATATATTATTACAAATTAAATAGAATCTTTACAGCTTTATCTATTTATAATCTTTTGAAAAAAATACCCAATAAACATGCTTAGAAAATTTAAACTACTCAAACTACACAAAAAAAAAAAAAGAATATCTGAAGTGAACCCGAAAAATCAAGAGATTCACATAACGATTGAGAAATAGTACGCACAGTTAGATAACTAATAGTATGATAAATTACCGAATATGGGGGTTTTGTGGATATGTCATGCTTATTTTTATAACTGAACGAAATGAGATTTTGTCCAGTGATTTGCTCTTTTCTTTTCTAATATAAGGATCTAAATAATCTGGAATAGATGGTGCATGCATTAGAACTCTAGCCCCGGACCGTCGCTCCTCACAATTCACTTACTACGTTCCATAATGTTAACCCGCCGATTGGAGTCGTAGATTTCATCATCCACCGAAACGACAATATACTTTCCGCTCTCCAGAAGCCTTCGGTTCTGAAGACCCCGCACAAAGTCAACCATGGCAATATGTTCACCAATGAACACATAAACTGGGAAGGATATTCAATTAGATATAATATATTAAAATATGTAAAGCCTTTTATGACTACAATGTTATTGAAAGGCAATTAATGTTAATTTTACCCACATAATTATAAGGGTTTTTTAATTACAAATTGTATTTTAAATTTATTTTTTAATTTTATATTATTTTACTCTTTTAACAAATTATTCAGTCATAAAATGCTTTACCCAGAAACATAATAAAAATTCAAAAAATTAAATTCTTACTCCGTGTTGTCAAATAGGTTTCTTCAATAATATTATCAATCTGCGAAAGCGTCTTCATTGTGGGTATATAGTCGGATATGTATTTGAAATGGCTGATGGTGAAGTTCCTCGCTTCGGCCAGTTCCTGTTTTTTTTTTTTTTGAAAATCTCAGTTAACTTTGTATTAGAAATCAGCAATGATTCACCTGAATTGCACGCGCAACATCAGAACCCCAAATGGGCTTCGAGCTCACAACTATAGCAAACTTTCTCCAGTCAAATGCACTCAGCAAACTAATCACACTCTTCGAGACCTTTGAAAAGATTTTTATTGAGGCATTTAGATACAGAGACATGAGAGATTGACCTAGAACGATTACCTTTGAAGCTGGTGCCAGAGTTCGAGCAAAAGTGTGAAATGTGCTTTTGTTGGAGACAATAGAGTCGGCGCATTTCTAAAGAAAAATTTAATTAATAAAACTATTATTAAAAACCACAATTTAATATTAAATTTATGTTTGAAAACTATTTAAAAGTATGTTTTTGTATTGTTTTTAATATGTGTATTTTTATATATTTATTGGGAACTCATCAAATGCAGATATGTCGAGAAGTCTATAAAGTTTTTGACCCTTTTCAAAAGTATGCAACAATGTTAATGTTTATTATTTAATCTCTTTACTGTTGGATTTCTACAAACAAATTTTGGATAATTGTTAAATGTGTTATTTTATCAGATTTGTTATTTAATTATATTTAAAATAAATTTTATTTTCTTGGAACTCATTAAATGCAGAAATGTCGAGAAGTCTATAAAGTTTTTGACCCATTTTTTTTAATTATACAACAAAATTAATGCTGAATAATCTCTTGACTGTTGGATTCGTATACAAAAATATTGGATAATTGACAAAAGTGTTATTTTATTTATTTAATTAAATTTTTTTTAATTGTATATCCTTGGAACTTATCAGATGCAAAAAACGTCGAGAAGTCTGTGTAACGATTTTGACTCTTTTCAAAAGTATACAAAAAAGTTAATCTTAACTATTCTCTTTAATGTTAGATTGCTACCCAGAAATTTTGAATACCTGGTTTTATGTTTCTTAATTTAATAAAATTTTTAATTAACTTCATTTCTTTGGAACTCATCAATGGCACACATTTCGTGACAACTAAAAAATTTTTTTACCATTTCACTGGCACTGCATTTGATATGGGGACTGTGGACTAGTGGCCACTTTTTTGTGTGTTTAAAGCTCCGGGAAATATTAGGAAATTTAATACACTGAAGTATACTCACAAACGACAGCATCGGGGTGTTCCAGGCGGATGCCAACAATGCCTCCGTGGTGCAGCTCTCGTCCGGTCCAATGAAGGCGGTTACACCCGCCTCGCGCATCTGAGTCATCGCCCTGGAAACGGTAGGTGGATGGTAGGAAGCTCGTTATTCCGTATAATTGTTTGATTTACCTCAAAGGCCTCACTCGATAGGCGCTCATTTTGTGACCGATGTCCACCGGTTTAAAGGCCAGCTTCCTGCCAAGCAGCAGGTTCGGGTTTTTGTTCACATCCTCCACGGCCAGGGGCAGTCCGCCGAGCGTCACCTAATGGAAATGTAAAGTCACCAATTTAAAGTCACCTCTCCCACACACACACATTTGTGTTCCTCTAATTTACGGTGCAGTTACTCGGAAAGAGAGACACCAACTTGTATTAAGAGGCACCAAATTTATGCAAATTATGCTTCGTTGACTTCTGGACCAAAGCAAAGGAAAAGTAAATAAACAATGCTAAACCAGAGGAAGTTCATCAGGTCTCAGGGAGTTAATTTAGGAATTTTTAATTAAAAGAAGGGAATGCACCTTAATTCGCTCTACCTGTTGGAAAAATAGTTATTTTTTATTTTGCAAACCACTCGCCCAATCAAGCAAACATGGCAAATGGTTTTAGAAAGAATTTGCAACTTGCAAATCAATTTAATATGCTAACAATTTATGCATGCCCACAATTTATAGTTGAAGCTAACAAAGTTATTAATAAAACCAAAAAAATTATTTCAAAAGTTATAAACCGAATTGACCAAAAACCAAAATAATTTTTGCATATTATTATTGAGAGAAATAAAAGAAAGTTACAAATCATTTTGTATTTCATAATTCAACAAAAAATTATTTCTTTGATTCAAAAATTGCACATAAACCAAAATAGGTTTCGCAAAATACTATTCAGAAATATAAAGAAAATTTACAAATAATTTTAAATTTCATATTTTCGTTGGTAAATTACAAAAAAAAAAATTTAATTGATTCGAAAAATTCCAGACGATGGTAATTATTCCTCCTCCTCATATGGGTACGACTAACATCTCGAAGCCCAGAAGCTGATTGATCCCCATTGCATAGGCCTGAACTTCATGATCGCTGCGTCCTAATTCGCGGGCACCCAGTAGCCGGAGATTGTGCCTCATGGCCAGGATGAAGCTAGCGATGGCCACGCACAGCTGGTGCAACCAAAAGAGTATCGCAAAGGAGGAGAGCAGCACGAAGAGATCGGCCTTGTAGCAGGACTCATTGGAGAGGCACTCGAACATGCTGGCCGGAAAGATGACAAGTCCTTGGATGATCTTCATGCACCAGGGAACGATCATCACGGGGCTACAATTCTGCCACACGGTCATTCCTGCCATTCGGAGTCTCGAGAGGAAGCCACCAAATCGCCCATTCGATCGAAGATATATCAAACCATATCCGTAGAACATGGCACCCATGGCGAAACCTGAATATAAGGGACTCAAAACCAGGTCATACATATCTAAGACTACAAAGACACGGGTCAGGGGTCGCTTCTGCTCCGGCGAGTCATCAATCTTCACATTTATCTCCAACATCGGCGCCATGATGGTCAACTGCAGTACGATGAATATGGAGAAGCAACGATGCCAGCGGATGAAGTTGGAGATCAATCGAATCATCCTTAATAATAATATGAAATTTCGGAGGGTGTTCGAAAATGCTACTACAAAAGTTTGTTAAATAATAATCAAAATCAAATGAACATACGAATTTTCCATTTTGGTTTGCGGTTATTGAATGCCGTTTTTTTTTTGGAAATAAATAAATGTATTTTATTTGATGCAGCTTATCCACAAAACTAGGCAGGGATTTCCATGGTAAGGTAACTTAATAATTTGTGGTTATTCAATTTAGAGTGCTCCATGGGGTAACTATTTTTCTGTTTGCTTATTAAATGAATACTATTTTAATTTTTTGTGGCTGATGGTTGCATTTAACTCAGTAAAACTCAGTTCAATAAATCTTCTTGCACTCAGCTTTAAAAATATTTCCTTGTTAACTAAAGATGCCAAAATTTGTTCTTAAATTTCAAGCTCCTGAATATGAGATGGGCAGAAAAAAAAACAATTTTTGTGAAAATTTAAAGCCTCTAAAAGTTCTGAACTTGCCAAACAAATGTATTAATTACGCCGAGTTGTTATCCAAAGTTTAAGACTCACTATTCTCAGCATAATTAAATTTAAATTTAAAGTCAAATGAAATTCATTCATAATCTTATAATGCTTTAAAAAGCAGTTGTTGAAGAGAAAGCGTACATTTGGCCTAAATGAAAACAAAGAGCTTATTGGCCAAAGAATGCCTCAATTGTGAGATGTTTAATATTCTGCATTCCGAAATTTGCAATTTGCTGTTCAATGATAATGGGTAAATGGGGTGGTAATGCAAATGACTAATGGCCAATGGTTCTACACTTAAATTCTGAATCAGAATGCAATTATCATGGCCAAGCAGTAACTAACATTAAATAACATAAAATTTAATCCGAATGATATCCTGATAATTAGAGAATATGAAACTCTTTCATATATTTTCTATGGGCCTGAACAAAAATGCAAATATTAGAAATAGACATGTAATGAAGCCGCAGGTCCTGCCAATCTGCCCCGTGAACATGGTTAAGCCCTTTTATGATGGAGCAGCCATGGTAACAGCGAACAATTGAAATTTAATGCAAAAGCTATTCCCATAACAAAGTTAAGGTTAGCGAAAATGTATATTACGCTGGCGAATATTTCAACATTTATATAGAATTTTTCAGTAAAAATCACAACTTAAATATGCACAATTTTTATGTTTAAGTTGTGCTCTCTAGACTGCGCAAAATAAAGTATTTTCTTTTTTAGTTCAACGAGTTTAACGAGCTGCCGTTTAAAATGATTCTGAACAATTTATCTTAAAGATGCACAAAATCCATTCACAAAAAAAACGAGTCACAAATTTTACTTTTTCCTTTTGAACTAAGCATATTGCTTAGAAATATTTTCCTAAGCTATTTTGTTGTAAATAGTTTAAATATAATTTGAGTTTTAGTTGAAATAAATATGTTGATATGAAATTTAATTAATAGCAAGACATTTCTACATTTTTTTTATATTTTTACAGGAATTTTGATTAGTGGCGCCTTTTATTAATCAATTTCCAGTTTTTCTACCTCTTAATGCAAAAATAATAAGAACAAATATTTTCCGAACTGGTAGGTCTCATTAAATCAACTAGTTGTTATTTTCGAAAAGCTTACTTACCATTAATTTATTAGCACTTTAAGTAACAATTTGTTGAGCTCTTAATACCCTAAAGGACAATTTCTTCGGACATGCCATCGTCCTTCGGGGAGAAATAAAAAGGAAATGCTGACAGAAGGCAATGATAACTGACATTTTGCCTACTTGCAATGATTAAAAAAATAAATTAAATACTCGTATATTGCATTTTATACTTTGTGGATATCCAATGCTCTTTTTCATTCAGTTCTTTTGTAATGCAAAAAAAATCGCTTCATTTAAATAAAAATATATCACATACATTTTATTGGAGCAACATATATCCTTATCAACTTGTTAGCATACATAAATATGTATGTTGGTTGTATTTATCTCCGAAAATATTTTGATGATCCAAATTTATTTCACATTTATATTCCCAGCGGAAGGAGGGACAAAGCCTTTGGCTTTTGGACAATTCATAAAGTAGAACTCGCCGCTTGATGGATTTCCTTCTAAGCTTTCTACTTTGTTATGCAAGGACTCTCTTCATATTTCAAAAATATGAGGGTTTTAGCCATGGTTCCAATTAAAACGAATTCCATATTGACCTTTCTGGGGATTGGGTGGGATTACGGAGCTATCAAGAGGATCTGCATCAGCCTTGTTTATCTCTCTCTTAGGCTTTGCTTCTCCATCACAAAGTATATTTGGTTGACAGACATAAGGAAAATCAAAACATGCTGGGAAAACTGCTTTCGATCACAACGAACTTTGAGTACCCTCACAAAATAGTGAAAATAATACAATTAATTTAGATGATCCAAATTCATTCTAATAATTTCTAGTATAATTATGTATTTTAAATATTAAAATCTTTCTAAGACGAAATAAAATGTGTAACTATTTTCTCATCCCAATATTTTGTAGGGTATTTTTGGCCTAGTGCCTCAAGGGAGCACCTCTACTGACTGATGTGCTTGATGGCCGGGAGACGGTGTCGTTCAATCACTCTCCCAAACAGAAGGGCTATAAATTCCATGATATTTTTGGGACAGGATGTGTTGACTTGTGGCCCAAATGAGATTGCCATTTGAATTGCAAATGTGGCAGGATGATGTTTTATGCATGGCCATACACAATTAACATAGAACGTAATTAATAATTATTTGCGAATCATTACAATCAATTGGTTACAAGTAATTATGGTTGTAATTTTTTTTTTTTTGAGCTTAGAAACCTATTCAAATAAATCGGAAAATTAAAGTTTTCAAATAAAATATTGACAAACAAAAATAAAAAAGTAATTAAGAATTATTTGCGAATTATTTCCATTAATGGGTTACAAGTAATTATGGAAGATAATTGTGGTTGGTTTTTTTTTCACTTTACAAATATATTAAAATTAATAGGAAAATAAAAAATGTTATATAAAATGTTATATTTTTAATTTGAATTTTTAACCTCATCCTTTTGAAATACAAATTTTAATAAATTTTATTTCTCTCACAATGAAAAATAATCCCAAAAAAAACATTTATATAAAAGCCGAAAAATCTCGGCTCCAAATTTATGAAAAATAGAATTTACGATTCGTTGCACTTGCAGAAAAAATGTGCATTGACATATTTTACCATCAATTTTGTATGGAATCAACTCACCCGCATCTGTGAGTATTCAGCGAGGAATCCAATATTTATCGTGTCCGACAGGCGGCGTTGGGAGCCAGCTCCTGGGAGTGCCAAAGGAGTGCTCCGCTGACAGCCGAGAGCGACGAGGAAGATGCAACAGAATGCCGCAGTGGATGTGACGACGGGCATCCTTAACAATGGCAATAAAGTATTATTTCCCGGAACGGAAACCGACACGGACACTGACACTGGGGCTATTTGAAACTGACTTTGATACACTTTGATAAAAGTCACGCAGAATTCAAGCAGATGAAAATGAGAGCGATGGTCATTTGTTTACTCGAAATCCCTTAACCCATTGGGTTCATCCCAACAGGTGTGTGCGCTAGTCTCAAATCCGAGGGATCCGAATAATTCCTATTTTCCGTGCTTCTTTCGGTGGCACCTCGACACGACCGTAGTCCATCAGATACTGTGACTGTTCGTCGCGTGGCATCCGTGCTTTTATAGCCTCCGTGCTTCGGCTGCTCCTGGGGGATTCGTTTCGGTTCCGGCTCGGTTGGACGGCTGGGATGGGTTCGGGACGCACCAAAATAAAGTGGTCTATGAATGACAAAATCAGCACAGCTCGGGGATCAAGAGTAGGAGCAGGAACGGGAGTGGTTGGTGGGACAACCAGTATTCCAGGGCCATTCGCTGCTGGCTGTGTTGGTCAGTTAGACAGGATGCTAAGGACTTTGTTTATTTGTTCCCGATGTGGGCCGAAAATCATTCGTTTTCAAATTTTTAGAGTGACCCAATGATGACTCGACTGGGCACCGAATTTCCCCCCAA
Source organism: Drosophila setifemur (assembly GCA_021224005.1). NCBI lineage: Eukaryota > Metazoa > Arthropoda > Insecta > Diptera > Drosophilidae > Drosophila > Drosophila setifemur. The sequence continues at coordinate 11,309,914 of JAJJHY010003831.1, read as the reverse complement.
GGGTCACGTAGGATTCCTCCTGTCAAGCTTGACTTATTTTTCCCTTCTTCCTGATACTTATCGAGTTAACATTTGTAACGCAAATTGCAACAATACACTCCCAGGACTGATGATTCCATTTCGGTTGCCTCATCACGCTGACAGACAATTATGGGGATAATCTTTTGGAGAAATTGAGAAATTACTACCAAACAAGACAAGGGTCGAGGACTATTCAGAGGATTTATCAAGGTAAGGAGGAAAACAAATGCTCAACTTGGGTTATTTTTATTCACCTTAATATCTCTTGGAGCAATAAATAAATGAAATTGCTGAAAAGGAGCACCCTTTATCCAGTTGCGTTGCAGAATTTTCAAGTTCAAGGACAGGATTTCGCTCACCGGAAATGGGAATGCAAATATTTTGGTGAAACGCATTACATAGTATATATAGTAGTCGGCATCGGATTGTGGTAGCTAAAGCTTTCAGATCCGCTTCTTAGCATTAATTAGGTTTAGAAATTATGGCCATGTAATTTGGTTACCATTTCTAATTGAATTTCACTCGGCATCGCATATTGCTTCTAGAGTTTTTAATTTCAATTGGAATGCAATACTCTGTGCAAAAACATCTTCAAAATAGACTCTGCCGGTCATATTTCTCAGACTGAAACAGGATGTAAATTCTAGACAATTAATTTATTGATGGGGGGAAATTTAAAAATTAATTTTGAATTCTAAGCTGAAAAAGGTCCAAGTTCAATTTCAAAGCTGTGAAATTTGATTCCAGTTGAGCCGACACGTAAGCCGATGGAAATGAAAATTTAATTTTAACTCTCGCTAAAGTGTCTGGTGTGCTCCCAAATGTGGGAAACTCTGTTGTTCTAGCCAAGACGCATTAAATGGCCCTTTTAAAGCAGGCTGCGTGCTGGAAAATTTCCAAGAAAATTCACAGTTTCCCCTTACCCGAAAGTCATGCATTGAGCTACAATTCAGCTGGGATATGCTGGGGACACAGATGACACATTTCCACATTTAAATTAATGTGTTTATAGTCCGGTGAGAGCTTAATACAAATTGACGTGTATTTCCGCAATCCGTCAGCAAATAAAGCATTTTCATTTAAATTTTTGTTTGCCATAGTTTTCAATTCTCCCCGAGAAATGTTTTTAAAATTTGATGCAAAAATAAACAACGCTTATCAAATCAAACAGCGTTGGTATATCAACAAATCTTGATACTGGCAATAAGCGGCTTAGGCTTAAATCAGTTGAAGATGAAGAAAAAGTTTAGCAGATTGTTATTACTTGTATTTAAATTAGTCTTGTAAATGCTTTAAATGCCAAAATTAACCTGAATTTCAGATGAAGATAAGGTGGTCACAAATCAAATTTAACTCCCTTTTCCCCTTAAAGTCACCGCAAACCAAAAAGAGAATTTTTAATATGTTCACCTTCAGACAATTACATTAAGCCAACTTTCAACCACTTTAGGTAAATGAAAACATTTACACCACTGAGTGGTAATACAGTTGGAGGGCTTTACACTTCCTTCGGGGCTTAAGCACACAAAAAAAAAACTTTTCCCAGTCTTTATTTTCCTATGGCTTGCAATATAAACACACAACATAAAACCTGCTCCCAGAGGCCAACTTGCTGATTGCAAGCCAAAGTCCCAAAGGGCCAAGAAGTTAAGGGAAAATAATATTAAATGGGCTATAAAGAGTATGGTGACCACTTGCAGGACAATAAATAAACCGAGTACAGCTTCAATTGAAATTCCTCTTTACCAGGATATAATAGAAAATCACAGCAAAGCTGTTGATTAATTAAAAGGAGTTTTTATAAACTCGCAATTCCTGAAATTTTTTTCTGTTTATTTAATTTGCAATTTATATTTACATTCATATTGTAAACGTATTGGTAAATGCTGACCCTTAGGGTCTCCTTCGTATTCATTGGGCTGAGATTGGAAAGAATATACGTATTCCCCCCTCACTGATAGTGGGCCAGTGCCTCTTTGTTGATAACTCCCGCATAGCTGGTGTATTTCGGAGATGTCCCATTGAGGGCAATGAACTGCTCTGCCACCTCCACGGCCACACGAACCTGCGCCTCCGCGGTACTCGCCCCCAAATGGGGCGTGGCCACCACCTTCGGATGACTGATGAGGGCCTTGGTGACCGCAGACTTAGGCGGCTCCTCGGGATAAACGTCAAAAGCAGCTCCAGCCACTTTGCCACTCTCCAGACCATCGAGGACAGCCTGCTCATCGATGATGCCGCCACGAGCCACATTCACCACCTTCACGCCCTCCTTGCACTTGGCCAAGGTCTCCGAGGATATGAGGTCTGTGGATAAATAAAAGGATTCAAGATAAATTCATAAAGATTAGGGAGAAAAATTCTAAAATATTTTACAGACCAGTTAATTTAGTTAAATAATAAAAGTTTGGTCTAAAACTTAAATCAACCATAAAAACCATTTTCCACAGTTAATTTTAAATTAATAATAACAAAATACCCTGCTTAACTCACTTCTGGTGGCCGGAATCAGTGGCGTATGCACAGTGATGTAATCCGCCAGCGGCCAAATCTGCTCCAGCGTCATCTTCTCAATACCCACTGCCTTGGCCTCCGCCTCCGTGGTGATGGGATCATAGCCAATTACCTGGAAGGCACTCACGACTGAATTAAGACTGCACCTGGCATTAATAGATACTCCAACTTACCCTCATCCCCCATGTCTTCATGCGAATGGCGACCTCGCGACCAATGCGTCCCAGTCCCAGGACAGCCAGGGTTTTTCCATACAGCTCCGTGCCGCTGTACAGCTTCCTGTCCCAGCGGCCCTCCTTCATGCTCTGTCCGGCGGGGACAACGGGACGGGCCAGGGCGCCAATTAGGATGCACGTCAGCTCACAGGCCGAAATGGAATTGCCACCCGGAGTGCTGGAAGCGACGAGAGTTTTGGTTAAACATTCCCTAAATACTCTGATAGACAGACGAGGAGGGGTGGTGGTATTTGTTGTGACTAGACACCATTATGCAAATGTTCTCCAACTAAAATATGGCAATTTTCGCGCACGCCTCCGTATCCTAGGCAATGCTCTGACATTGACGCGACCAACTCCCAACTCCCGCCCAATCTTCACTCTCAGTGACACTCGGCGTCCCTTAATTATGCGTGTCAAACGGCGTCAATTGACCCAAGTCATGGTTATCATGGTGGAGTCGGGTCGGTTCTGGATTGGGTTGCGATGCGATAGCGACTGCCAATCCCGCGATTGGGAATGCGCATAATTATTTGGCAGTCTGGAGATCGAAGCCTGCACTGAGCAACAGGATGTGATTTTGTAATACTACATTTAAGATTTTATACATTTATGTTTAAAATAAATAAAACAAATTTTAAGGGGGACCATACATGAAATACTATGAACATAAGTACGAAATTATTTTAAATTATTCCCCAGAAAATGTTATTGAAAACATCAAATTTCGGAGCATGTAGCCATAAATCCCTTTCCCTGCCAATGCACCAGGAGCTTATGGAGGACTTACTTAAGGACAACGACATTTTGCGCCGTCGCTGCAGGGACATCGATGTTGTCGACGCCTGCTCCCGCACGTCCCACAACCTTCAGACTGCCAGATCCGGCGGCCAGGACTTCCGCGGTTATTTTCGTATCCGAGCGAACGATGGCTGCGTCGTAGTTCTGGAATGGGCGGGGGGGGGCGGGTCGAAATTTAATAATTACCAGTTGTGCCATTATAAATATTTATAAATCGTGTAATTCCCTAAGACATTTTGTCTGACCAAACGAAATGATTCAATTACAATGTTTAGGTCACAATTAATGCCACTTATTGTCGGAGGGGTGGCTTTGAGTGATTTATCTGGGGAAATTGTTGGTATTGTTGGTTGGTGGTTAAATGAATGATTTGTTTTATTATGGCCACTTGATTATTATTTCCAGAAACTTTCTGGTTTGCTCAGAGCAATTTATTAAATGTTGAGGCAACATCGTCTGATCGCCAGTGGATTGATAAGAGTTATTCGATTATGCCGACATAAGTGGCGATAATAATGTCTAGCGCCGTCAACATCAATGTTGGGTTATTAAAATTTAATTTTCCATCACCTCAAGCTATACAAAACAAATGTGCAAAATATTTGTCTGGCCCGAAGGCTAATATGAAATTCATAAATTGGCAATCTGCACTGCAATCTGCCTAAATTGTTCAAGAAAAACAATTGCCAAAATATCAATTAGTTTTTGGTTTTTCATTTCCTTTTTTTGCAATTCGATTATATGTTTTGAGAAATCAATGATTGGCTAAATAAAATAACTTGTAAATGACAAGTAAGTTTATTTAAAACAAAAATGCTAATTAAAGTTAACAGATTTCAAATTATGGCAAATCTCATTTTATTTTATAAATATTAATTTTGACTTGATTTTAGTTTGACCTACAATTCATAGCAGCCAAATCAGCTATAGAAATTACTAAAACTTTAGTTAATTGCCAATGAAATTAAAATGTAATTTAATATATATTAATCAGGCATTCTAACTTGTATTTAACCTGATTTCCCTTTTTGCCCTGTTCCTTTTGAGGTTGTTATGCTGAAATTTCCTTGCGTAATCAAGTACTCAGTTGCACTCCATACAAATCGTTAGGTTTATCTCAAGTTGCAAGGGCCACCTGCATTTGTGCTTTAACCCAACCGCAGTGCACGTGGCCTTAAAGCCGCACTTGATGTGCTCAAATAGCTTTCAATTACTCGGAGATATAGTAAGTGCGTATGCATTTTCCAGCATGCAACTAGATTTTGTACTACTTACCTTCACTTCCTTGCAGAGCTCCGCCACGGGGAGTTTCAGCTTGTAGGTAACCTTGTCGAAAAACAAATGGTAAACAACATTGATTAACTTATGTAATCAAATGCAGGTATTTTCTGTTTGTCCACACCCAAGCACAATTACAAGCTTGTAAGTATTAGTTACAGTGGTGACTTGCGAAATGGGATTAGTTTTACGTGTATTGTTTTCCATGTCTAATTCCATTGTTTCCATGCAGGGACCACTGTACTTTTATACATTTATATGTGTATAGTAGCTTTTACAAACTTACATTAATTCCATGCTGTTCCAGCAGCTCCACACAAGATTTGTCCACTGCATCGCAGACTAGAACTTTCTTTATATTGATTGGCATATTGGAGTGTTTTGCAAACTGCTCTGAATATTATAATTATTAATTATTTTGCACGTCTTGCGCTTGTGAGCAAACAAATTGAACTGACTTTGAGAGCGAGATCGAGAATGAGAACGACCGGCCATCGAACCTGACTTTAAGTGCTTCCTCTTCTCGCTGCAACGCGATCGATTTTGTTGCTGTTTTCGGTTGATAACCGCATGGAATGAGCGAAAAAGAGAGACGAAAGCTCCCACGCTCGCTCTCTCTCCTGCCGGTCGCTGCCTGCCTAACGCTCTCTGGAACACGATCTGTTCATTGGTTTGCATGTGTGTGTGTGTGTGTGTAAGTTGTTTTCCAGACGCGAATTCGGTTTTTGCGAGCAAAACAACAACATTAACCCATTGGTGACCCTCTCAAGAAAGGTGATAACAACGGAATTACTTTAAATGAATTCTTTTTTAAATGTATTATGATTTAATTTAAGTTTATTAGGAAGTCTTAAAAATATAAGAAAGGTGATAATACAATTCCTTTTAGTAAATTATTACAAAATGTCTCTTTATTTATTTCACGAATATTAGGAAGCCTAAAAAATTTAACAAATGCTGATAACAAGGGAATTTCTTAAAGTAAATTATTTAAAAATGTATTATTATTTATTTCAAGAAAGTAAGGATGTCCTAAAAAATAAAAATGAAGGGGATAGCAAAGGAATTTCATTAATTACATTTTTTAAAAATGTGTTATTATTTATTTAAAGAAATGAGGAAGTCTAAAAAATATAAAAGATCGTAATAACAAAGGAATTTTATCAAAAAAAATTATATAAAAATTTAATTTTTTATATTTTATATTTTTTCATAATCTAGAAAATATTAATAAAGGGATAGCAAAGCAATTCCTTTAAATAAATTGTTTTTAAATGTGTTATTATTTCAAAAATCAACATCTTTTATTTGTTGTGTTTAAATTTTGAACAAAGGTAGAAATTATTTCTTAATTATTTATTTAAAAAACTTTGTTCCTTTGTTGTATTTCCAATTTCCTTACCCCACCCATTCCCCATTAATAACACAGTTTTCATATATTTTCAATATTTTTATTGTATTTGCTTTTATTTGCAATTTAGCATTTAACTACGTATTTTCCAAAAACATATTGAGAACAACAATCGAATGCGGGAAATGAAAACGAAAAACCAACCGGGCCCAGAAGATGGCAGAAGACCGGCAACCGGGCCATAAACTGATGAGAATATTCAAAAGTTGTTGTTAACTAAACATTAGGGTAACACATTGAAATATCATAAACTATTTACATACAATTCTTGGAAATTGTTGATTGGTTTTTAGTTACTGATTTTTCATTTTTTACAATATGTATATTTTGTTTGCATGTATAAAATAGTTTATATAAATTTGGATTTGGATTTGGATTTGGATTGATATTTCCTCAGTTATTTTGTTTGTGTTCTGCGTTTGTGTTTTGTTTGTGTTTTTTTTTTTTCGTGTGTATTTGGAGTGGGGTTTCTTGGTTAATCAATATACTTTGCATTTGCATTAGAATTATTGAAGAGGAAACTCTGAGACGTCCAACTTATTTTCCCCTTGATTTTCTTTTTTTAAGTTTAACTTTGGATTGAGGCCAAAACAATAAGGGCTTGCATTTTTTGTTTATGACTAAAGTGGCTTGAAAAATAGAGTTGTTATTATTGCTAAATTTAAATATATATAGGCGTATCCTCTTTGGGGTTTTTTCTTGGTATTCTTGCTATAAAACTTGCTTGCATTTGTGTGTGTTTGTTTTGAGTTTCGTTAAGAGTGTCTACAAATTGAAATTGTTTGGTTTTAGTATTTTCTTTTCGTTTTATTAATTGGAAATAAGATTTGATTATTACAAAAAAATTGCTATATATTATAAGCAAACCGTTTTTATTTTTTTCGTTCTGTTCAAAATAGAATGCAGGCAGCTGCCTCTCTGTTCGAACGTTTATGTAATGGAATATATCTTTTCATTTTTATCGAGTTTAGTTTTCCGAAACTTTCACAAAAATTCGAGTTTAGAAATTTAAGGCATTTTACAAAATATCTTCAACGTATGTATGTATTCCTATCAAATCTGATGAAATGTCTCTGTGGCAAAGTTCGCTTTTTACGTTTCAAATATTTGGGATAATCTATTACTTTTAAAGTTCTTATTAGTTTAATCTCTTCTGATTTTTCACAAAATGCCGCCTGATCTATTTTTATATCAGTATAAATTTTGTTAATTTTACTTTATGTACCTTTATATTTATATATATATGTGTGTGTGTGTTGTGTGTGTGTTTGCTTTTTTNGTGTGTGTGTTTTTTTTCTTTAAATATATATATATATATATATATATATATATATACCATTTATTTATTTATATTGAATTACCAGTTCTGTGAATGATGTGCCAAATGTTCACACACATCCTAGCATTAACTGATCTCGTTTAAACTTAATATATGCCCGCAGTCGGAGCGCTTCTAGTTAGGTTCCCAACATTATTATTCTAGTATTAAAAAGTAATATTTCAATTAGGCTTAGCTAATACATAGATCATGCTTGTTTTCCACTTTTTACAAGAAGTGCTTCCGTATCGTATGTTGCTTTCCATTATTTCTCCATAACTCTTTGTTCTTTGTTTTAAAGCGACCCCAGTGCCTTGACCAAACCAGGCGGGGATCTCCAGGGGATCATCCTACCATCTGTCACCTCTATTCTCCTGCCCCCCTCCTGGATGTCACTTTCAGATCAAAGGCATTTCTCAATTTGCTAACAATTTCCTTTAGGTATCTGTATCTGTATCTGCATTTGTCGTGCGCTGCTCAAACTTGCCCTTCAAAAATTTGCTTATATCACCTTTTTGTATCTCTTACATAAAAAAGTTCTAGATTTTGTTTCTGCTTGTTCTTGTTCATTTGTAGGAGTGCACCTATAAATCCCGACTACCCCCAAGGAGGTGGTCTATGGACAGATCAACTTCTAGCTACTCCTCGACTCCTCGACTCTCAACTCCAGGTGGCGATCGATTTGAATGCAGTGCGGTTCATCATTGTTGGGCTCTAGCTCAGTTCGACAACTAATGATCGAGAAATTTAGCATGGTGGTTGGAATTGTAAAAGGAGTGCTCTTTCGGAATGGGCCAGATCAACGTGTTCTTCGTCTCGACATTACGTGTACTAACAAACAATGCTTGAACAATAATTTTGACTCTTTAGCGGATCGGATTCACTACGGGGGAGGGTGGCGGTGTATCTAGTGTGGAGTTGGATTTGTTTTCTTTTGGGGGGTGGGGTTTGGTGTGTGCTTCTGAGATACTGATGGTTTATAAGGCACTGGTAGTTTAAATCGCTATTCCCAGGCCCAGGGCCATCTGACCCCGGCTGGAGTCTGCGTCCGCGGGCAATCCAAAACTAATTTGCGATCGCGAACTGTGCGCTTTTGGCAGGTGTGTGACATGATATGGTGTGACAAGGTATCTATGTTCAAAGTATTGCTATTGGAAGAAGAAAATCTAGTTAAGAAGATGGCAGTAGAGGCAGTGCGTCACAGAATGGGATACTATACTAATTGGTTAAGAAACATGAAAAAAAAACTATAAAAGGGTAACTAAAACTTAAGCATTTTCAATGGATAGGTTCGATTAGAAAGTAAAGGATCTTTAAATATTTAGGGTTCTTTTAGATACTTAGTAGCTATCTGTAAAACGCACTGCATTTTAATGGGTATCTTTGAGATGGCAACTAGAAAAGCATCTCATGTTAGCTTTTAGTTAGGAGTTAGGGACATCGATTTGAGATTAAAGAGATTTCAATCGGTTCACAGTCAACTGATAGAATGTGTATCTGAGAGTGTGTATCTGAGAGTGTGCATCTGAGTGTGTGTATCTGAGAGTGTGCATCTGAGTGTGTGTATCTGAAAGTGTGTGTTTGTGTGCTTGTGTGCCTTGACTTAGATTAAGACTCGTTCACTAAATTATTAAAGCTGACTCTTATTTATGTACTTAGTCAATCGATTGCATAACAAATAGGCTGCTTTTAACCTTTAACTTTAAACACGGGACATCTCGACCTCTCTTGACCTTTCGACCTAGCTTAATATTAGGCTTAGACCATTTAATTCAAATTCACATTATTTAAATAAAATCTGATTACACTTAGCTATAGCATTTAAGACACATAAGGCCCCACTTGGCATTGGGCTGCTGCAATGGTTCTTGGTCTAACCTCTGCTGTAACCTCAGCTTCCTTTTAACATTACCCAGCTACTTTGTGTGTGTGTGTGTGTGTGTTCCATGTGTGTTTGTGTGTGTTCTGACCTGATCCTCCAGTGGAGCATTTGTACAAATGCGTGGGTTTTGGCACTGTTGCATTCGCCAGCTAGCCTGCCCCTTCGAAAAATAGCTATTCCAAAACCTAACCTAACCGATGCGGGGTGACGACTGAAATCTCTTTAATAGAACCGATCCGTGCTCAGGATATCCTCCTCGTCCTCCTCCACGATGATCTTGTTGCGTATGGCATGCGTGACAGCCTCGACCTTGCTCAGGGTGGGGCTGAGGAACTCCTCCCGCAGGGAGCGTGGTGGATGGGCAAAGGAGGTGTCCTGCACGGTGTAGCGATATTGGGAGTGCGACTGGGAATGGGACGGATGGGGATGTGGATCGAAGCGTGGTGCTGCCGAGTAAGAGTGGGTGTAGTGGCTCTGGCTATGGGCTCGGGCCTGTGGATACATCTGCGGCTGATGGCGCAGCGGCAAGAGGTCACGTCGAGATCGAGGCTGGGCCAGGGAGGAGGAGCCGGGGGAGGAGAGCCACTGCGGATCCAGCGAGTGCTGGCGGGGCAGGAAGGCATGGGGAGCCCGGCTGCTGGTGCTGCTGGTGGGCAGGGAGGATTGCCGGGGCAGGGACACGGGACGGGGTTTGGCTCTGGACTGGGCAAAGGCATGGGACTGGGACTGTGACGGGAACTGTGACTGTGACTGTGACGGGAACTGTGACTGGGACTGAACTTGGGTCTGGGACTGATGTTGGGTCTGGGTTAGAGATTGGTGTATTGTGTCAAGATCAAAACTATTGTCGCGTGCTTCCTTCAAACCTGGCACTCTCGCATCGATCTGATCCCACCCCTATATCCACGATTCCTACATGGCATTCAGCATTCTCCTACTACTCCCACCACCTCTGTGCGGACTGTATTCATCGCGATCGACAACGGTGGCTCCGCGCGGCAGGTCGCGATGATCGTCGATCCGGGTCGTCGGTCCATACCGGGAGCTGCTCATCCGCATCTGGGCCTCCTCGCGCTCGAAGTCGGGATCGTCCAGGAGGCGTCCGCCCCTGGACAAATGGCCGTGGTGGGAGGCGCCGCTGGGACCGCTACGCATTGCCGGATAGTCGAAGTTGCGCTCGTCCAGCAGCTCGTCGCTGTTGAGGTCATAGTGCATGAGGTCACGCTCCCGTCGCTCGTACCGCTCTCGCTCCCTTTCCCTCTCCCGCTCCCGTTCCCGCTCGCGTTCACGCTCTCGCTCCCGGTCGTGGTCCCTTTCGTAGCCACCTCCGACTCCGACGCCGCCTCCAACGCCAACGCCGCCGCCACCTCCTCCTCCAACACCGGCTCCGACGCCGCCACCGCGCTCCTGGTGTCGATTCGAGGTCGGTTGCCTGCGGCTGCTTTGATGGTAAGAGGTTCCTCCTGCAAAACGATCAAAATGCCATTAGCAAATAGTCACAAAAATTACTTCGAGTGTAACGAAAAACCAAAAACAGAACCAGAACTAAAGCATTCAAATAGGGGTCAATAGGCGAAACAAGGGGGTATCAAAGGGGGTATCAGGCCAAGGCAAGGGGCCATCAGAAAATAGATCCATTTATATAGTGGGGGTTATGGGTGGGGTTCAGACCTGTAGCTATAGGATTACTAGTTTGGTCTGCCTGCTTTTACAAGGGATTCTTTCAAAGGGTTGCCTACTTCAAATATTATTAAGAAAATTTTGATAGAAATAAATATATAACATATATCTTTGGTATCACTAAAATCTTGTCTTTCTTTAAAAATCCCTTATGAGTTTTAATAAACAAAAGTAAGCAAATTAATTGTAATAAATTATTTTTTGAGTTTAAATAATAATAGGTAAATATATTAAAGAATTAAAAATGCATATTGACAATAAAGAGGTAAAAGGGAAATATTTTTTTAAAGTAAAGTCAGCTCTCTAATTTTTTAAAATAGCCTCATTTAACCTACCTAATACTAATATTTTATTTAATCTTCATAAATACTAGAACTAAATTACTTTCAAGGGTATCTTGTTAATGACTTTATATAGATATTACAGATATATTACGGTGTTCAATCAACAAGGAGAATGCAAATGAACAAAAGGAACATCAACCCTAGCGTCAGTTATATATGGTATGGGTTTGTTTCGGAGGGTTAAGGTTCAGGTTCAGGTTCAGGTTCAAGATCAGGGATAGCAATATATAGATTAAAGACAAACAAAAATGGAGGAGTTGAAATTTGCACAAATAATGTAACACATACAGATCGGGGCGGTGTGGTACTCACTAAACCAGATCTAAATACGGATTGAAGGACTTTGCTTTGCAACTTGAAATGGTGAAACATAAGGATCAATAACAACGGAATACAAGTACATATAGTATAACTGAGCTGATCGGGGCTGAGTTGAGAACGAACGAACAACCGGAAGAATGTGAAAATCGAGTAGAAGAAGTTGGCGTCGGTTCTAGAGGCGCACAACGCCCGGAGTAACTAAAAACAAGTACAGAGATCAGTCGGTGAGACGCACGATGAGTTCTTCGATTGGTGATCGATTGGTGATCGATTGGTGGTCGATAGGTTCGATTGGCGGATGTCGGATGCCTGAGAGAAGCGCTGAGAAGGGCTCTACGTTTTGCGTGCGTATCGTAGTTATCGGTGTTAATCGGTTAGTATAACTCAAACAGCAAATGTGGAACTTAGTCTTAGTCTTAGGGTTAGTGGGCAATCTATGGGTATCTATCGGGTATATCTTCGGGGGGTTGTACTTGTGGAGATCGTCGTAGATGGTCGGTCGGTGGTTCGGCTGTTCCATTTGATTTGGTTTTGATTTCGATTCGGTTTCGATTTGTCTTTGGCTTTGTACTGTTGATGTCGCATTGTGTTGGTATTGGTGTTTTTTTATATAGATTTTGTGGATTCGAATTCGATGGATTTATAGCATTTTCGTAAAGGGACCGGGTATGTCGCGTGCTGTGAATGCTGTAAAGTGTGGCCACAAAAGAATAATTGAATCAAACGAAAAGTCCAGGAGACCGAGGTGTCTAGAAAGCGGGAATGGTAAGTAGAGTGGGCCATGATCGGATGTGGCTATGTAAGATCGATGGGTGGGGCGCATGGATGTGGGTAACCGATGCTACTTTCAACCTGGGCTAATATACAAAGGTCTACTGCTGGGACTACATTCTGCTAACTCATCTGAAATTGGGCCCAACACGAATTTGAGATATATATTTGTGGTAAAACGGAAACGAAATCAAAAGAAGCAGTAGAAACAAATATTACCTTGGTCCCAATCGAACTCCCTATCCCAATCTCGTTCCCGCTCCCTCTCCCACTCGCGCGCCCTCTCCCGCTCCCACTCCAGGTCGCGCTCCCTGTCCTTGGGATTGCGATTCCGGTTGAACTCCCGATCCCAGAAGTCCCGCTCCCTGTCCCGATCCCGCTCCCGCTCCCTGCTCTCGCGATCCCGCTCCTGACTGCCCTCGCGATCACCGCCGGACACCCCCATCCTGGGATCCTGATCCTGCTCATCGATAAACTCATCGCCATCTACTGCTCCACACCCACCGGAGAGAGAGATAGAGAAGGAACGAGATTTGATCATTGGTACAGTCATGGGAATTTGAATTTGAGAAAGACACATTTTTTAGAATTGTATTTTGTTTGGTTTAATTGTTGTGGATTATGTTGAGAAAGCTGCTGATTTCTGATCGGATGGCATATATATACACATAACATGCATATGCTATGCATATATATACTGATATGTGTGTAATGGATTGGATCATCATCGTTTTTTTCGAATTGAATTGAATGGGTGACTCTGATTTTGATTTCGAAATTGATTTCATTGAATTTTCTAATTTTCTTGGACATGGGCATGGGTGGGGGGCTGGGTGGAATCGCGCTTATGAGAATGGCAATGCGACCGTGGATGAGACGGACCGGACGGACAGATGTGACCTTACCTGGTGGCGTCGGTCCCAGGCGCGCTGGATCCGCAGAGGGCGATGCCTCCTGGGGCATGGGGCGGGCGATGGGCGGTACGGCTCTCACATCCGGATGGGTGGCTTTCCAGTAGGCCTTCGGGGGATTATATAATTTATTAATAAAGTAATTAAATCAGCAATAAACCAACCCCACCTCCAAGTACTCGGCAATGTGCTCGCAGGCATCTTCCAGCTGGTTCTCGTCTAGGATGACATCAAACATATCCGGAGGACATTGGGCCAGCTTCTCGGCGGCGACCATTTGTACGGAAAGGTTTTTCGCCTGCGACTTGCCACGTGATTTGATCAAACGCTGTAAAACCTGCTCATAATAATAAACCCCTTAGTAACTGAACAATAGAATATATTAAATGATCTAACCCACCTTACTACTACTAATCTTTAAGTACACTACTGTTGGCGCTAATGAAGTTTTCGCTAGTTGTGACGGATGATTGATTGTATCACAATCGAGCACCACCAGCTGGAGGGAGCGGGAGAGCTCAAAGATGCGCTCGATCTCCTCCTGCACCTTGCCGAGGCAATCGCTCCGGCTGGAGGATCGCTCCATGATGGCCCGCTTCGTGGGATTGTTCATAATGGAGCGCTTGGCCAGCGAAATGTCGGCCATGACGCGGGTGATGATGATGCGGCCCTCGAAGCGATGCTTGAGGAAGTCAAAGAGGGCCTTCTGCATCATGTCCGTCACTTCGTAGCCCTTGAGACTGGGGCCGACGAGGACGACCGGACGCATCGAGGGCACCACGTCGTAGGGACTGGTCAGCTCCTGCTTCTTGAAGAACGGCTTCCTCTTCTCCTTGTTGGCAGCGGAGGCTAGGGGGGTCTTGCCTCGTCCTGGTCCCATGGAATCTGATTCGTCACCTGAGCGTTAGTATCATGGCAAACAGGACGAGATAATGGCAACAGATGAGCGAGCTTATGATTGGTACGAGCCAGTGCGATCGATCATTACGAATTGCTTGGCCAATTTATAAACTTGATTAATCGTAAATACTAAAGACACGTGTGGGTTAGTATGTACAGCTATCGGATAATCGGTGGATCGTTTGTTAATCCCACCGAGGTGGTTGTGTTTTCTGTGGGTTTGTGTGTGTTTACTGTGCCGGGTTTTGGTTTTGGTTTTGGTTTGGTTTTGATTTGAAATTTGGGATATCTTTGGAACCTTGCTACGCACCACTGAATGTCAACTCGAGGATGATATTTCTTCCTACAAACATATCTTACTTTTACGCGATCATGAAGTGTTCTTTAAGCGGCGATCTCTAATCTATGTGGTTATAGTTCTAGGCACTATTTCTACTTAATATACAATTTTGGGACTTTCAAACAACTTTCAGGATAAACCTTACAAAGCGGGGATCGAGTACATACAGATACAGATGTTTTTACAGCGTGTTTAGTAACAGTCAATACTAACGATTTTGTTTTGGATCCACGAAAGTTATTCGCATTTGAAGATTGTCAGCCCAATAGTTCGAATTTAAAATTAATTAAACTATGTCATATATATATATATATCTTGGGAATCCAGTTTTATAAATAGTTTGGTTTTTCGGGCTTTCTAAAAAACAAGCTACTAGTATTCAAATATTCATAATTTTTGAGAGGCAAAAATATAAAAGAGAATTTTTTCTTTATATTCCAATAGTATTATATAGTAAGCTCCCGATTTGGGTGAAGTTGAGTTTATATTGGACACTCCTGAAAATCACTGTTAATACAGGACTAGCGATAGAATCTGCGATTGGAATGGATGGCTGAGGATCTGAACTGATGACATTGACAAACCTGTTTTCTTCTTGCGCGGTGTTGTACTGTAGGGATCTTGGGTCGCGTTGTGGTTGTTCAGTTGTTCAGTTGTTAGTGTGGTCAACCGTTTGTGTTAGATATAAAAGAGATTGTTGAGTGCAGTTAATAGTGTTCGCTTGGGGTTACAGGTTACAGGTTACAGGTAATTCAACACAAGCAGACCATGAGCGAGGAGCTTTGATTTGGACAAAAACTTTTGGATTTCGACGGAGGAAACGTGGCTAATTGAAGCTGACTTTGGAAGTGTTCTTTGTGGAGGTGGTTGTGTTTTTTGGTGTTTGGTATGTGGAACTTTGAAGGTGGTAGGTTGAAGTTGGAGGCATTCTATACCGAACTCCGAAAGGAATCGGCCGGTCATGCGGGAAGACTAGGAACACTAGCTCTAGGCCGATACATTGACCGTTTGCGTAACTAGGATCGGATTTGCAGCGAATTGCCAGGTGAACTCCATAAGCTTACAAATTGCAGTTGCACTCTGATTATGGATGTCGCATGATAGATAATAAGATCAAACCAAAAAATGACTAAATTACGGGAATTTGGATTGGCCCACTTTTGATTGTCTGATTTGGTTCGCTTCAAATGAAACATTAACTTAAAAACACTCTCGTCCAATTATGTAATTAGGTAAACATCGATGGGCTCGAGTCGGGCTCCGTCCCCCATCCGTCTGTGGGACCTAATCGGACTCACTCAATCCGAAGAGGTCGCCCACCCTCGAAGGACTCGAAGGAATCTCCCGCAGGAGAGTCCCCCCTGTGACGATTTACAAAAGTAACACTTTACATAGAAGACAGCGAAAAATATACAGATTGGAAATTAATTCAGTTCACAGATAATGCACGAAATAAAACCTCGCCCAAAAGAAATCAGGAGAATGAAATGTGTGTCATACCAGGTGTGGGGGGAGTGCTACCTCGAGATGGCTCCGCACCTGCTTGACCGCCCGCACCAAGATTCCCGCTCGACGAGCCCTTCGTTCCATACAGTCTTGAGGGCCTGTTCTGGTTCTGAAATCGAATTAGTTGGGAATTAGGAGGAGTTCAAGGAGTTCTTCAACGAGTTCAACGATCACTCAACCTGCATGCGAATGTTGTCTAGCTTAGCGGGACTGGGTATGAAGCCCACATCACTGCCCTCCTTGACCGGACGTCCGATCCACCAGTTATTGTCGAACTTCTCTTTGATGTGCAGGAACTCCCGGATCTCGAACGAAATTGCGCCACCCTGTACGGGCGAATCGTCGTCGAGGGTTGCATCGTATGATACGTTGGTTCGCACAGCGAACGCGACTGGTTTACTCTGGAATTGGGAAAACAATTATTAATTTAAACTGAAAAAAACAATCATAATTTTATAAAATTTAAACAAACATAGCTTTTTGGGTTTTCAATATTTGTAAGGGCATTCAAAAGGAACTGTCTGTTATTTTGATCATAAATAGGAAATTATTTTTGGAGCTTAAGTTTTCTTTTCCAAACTTCAGTTCAAGTTTAGAGAATTATCTTTAATGATATGATAATAGTTTCAAAATCGGTTACTGCCTTCAAGATCAAAATTATTGAATGATACATCATTAAAAAAGCCGATAATAATTTATTGAATTTTTAACAAAAATAGATCTTTAATCATGAAATTAGTTTGGTCGAAAAAACGGACGTTATTTTTGGTCTTTCATGGGTTTATTTTTGATCATGAATTCCCAATTTCATGGCAATTTATTAATAATAGTTTAAGATCAGAAAAGTATTATTGATATGAATATCACATTTACATTTATATTATACTTTTTAAATAATATCAAGCAACTAATTTGAAGTTTTACAAATATTCCTATTAATTAATTTCTTTGATTATTACATATGTTATATTCGATTAAAACCAATATCATTACTCACCCTCGATTTATCCAACTGGCTTAAGGCCTGACGTTCCTTTTCTCGCCGAAGCGATTCCTTTTCCTCGTCTAGCGACAGATCGGATGACGGTTGTGAGTAGTTCGAGTCGGCAGAACCCTAAAAAAAAGAGGCAGATACAAAAACAGGGTCAGTACACAAATTACTTAGGCTAAATAGGTGGCTATTAAAGATAAATAAATTTGCTCGGCCATCTGAAAATCACAATCAAAACAAATTAAATTGGCCAGCTGCCAGCAACCCAACTTTAAACCCAACAAAGCCAAACAATGCAAAATGCCTTTCCATTTTTATGGATTTGGTTTTTGTTTTTCCATATAAACAACAAAGCAACAGTTGGAGTAAATACAAGTACATAGGCATTTTTTTTGGCATTAAAGAAGGCTAAATATTTTGATATGAGTCAAGAGAAGATATGCAATATAGCTATAAATATGTATATACATCAATTATGAGAACTTTTGATCAATAGAAAAATTTGTGTTTTCATTTTGATTCGACAATTAGTCCTCATATTTTTTTTTATTTTCTTGGATATTGATGATATAATGTGGTCTTTAAGAAATGTTTAGATAAACATTAAGAAATGTATTCGAAAATCAAATTATGAAGTATTACATTTATTCAAATTAAACGTGAATAGTTTGAGAAAGTTTAACTAAATAAATGCTAAATACAGTAAGTTTATTTCCGACATTTTTATAATGGCAATTTTTAAAGATTGTGAACTTTGGCATTAGACATTGAAAATTGTTACTAAATCCGGGGATGAACTCGTTTATGTGTTTGCTTTTTAGCACCTGTGTGAATAGTTTGTTGTATCCACTCTGGTAGGAGGGGTATCCAAGGCCAAATCGAGACTCTCGATGATGGCCGCCCTGAACGGAGGGTGCATCCGAGGAGGATGCGCGCTGCACCATGGGCCTGTCAGCCCGGTAGTCTTCTTCGAACGAAGATATTTTGATGATGTTTGCGACGACACGGTGCGACAACAACACCCAGACCCAGACCCACACCAACAGCTGCTCCGCTGATGATGGGCTTAACGATGGCGGTGATGGTGACGATGGTGACGATGGTGATGATGATGATGCTAGAGGATGCTGGCAAGACGTTGAGCTGGCAATGGTTACGTGGCAATGGGGCTCCCTGGGTTGGGTATTCCTATGTTTTGTTTTTGTTTTGTTTTTTATAAAAAACGCTTGTCCACTTTGTATATCAGTTGGATTGTAATCAGCATTGATTTGTATATTATAAAACGTTTGCAAAAGCACTCAGACGCGTAAAAAGTTTATCTTTGGTTTTGGTTTTGGTTTAAATTCACTTTCACCTTTCGTGGCAGGAAATGAAACTCGTTAACGTATTTGTATTATATATCCACAATATTTAGCTTTATTGATTCGGATCCTATTAGCATTGACATTGGCAATAAGTTGATGTTGTTTGACAATCGCAATCATCGGCCGAGAATGAAACCGATTTTTGACACTGACACAAAAACACCGACACCGACACCAACACTTGCGCACTCGATTGTCAAACGGTTTTGGAAGCCACGGGCAGAATAAAATCTTAAAAATTGGTTAACTGGAAGGCAGGACTGAGTGTAATCCTGGTCTAAATCCAGGCACCGATTTGCATACGACTGGCGGCGGATTGATTTCGTATCGGCCGTATCGGGATATCGCCGCTGGCAAGTTAAAAATAGCAATTTGTGTCAGTGGTTCTGTTCTCTGTGCTCTGTTCTCTGTTCTCTGCTCACATCACTTTTTTTCTAGTATATGCACACTGAAATCTACTGGAAAAGCTCAGGGCGGGAGGAGGGGGTTGCGAAAAATGATTTCAGTCGAGCGTGTCCCTCCGTGTTTTGTTCTATATCTTTAACTTCTTCTGCTTCTGCTTCACTCGCGGTTAATTGGATCTATATCCTTGCTGGATTTCACACCATTCATAGCCCTGGGTTTCGATTCAATTCAATTCAATTCGATTCGTATAAATCGCCTTTCCGACATTCAAACGGTTCGACTCCGCGCACGCTAACTGAAAACTGAATCGTTTCTGTATGTGGAAGGCGAAAAAGTCTGCTCCGCGACGGGAAAATCGTGTAGAGTTTTCTCGCCCGCTTCCAGTGCGTAAATGCCTTCCCACTCGGTGAGTTCGATGTGTACAATGTATGAACATTCCCTCGCACTATCCGACTCTCCGAGCCACAATCACAGCCACACACGCACCCGAAGGGAATGTAAACAAATTTTTGTTTTCAAGTGCATATCCGTTGGTTTTGGCCCACTGTGCTCCTGGAGTTGTTTGTGCTGCCAAAGGGTCTATTTTCGCCCTACTCCCCTAGAAAAACATAAAATCAGTAGCGAACTGAGCGCGCTGTCATTGCTGGTCAGCATTGAGCCCGAAAAAATCGATAGCACCAGCGCTTTTCCGAGTGTTCTGGAGCAGAGGAGGGGAGGGGAGGGGAGGGACTGGGTGAGGCGTCCACCTGTTGGCAGCCCCGCCAGTCCCAAAAGGGTTACAGCTGTTGGACGCAGCTCACCCGCACATATGAGCAAGTGCCTTAAATGCTTTCGGATGTACTTGGCAGCAACATTTACTGCTCAACATGAATTGCCATATCAGCACAAGTGATACGAAAAGCTGACGTATGCACATTCATCGAAATTAAGTGTTTCGATTTTCATTAAAAAAAGATATGAAATACAGTTAGTACATGTGCATTTCTTCAATAAATATTTCTGCTATTGTTTAATACATTTATAATGAAAAATGTTAAATTTGTTGAAAATTGTTTAAAGAAATGTTTTATTTATTATGCTGGAAACTTTAAGAATTTAAACAGGCGATTTCTGTTATATCTACGTAAGCTTAAAAGACTCTAAGAACTCGAAACTAAGATAAGTTTTTGAAGATTTATTTTTATGGATCATAGCTGTGAGATTTATAATAGGAGTGAAAATCGAATAGTTCGATATAGAAGGAAAAAAAGTATGTTTATAATATTTTATTGCTTCAACCTTATTTTTTTTAAACAAATATAATATTTAATAACGAAATTAAAAACAAAAAAAAATATGGCGACTTTATGTTATGCGGACCATAAAAAAAATTTGGAAAATGCTTCACGTAATAATAAGAGTATTTATTCGAAGTAGTTCTAAAATACAAAATTCGTCATACATTATTTTATCTCACCCAAGTCAGATTCTAATAATACCAATAAAGTCCAATTAAATACCTTAAATATGTAAAATTTAACTAAATTAATAAATGTATATTTATTTAATATTCACAAAATAACAAAAAAAAAAACCCATTTTGACCCCACTGTGCCCCGCAACGTAAACATTCCGCTTTCCATTTCCTCCACGCAAAGTGACAGCAGGAGAGAGGCTGAGAGAATTATTTCCAGACGAACGGAGAGAGAGATGACAGCTGGCTGGGGCTGAGAGAGAGCGCGCATGCGCCGGAACGAACTCTCCACTTCCGCTATGCGCCTGCGCCGGAGTTCCCAAACCTCCCACACTCGCTCTCCAACTCTCCCACATTTACGATGGCCCGAATTTGCGTTTACACATTTTCGTTTCGAAAAGGCAATCCCAAAAACAAAGGTGATTCCCCCCATTTTTCCGTGTTTTTTCGCGTTTCCTTTGGGGATGGGAGGGGTTGGGTTTGGGGATGAGTTTATATTGCTCGGGTCGATTCTTTGTTTACCTTTAGCGGATTGCCCGAAGTTCTACTGCAAACTTTGCGTTGGGCAAAGTGCCCACCAACTAGTAATGAACTTTGGAAGGGGGCCCCTTGCCACAGCCCCCCTTTTGTTCGCTAGTTTTGTGCGGGTGCGGGTGCGGGTCAATGATCCATTGCCATTTTGCACCCTTTGCCCCTTTTGGCAAATATTTTCATGGTCAGCCCGATTGCTTCCCTTCGTTGTTGTTGTCGTTGTCGTTGCCGATGACCGCGAATCAGCAAATTAATCAGCATCTGCCCGAAACCCCAAGTGCGATGTCACAGTTGTCAGCGTTTTCATGTGCTTTGTGATTGCGATCAGGGAATTACAAGCTATCGAGTGTTTACTTTTCAGTTTTATTTACCTCGCGGAAGCCTCTTAAGAATTGTAATTGGAATTGGTAGCCTCTTAAGAATTGTAATTGGTTTCATTTGGAAAATTACTAAAACAGATTGTGGATTACGGGTTAACAAGTGTTTGATTCTTATCCTAATTTACCCTTTGGTGAGGGTTTTGATTTTGGAAATAATTTAAGAAAGCTGTCAACAAAAGATATTGTTTAATTCATTTACTCCCTTAATTTAATCGAAAATTTAAACATAAATAATCATTGTTTTAACAATAAATACAACATTTCATTTTATACATATTTATTCTTTTAAATTTTGATTAAGATTCTGCTGGTATAGTATGTTGAAAATTCGCACACAAAAAACAAATCAAAAACGCATGCTGGGGGAAACCCGAGAATCCGAAATTTTTGTTTACGAGATCCGCCAAGTATCAACATTGCCTGGGTTTACCGACATGCCATGCAGATTGCTAGGATGAGTAATGAGTAAGTGGTGGTCTAGCCTCTCTGGCCCCTAAATCGTCGGTGAGAGCCAGTCGAAGAAAAACAATATAGAAATACAGTGCCTAACGAAACAGTATGGCCCAGTATTTATCTAAAATTAACATACATTTTAAAGGAATGGAACTTTCAACTAAAATAGTATTTACAAGTAGTTATTCAATTAAAAATAGTGATCAATAAATATGCGATACATAAATATAAAAATATTTTGGAACCCAATTTAGAGTGCCAAAGAAAACCCCATTAAAAATTAGCTTAGAAGAGACCAGTTGAATAAGTAATCACTCATCCGCCCTGTTATTTCTGAGTTATCACTCAACCCCCTGCGCTAATATTACTGATACGCACTGTTGGCACTGCACATATATATATGTGTGTATCTAAATGGTCGCAAACAGCCTGACAGGCTGGGCGAGCAGTCAGCGAGCGATCGAGTGGATAAAAATATACGAAATCTGCCCGGGCCGGGGGCAGGGCCGCGACATTAAAAGCACGGGAAAACCAGGGTGAGGCGTTTTGGGGAGATCAGCTCCGCAAGCTGATCTTTCGCCACACCACTTACCCGACGGTTCTTGTTCCTGAAGGGCTTGTACGACTTGTTGGCCTTGCTCTTGGCGCCCAGATGCAGTTTCTTCATGGTGGCAGCCTTGTTTTGTAGAGGATGGAATCACGAACAGAATAGGAACCTCAAATGGTCGTCCCACCGAGTAAATTATGCAATCATTTTTTTGGAATCGCTTTCGTGCGGTCGCACAGCACAAAATAAACAAACACTCTGGCGTTATGGCCACTAATCGTTAAATGGCCAGCACACAAAACACTGGGAAATGGGTCACCGTGGGCCGGACTCTTGGCCCGGACACATGGCAGCGATTTGCGATTTGCGGGACACGGAAAACACCATCCAGCAGAGGGGATGGTGGATGAAAATGCTGGAAACTATGCACAAACGGCGGGCTATATGGGCAATCTACATATATATATGCGTAATCCACTTTGGCCAAAACGATATGTGGAGCTGATCGGAGCGGCGGATCACGGCGGAGACGAGAAAAGCAAACCCGACCGCACAAGAAAACAATTTCGACTGACAATATTTTTGGCACCCGCGCCGCATCCATTGACAAAAAGATCTAGAGAGAGAGAGGAGAGTCGAGTCCAACGGAGATCAGAGAGAAACTTAAGAGGCGGAATTCTCGGAAAATTGTTTTCCATTATCGATTTAATTGCCGATGCAGTCGGAATAGCAGAACAGATGACAAAGTGCATGTTATTCTAGGCAAAGGAATTTACTTTTCAGTGCGGGATTTGAACTTTAAAATCTTTCATAGATTTCTGATAACAAATTGAGTTATTAAGAACGCTATATTATAAACATTTTCCCCTTCTTATTTTACCAAGAGATTTCCGAAATGATTAATTAATAATTATAAGATAATCCTTCAAAACTTGTTTTGTTCAATAATAATTTTATTTTTCGGCGTCAATTTCCTTCAGATATTTACATGGAGGGAAATATTTCTGTAAAATTTCCTCCTCCGTTTTGCAGTTATCCTCTAATCCTCTAGTACTGCTGATCCGGGAATCCCTGGCTCAGGCCACGAAGTCCATCATAAAGTGCGGCTGCATGCATCCTCTGCTGGAATTGCTGCATCTGCTGCTGGTTGGGGTAACCAACGTAGAAGGGAATGTGTTCGGTGTAGGCTCCGGCGGATCCGTAGGACTGTGCCTGCTGGCCACAGGGAACGGGCACGAGGTTGGGCTGGCAGCTGAACAGGTAGTTCTTTGGGCAGGGGGGTGCGGTAATGCTACTGCCACCATAACTCGAGCAGGATGCTCCGGCACAGGCCACCAATGCTACGATTATCAAAGCCACGATCTGCATGTTTAACGCTGGGTTCTGCAACTGTCACTTTGCACCCACCAAAGACGTTCTTATAGCTTGGCGATTCGCCAGCAAAACGGAAACTCTGCACTTTTAGTTAAGCTCGAAAAATGTGCTAATCAAAGTGAAATTCAAACAGAAACTAGGTGATGTGGTGTTCGATGGGAAATTAAGTGGGAATTGAGGTTGACGGTCTGTAAGAAGGTGTAACAATGCCTGGCTCCAGGGGGTCTCTTCTGTTGCTTGTAGGCAGACAAAACAAAAGCAATTCAAGAATTGTGGACAAAGTCCACTGCGAAAAGTCTTCTTAGGCTATTTATTGACCCTATAATATGGAGATTATATTGTATGGATTACAATGCTACCTTTAGAATCTGCAGGTATTGCTAATTTAGCATATTAGTGATTTATATAGATTCTAATATTTATATTCCTTTTTTAAATTACTTCAACGAACGTATGTTTACATATATTGTACATGAATATACGTTTTTACATCAATTTGACATCAGATCGTTAGTATTAGTGGAGACACAAACCAAAAGAGAAAATTCTAACAATTGGAGACATTTTGGTATTTTTTTCAATTTGTTGTTCTTCAATATAAGTATTTTTATATAAATGTATTTTGTAAACTATTATTATTTTTTTTATAAACGGCTAAAATCATAAGAAATTACATTTAAAATTAAAAAATATTTAATTGGTGTCTAACCTAATCCCAAATTGTTCAAATAAATAAGTTATTTACTATAGCCAAAAACTGTATTCCAAAATATGCATATTTTTTGAGGATTTATGATATTTATAAGCCGTAACTTGTCTTTTGACCTGCTGCCAGTTATTATGGAAATTCTTATTGCCCTCAAAGCCCGGCGTCGTAAATAAACATTCGAAGTGCATAAATTGCAGAAACAGTTCCGAAATTTCTAAATTGGTCTTATGCAAATAAAAACCAATTGAAATTTCTTGGAAAAGAAATACAGAGATATGGCATTTTAAAGCTGCTCAAAAGGGGAATTAGAGGTAATTGGTTTTAGGACCGGAAATTATAATTCGTTTGAAATGAATATATATCAAATTTCCATAAAATAACTGCAGACAATTATATTTTCAAATAATTGGATGTGTCGATCATGCAATTGAAAATACCTGAATTTAACTAATGGCAGCTTTAGTTATACAATTTGACGATGAAAGCAAACCGTATCTGTCCATTTCGTACCGAACTTAATATTGTTTTGAATCTAACTTCGGCCGCAGGTAACAGTAGGAGGAGTAAACTTTAATTTTGAGAAGGATCGCGCTCGGTGGATTGGTAGCCAGGGCAAGCCAATTACGCACATGCACCACACCACACCACACCACACCACACCACACACACTACATACGATCTGATGATCAGACCTAAATTTTAATCATAGGGTGCGGTGGTGCCTTCGAAGTGGGGCACCTTTTGATGTGGATCCACCGAAGGTTTTTGGTAGGAGGGAGAGCCGTTTTGATTGCCGCGCTAACGGTAAACAAATACTTTTGGCCAAAGCGAACCAGACATGGCCCGAAGATATACATCTTAACTGGAACTCCAATTGAAGATGCACTCGCAGGGGAGCCCACTTTTGAGTGGCCTTGGGTTAGGTATTAGCTTGTGGCCTTAGATCAATGAATATTAATACGTGTGTATATCTTTTGCTCTGCTTCTTTGGTTTTACTGGATTTTCGATCGTTAGACAATGACCAGAGATCGGAGCATTTAATAAGGATTGGCTCGAGCCACCTGCCTTCGCTTAGACAGCCACTAAGTCGAACCCAGCTGCTCCTTTGACTTTGGGTCCTGCGGCTCACGAGGTGGATCCAAAACATGCGCACACATGGAGACAACAAAAAATACAGCAAAAATAAAACACAGACAAGCCAATAACATGTCTCGGTACTTAGCGAAAGGATCCGGCGCCGGATCCTCCTTGGTCCTTGGCCTACGGGCATCATCCTCTTTATTACACTGGAAATCTTTAATTTAAGCAATTTATAACATTGAGTTAAAGTTAAAGATAACAACTTCACTTTACTTTCGTACAAATTATATTTCTTTATTGAGCTCGTTAGCGGAAATAAATAAAAAGGTTAACAAGCCAAATGAGCATTTATTATATAATTGTTTGTTTACAGTGCAGCCGGTGAGCGTTCCGTTCTGGAGTCTAACAATTTTTTTATGGCATCTAATTTGAGCGGCCAGTAAAAAAACGCAATAAGGCAGGAGCAGGAGCAGGAGCCAGGAGCCAAAACATAGGGTTCCATCCTCGGCAGCAGTCGCCAATTATAAGTTAACCGTGGATTGGGTCAGCCTGGAATCCACTCCACTCCACTCTACTCCACTCACGTTGACGAAATGCCGAGCTTTGTTTTAAATTCAATTTAATTAGCAGCAGCTCTGGCGCACACCTTTTGGAAGGAAGGAAGCGGAACCGCAAGCTGCGCGTCTGTATAATTCATGCCCCGCAACGTGGCACGTGTCGTTGTTGGCCCAAAACAGCAGCAGCAACAGCAGCACCAGCAGCTGCTGCGGCTTCCCCACTCGATGACAAGAGGGCCAAAAGCCCGCGGGGAGGGGGGAGGAAAGTTATCCGTGTGCAACCAGGGCTAACAATGCCGTTATAAGTGGCCCATTAACACCGTGTCAACCGCCATGCAACAGCAATTTCCGCCGCCATTGCCATTTATCGATTTTCAAATTCCATTCAACGCGGATTTCGAAGGGGGAGGAGAGAGGAGAGTGGATCGGGATTACAAGGATATCGTTGCATTCAATTCGATTAATGGTGCCAGCGCGTTGCCGGATGCACTGGCCACGGATGTCCAGCGACAAGGATGTTGGGGTTAGGTCAGTTGTGGGTCACAGATACCATTTACCAGCATATCCCTATAAAAGTTTATTTTACCGCGATGGTTTGAGTAGTTCATAACAATGGAATAGAGTACGAATTTAAATAAAATGAAATGGGGAACTATAAATGCAAAATGCATTTGGTTCTTTTGTTATAAAATAATACATCTGGAAAATATTCATGGATTCTATACTATTGTTATTATATTAGGTAAAACGAGTGAGTACCTTAACTTTAAGTACTTCTGCAGGATTTGGAATAATTTTAGATTTTATAGTAAAAATACATCTTAATCTTATAATAAGTATAAGATATTTCATGTTTAAAAATTCATAAATGTATCAGAAATTATGTCAGGAATCAAGAAACTTTTAAGTCAATGTTGTTAAATTCCATTTCCTTGAAATTGTATTTCTAAATTATAGAGATAATCTTCTTAGGACACTCTTCTAAAAATTCCATTGAATTCCTTAAATTTCTTTACTTATGTTTATTAATATATTTCTTAGACAACATAAAATATTCACATTTATATCCCAGCAGATTTTCATATATTACATGGACATTACAATATATTCAAATTCCACCAACCTTTTGGTTCCGCAATTCTCACAGTGTAGTGAAGTGCTGCAGTTGGCTGCTGAATAGAGCTAAAAAACTCGATTTTGTTGAGTTTTTTACGCAGTGCCAATCTTCTAGGTACTGAAATCAGTTGAAGTTCTCATCTGCAAAGGAAATAAAACGATGGAAACATGTTGAGTAACCGAAATGCAGTCAGAACAGGAAACCCAAAATAAAACCATGAAAATGTTTTATTCCTATAGATATGTGTATATAGATATGTTGGCGTACATTCTTTAGCTTTTGCAATGAGAATTTCAAAGTCAAGGTTAAATGAAACATTTTGCTCTGTTCTCTCACGTTTGTCTCCGTTTTTCGTTCGTTTTTCGTCTTTCGTCTTCTTTCCCACTGTCCGCGGGCAGTGCAAGTGCTTTTTTGGATACAGATACAGATATATATATATTTGTATCTGTATCTGTGGCGGTGTGTGCGGGTCTAACAGCTACGCATGCGCACTGCGCAGTTTGCACTGCTGGAAGTGGTTGATGTTGTTGTTCTGTTCGGTTCTGTTCTGTCCGTCTGATCCCCGCCAGCCAGACGATGGAACCAGCCACGAACAACAAACAACAGGATCCCGTATCCATCCACTCGCTGTTCACTTGATCAACTCCAAGTACAGAGCCGTCCACGGGAATTCTTTTCATTTTATAACAGCATCACACGGAGTAACATCTTAGATAATGATTTAAGTTCATGGGAAATCAGACAAAATTTAACTATAGTTTTTATAAAATGGGAACAATTTATCAGCCACATTTAAAATGTACTATTATATAATTAGTTTAATCTGAAATATCAGTGATACATGTATCTTTTTACTACTATTTCTTATGCAAACAAAATTATTATAGAAATTGGTTGCTTGTTATTAGAACAATTCAATCAGAAAACTGCTTGCATTATTTTGATAAAGATGGGTTTTAAAATAACCTAAAAGAAAATACAAATTTTAATTAAAATTTTAAAATTTAAGTCAACGTTTTTATTTTAATTCAGTGTCAAACAGTCATCAGGCGCATCTCGTGCTGGTTTTCTTATACTTTGGCTCTTGATGTTGTTGCTACTGTTACTGCCGAAATGAATGTCATGTGTGTTGGCCAGCACAGTCGTGGAATTCAATTTTTTTCGTTAACCCAACTCTCTCGAAAAAAAATTGGGAATAAGGTAAGGACAGATAAGGCAAGAATAAGAGCCAAGGATGCAACTTGTTTCGCGTGGCAGACAAGTCCCAGACATGTTCACATGCCATCCAATAGATGCTGGTTCGCATTTCGCATATTGGTTTTTATTTATTTTTGGCAATTGCACCAGGGTTGTCACCTGCCCATGGAAGTACCTGGGAATTCAAATGGCGGGGTTCAATGACCTGCCACACCCCAAACACACCCCACACCCACACTAATACCTTCTCATTACGCCAAATTCCGTTTAAAGTGGCATGACTCGCCGAAAACTCGCAGCCTCCCAATGCAAAAGCTGTCCGAATCGATCAGCCTTGATGAGGGTCCGAGTGGCCAAGTGAAGGTACGATTTGTGGAACCATTATCCCTGCTATCCCTGAATTATTTACATTTCACTGCAATGCCAAGTACTCAGTCAAAGAAATTAATTCGCCACATGGAAGGTCATTCGAGATTAAGAAACTCCATAATTTCGTTTGATAAATGATTTAATATTATAGTGGATATTGAAATGATTTATATTGTTACTACACAAAATAAAAATTTAGTAATTCAGAAAATATCTTTCCAAAGGTTATGTATTTACCTATTCAATAAATATTATTAATTTGAATGAAGACAGAAATACCTCTACTTCAGAAATATAACTTCTTAACTCCATATAAATTAAATTGAACATTTTATTACAAAAATAAGCAAATTAGAAAATCTCTTTCCAAAGATTTCCTTTATATATTTACCTAATAAATAAATAAAACAAATACTAGTTAAGATGCAATTATTTTCACTCTTCAGAGATGTAACTACTTGACTCCTTATAATAAAAAAAACTTGTTCAAATATATTTACTAAGAATTAAGAAAATAATAAAAGATCTTTCCAAACATAAGCTTCATATATTTACCTAACAAATAAATACTATTAATTTTAATTAAGACAAAAATACTGTATACTCTTGAGATATGTTACTTCATGACACCATAAAATTTAAATTGCATATAATTTAACCAAACTTGTTCTTATATATTTACTATAAATTGTACAAATCATAAAATCTCTTTCCAAGGACTTCCTTTATATATTTACCTAATAAATAGTACAAATAGTAATTAAGCTGAAATTACTTCGACTCCTCAGAGATGTAACTTCATGACTCCATATAATTTAAATTGCACATACAAATAAAAATCCGCTTTAACGAATACATCAGCAGAGTGCGTTGCAAATCCGAAAAGTAATGTCAGAAAAATCCCGACTCTTCAGGGATACCTGTCTGGAACTTCACTCCGACTCCACTCCGAGTCCACCCCCTTCCCCCTCCCCCTCCCGCACCCTCCCCTGCCACCCTNTTTGGCCAGGGAAGTCGGCCAGGAGGATGGGTTGTCCGGGGATCTGTGGGCTGGATGCGGTGAAATATTTCCGCTGCCGTCCGCGTTCCTGCATGTTAAGTGCGCTTTATATTAATTTTATAATTCATAATTGCATCATGTTGCGCCAAATTTGTGAGCCGAAACGCAATGGAATTTAATTAAGTTAAACCTGCAGGTGCCGACGATCCTTTTGTGTGCAGTTTTTCGCAGTTTTTGATGTGTGTTCGTTTTTTTGCCTTTTTTTATTTTATTTTAAAGACCTTAAGGTACTCGGCTTGAATTTTGATTAGTCATGGCCATCAAAGGGTAAGAAGTCTTTTGGCCGGGATTCAAACTTACGGAAAATAAATGTAATAAATCGATAAAATATTAAAATGAAAAATTATATCACAAAATAAGAGTTTAATTTAATAACATTTTGTAAGTACTTTTTCAATGATTAAAGAACCTTAATTTCTATGTTTTGAAAGTTGAACTATATTTCTTGGCCCATATTTATAGATAAACAAAAAGCGAATTGAGTTAACTTTAATATCCTGACAACACCGAAAAAAAAAGACTTTCCATACCCCCAACTCCCTTTTCTGCACTCAGTTTATGGCCGAAATGGTGGCTGCATGTAAACACGACACTAACCAAGTGGCGAGGAGATGGATGCAGAGGCTGGGGGGCAGGTGGTGCAGGGGGGGGGAGCGATGTGGAAAGGATGGTGGCATGGCCACAGGCATCGTCTTCCATCGCATGCTGAGTCAGATGGGAGTGCACTTGGGGGAGATGGGGGCTTGCAGGCCAAGGATGGGAGGATGGGAGGATGGAGGAGCGAGGCTGGAGGCTGGATGGACGTGGATGCTTGCACTTATTAATGCTTAATAAATGGCATTTCATTTCTTATTATTCCCGGACTCGGGACGAAACGTGTTGGTGGTGGATTTTATTGCGCCGCTGCAGTTGTTGTCGTGGTTAATGCGAGTCGATATATTGGCCATGACTAAGGATGCGGATGCACGCAGGGTCCCGAGTCCCAGGTCCCAGGTCCCGACTCACAGCCAGATTCGGAGTCAGTCGAAGTCAGTCGAAGTCAGTCGCTGTGTGCTAAAGTAATTATTTCATTTGAGCCAACAATGAGGCTGCAACTCTGAGTCGCCTGGCCTGGTTCGCCAACTTCGAGATGGAGATGGATGATTGACGAGTGGAAATTAAAGAAGCTGGCGGCTGGCGGCTAGCGGCTGGAACTGTCCAGTCAGCCGGTACAGTCCAGTCCAGTTCCCTTCCAGTTCCAGTACTAAAAAAACCCCAAGCCCGTTGCCTCGAATGTCCGCGCCGCATCTTTTAACGACCCGCTTTTAAAGTACTTGGAATGTAAATGAAGCGGGTGCGCATCCCGCGACCCACTCCATCTCCATCTGCACTCCATCCACCATCCACCATCTCCCAACTCCATTTGGCCCGTTTCGAGGTCACCGCGTTGGTCGTTGCACCCACGCACCACGGTTTCCCTCGCACCTCAAAAAGCTATCCTCCAGATTTTATACGCAAATACAGCTTTATTTTTATTGCCCTTTTGCTATTTGCAGAGCCTAGAAACTTGACTGATTTCCAGTGATTATTTTTAATTTACCTAGGAAAAGCAAATATTTTTGTTATTGGTTAGCATATGTAATATATTAAATTGGAACATATTGAAGATTTAATGATTTGCTGGAAAAAAAAGTTCTAAAACTTTTCAAATCAAAGAAAATTTATATTTCGTTCTTTGTTTTGATAGCTTTGACTAGGCCTATCATTGGTGTAATAAGTAGCTTATTTTGTATTTTATTTTTAGAACAAAAAATTAAATTAAATTAACAAGAATGCAATTTTAAAATTGAATATTTTTCATGCCAAAATGTTTTTTAATATTTTCGATAGTCATTATGTGCAGTTTAAACATACAAAATAAATAAAACAAATTCAAAAGCAATACTGCAGATTTCACAGATTTACAGATTTGCAGATTTACTTTGTTATATTAGTAATAAATTAATAATGGTTTTTCTAATACAATAATTACATACTTAACTTCCCACATAAAGTTTCCTTTTTTGCTACTTCCCATTTTCAAACTCCGCGGCAACCGCCTATCGGTCTATCGGCATGCGCACAATCGATTCGGTATTTTTTGGTATTTCCCCCTTGCGTTAAGAGCAGCTGTTCAAACGCTTTAGTGACAAATATTTATTGGACTATCAAAAAGACGACGCCGAATTTTTAGAGCGAACTAAAAACTGCAAAAAATAACAAAAAAGTAATATAAGAAGTGCACAACATCGGGGAAAAGAAGCCCCATTAGCTTATTAATCATTGTCAACCATTGTCCTGCCTGAAGACCGCCAAAATCAACGCGAGAATGCAGCAACCTAGCAGCGTTTCACCGAGTTCTGGAGCAGATGCACTGCTCCCGCTGAAGGCCTGCAACGCTGTCGGCTGCAAGGTGGCCTCCGTGGTGGACAAGGCCAAGCGGAAGAGCTCCCAGTTTGTTAGCTCTCCGTACATAATCCCCAAGCCGCTGGTCGTCAACGGACACACATCGATTTTTCAAGTCGGCGGCGATATGGCCAAGATGGGCGACATTGCTGCCCTTTCACTGGCTTCTGGCGGCGCCGGTGGCCAGCCAATATATCGGATTAAGCCCGGTACACATGCCCACATCGTCAACTATGTGCTTATCGATGAGGGTTCCGATTCATTGGAGAAGGCCAAGTCGGGTGACCAGGAGGCAATGCGTCTGCTGCTGGAATCGCAGCGGGAAAGTGCCGCCTCCAAGCTGAACAAACTGATAGCCAGTCATCGGGGAGCCACATTCACAGAGCCCCTAGTCGCGGCTCCAACGCGTGTGGTTAGCACGGGAACCAGTAGCTCTTCCGGCAGCAGCCATGTAACAACGCCACAGATCCACCCGGACTTCTCCATTGCCAGCGTGGTAGGAGCAGTTAACTTCGCACCGGGTGCCATTACTGCCCCAGAGGTTCCCCCAGCTCCGAATGCTGCAGCTGCAGCTGCACCTGCTCCCCCCGCTTCCCAGGATCAGCCCAGCGATGCGGGAGTGGATCGCCTGCAGGCGGAGATTCTCGAGCTGCGCCGCACGGTGGCTCGTTTGGAGCAGAGTACCCGCCGTTAGGGGAAGCAATTCTTTCTTTCCGGGATCAAAATACTCTAATGCTCAACCAAATATCCTTAGTCTATGAATCCTCTAAATGCTACTACGACAAATTGTTATATACTTAATAAATACAAGATATATCTATATATGTATTGCCTTCTCAATTGGAGCAAATAGGAAATTAGTTTTCGAGGATTCCACCTATCTCCGAAATTGGGATAAAAGACCTTCATCAACACCAAACTGGCATTTAATTTAATTAAGTTCTACAGATTTTTATATTGTGAGTTTTTGATATGATTTAAAATAAACCGAAAAATAATTTTGGGCTTAAAATAGTGAAATTGGTAACAGAAAATTAACTAAATTCTAAGAAATTTTAAATTAATAGCAAAAGCTGATGAATTTATATATTATTGTTACAAAATATAAAGTCCTCCAATAAGTAATAAGAAATTATTCCTCAGACCTTTAAATAAATTAGTATTTAAGGGCAGACACCTTAGACTTCAATAAAAAAATTAATTAGTCTTAAAAGTAGTTAAGGAAATTAATAAGTTAATACATTATTATTAAGTAGTTATATCCCCGAACTTAAATTAAATAAGTTCTCTAAAAAAAGACACCTTACACTTCATTAAAACCCCTAATTAGTCTTAAAAGTACTTAAGCAAATTAAAATATTAAAAAACCATTGATTTAACAGAAACCCAGGCCATATGCTGCTCAACATTTATCATATTTCCGCCGACTGACTTCGGGAATATCGGTAACAAATGCGATATTAATTGCTGGCCAACCTGGCTGACCAAAACACATCAAAGCACTGAGCATCAAGGAGTGGAGTGGAGTTCGTTGGTTGGCGGTGTGCGGTCGTTGGGTCCGATCCAAGGTTTTCGATTCCTGGAAAGGCCCGCCGAAAAGGATCCCCACCGAGGGGGCCAAACACGAAGAGCAAGGCCAAGACAAACAACATCCATGCTGCAATGGCGGTTTACTCTCGGTGTTAGTCTTGAAGTTAGGCAAGAAGTGCGCCGGCTTTGAAAGAGGAGACCCGAAGCCGGCTCCTAAAATCGCCATCTTTCGAAATGAACATTTTAATGCTGGTTGCGGCACGGAACGACAAGAGTTGAGTCGCGTCTTAAGGGGCCGTAAATGTGGCATTTTATGTGTCATCAACGGAGGCGGCGGCGGCGGATCGCGAAACCTCGCAATCGAACGTAAATTAATTTTTATTGGCTGCAAATGCGGAATCTGCCCCGGCTCAGACATCAACTTAGCCCCAAAGCCCACATTGCTGCCTGCCACATAAAAGGTGACCCGATGGATCGCAGTCCCAGGACAAAGGGGGGGAGGGAGGGATTGGGGAAACGTTTACAAAACCGTCCTGCCAATTAAAATTGGTGCAGGAAACGAAATCAGCGGATTTAGTTGATTGTTATTGATTTACTTACACCATTTATTTCATTAAGCCTGGCTTTGTTGAGCTAAAACTTTCCACAGCAAGTAAATGTATTTAATTTAAATAAAATATTTAACAACATATGTTAAAAGTATCAGCAAAATTTTTGATTTGTTTAAAATTCTTTCTTTAATATACACTTAATTTAGGAATAATTTATAATTACTGCGTTCAACACTATACGATTTCCAATGCCTTTAAATTGCTATTAATTTACTTAGACCAACTTAACATAGCAAGAAATTGTAATTAATTTAAATAAAATATTTAACAAAATATTTTCAAAGTATCAGCTATGTTTTTGATTTGTTTCAAATTTTTTCATTAATTTGTATTTATTTTAAAAATAACCAATGATCACTGCGGCTAAAAATATCCGATTCCCAATCTCTTTAAATTGTTATTGATTTACTTACATCATTTATTTTATTAAGCCTTGCTTTTTTTATTTAAAAACATTGTATTTCATTTAATTCAAATTGTTTTAAATTTAATAGTTGTACAACTTCTTATTAAATTTTTATTCAATTTGCATTGTTTTGTTACAACTTTCCCTAGCAGACATACGTATATTTTTAATTTAACCAACATTAACAAAATATTTGGAAAGCATCGTCCTAATTTTTGATTTGTTTCGAATAATATTATCGAGTTTTAACTCATTTCATTTATATTTAATTTATAAATATTTTATAATCGTTCAACGCTATCCGTTTCCCAATATCTTTAAATAATATTCAGATTGTATCTTTGGCGTTTGAAATATTGAAATATTATTTATATTGAAATATGTTGACTACTGCAAAGATTTAAAAACAAAAAATAATGGTAATAATGGAAATCAAATTCCACCAATCTAGATTGATTTGATAAGTAACCACCTACTATTAATTTTTAAAACCTTTTTGAATCAGTTTTTAAAACCGAATTTTAAATATTAATGTTTTGTTCAAATTTATGAAGGTAACTTTAAGCTGCTTGGCAATATAATAAAGGCGCTTTA
Organism: Drosophila setifemur; assembly: GCA_021224005.1. Taxonomy (NCBI): domain Eukaryota; kingdom Metazoa; phylum Arthropoda; class Insecta; order Diptera; family Drosophilidae; genus Drosophila; species Drosophila setifemur. The sequence continues at coordinate 11,274,548 of JAJJHY010003831.1, read as the reverse complement.
TTCAGCTTTTGAATCCCGAGGATTAAACATTGCTGGAATGTATCTTTGCCTTTTGCTGGGATAAGTAAACAAATAAATTTATGTGTGTTTGTATAGGTGGGCGACCAGCAGGTAGGTACAGCAGCAATCCAATCCGACCAACAACTACTTAGCCGGCGAAGATCAGGACACAATTGTGGGGACACGGAACGGAACACGGAGTCCGAATCAAATTCGATACGCCAAGCGATGTCCAGCGAAGTGATCCTCGCTGGCGATGGCGATGGCGATGGCCATGTGTATAAAAAGTAACGAATGTGCGCAATAATAAAAATCATTAAAATAAAAATGTTTATGAGAAGGCATAAACACGACTTTATGGATGGAGCGAAAAGGAGTTGGCCGGGGATCGGGCACGGAGTTGGGGCACTTGATGGCGATGGCCGCTGGCTGGACACAAAATCATCTGGGGATCGGCGGCGACGGAACGAGAGTGTCAATGGGCAAAAGTATCTTGCACACACTCGCAGATACTCGCGATCGGGATGCTAACTCATTTTGGCGGCGGCTTCTGCTCGGGGACTGGACTGGAGCCGGGCTTGAGCTTCAGGCTTGAGGAGATCAGGCCGACGCCGACGCTGAGGCCAAGGACCAGGGGCTGGGAGTGCGCGGAGCAGGCGCAGGCGCTCGGCTCAAAAATAATTTGCAATTTCTTGGAAATACTCACTTTTGCGCTGCCCGCGCGGACTTCGCTGCTGTCGTCGCTGGCGCAGCTTCTCAAGAATCTTTAGTGGTTTTTGGAGAGGGGTAAGGGATGGGTAAGCGTAGTATGCACTGAGAGAAATAATATTGCCACGCTTCAAACAGAAAATTTCAGTTAGGGAATGAAAGTAGAGCTTGTAAACTTGATCATTTGAGGTACAAATAATTGTATCTAAATGCTACACAATTTTATTCTTAATTTATACAACATTAAATTTAATCTAGTTTTGGGTACTCGAAAAATATCTATTGAAATTTATTCCTAATCTATTTTTATACATTTTTTCCCCCTATTATAATCCAATCTTCAAATCAATATATCAATGTTTCTTAATATATTTTCAAATTGATACAAAGAACATGTTTTTGCATTGAAAACCCCAATAAAAAAAATTAAATTTATACATAGTTCATAAATTGTAAACGACATCTTAGGTTGACCATATAAATTTCTCTCAGTGCCGCGAGGATAAGTCGAGGTGGCCGTAATGAAAATTAAAATACGAAACACTCAGGCAAAGGTCGGTTTTGGGAGAGCCAGGAGCCAATGAGCGGGTACAGCGGGTGTCCCCTGCTCGTCTACACCCCTCTCCAGGCCCCCTCCTCTTATCCAGCCGCCCCTGCCCCCCCTCTACCCACTAGAAGGGGGCTCAGTGAGTCGCTCGGTCGGATTGCTTGTCGTTATCTTGTCATGTCAAAATGGTCTTACGAAAATGTATCTTTTGTATTCCAAGTGCAAATGAGCAGCACAGATACAAAACAACGTGCTGCCTGACCCTCCTCCTCCCCCCTCGCACCACCCCGCCCAGTGGTCAGCATTTTGTTTCGCATCTTTTTCGCTCTCCTTCGATTTTTATTTGTTTTGCTCACTCGCAATTTTTATGCCTTTATTGTGTTTACTTTTTGCCCTCGACGCTGCCTTTCGGCTGCAAATGCTTTTAAGACTTTAAGACTTTTTAGTTTGTAGTTGAGCGTACAAATTTGTGCCCCTCCCCCTCCTCCTCCCCTCTTCTGCCACCCTTCTGCGGGTGGGGCAGGAACAGGATCGCGAGTGTGTGTGTGCGCCTGTATCTGTATCTCTCTTGCAGTGATGATGACACAACATGAAAAGGTAAAACACGCTGAAAAATATTAAATACGCTACGTCGCTGCCTCTTGACAGCGGACGTAAATTTGCTTTTGCCAGAGCTCCTTGCTCCTTGCTCCATGCTCCTCCACCCCTCCCCTTTGGATTGTTTAATTGCACATGAGATCGGAGGAGCTGAAGAGACACGAACTGGAACTGAGACTGAAACTCGGACCGCTCCGAGGATCTCGCGGCAATTAAAATAGAGTGTAAGTTAAGGATGCATAAAACGCTCATCTTTATGGTAGCCCTATATTGTCATTTCTACTCGGAACCATTCTGCCATTTTTTTCTGTGGGATGTAGGATGTAATGGCCTGATTTGCCAGTGGCAATAATGCATACTTGGGGTTTCTTAAGTTTCAGGGAACTCAGATTTACAGATAAGTACCTGATTACTTGACCCTTTGAGCATTATTTTAATTGGAATCGTAAAAAAAGGTATACCTAATTCATGGGCTTTAATTTTATTACAGAAGAAATAATGCGCTTAATTAGAAATAATTTATCCAGCGTATTAAATGAAATTAAGTGTGTTTAATTTGAGTTACATTTTGTAGATTTCACTCCCATCCCGAAATGAAATCAATTGCAACAAATCCCCTCCGAATCACATCCAATTTTGAGATGTGTCAAATTTGCGGGCAAATAAATGAAGTTAATTAAATTTTGAAATGTGCCGCCAGCAAGCAAACACTCGGAGTCCAAATCAAATCTTCCATATCGCCGCCCTCACACAGATTTGGCAACAAAGCAAAATTAAAAACTTATGCCAAGATAAATAAAAATGAAAAACTACAAAAAAAAACACACATGCCGGCGATTTTAGAAGCATAACATGCTCCCATTTCCCACAATTGCCCAATTGTGAGCGAGTCGAAGCCAGGGATGCACTTGGAGAAATCTGCTATACATAAACTATTATAATTAATTAATAAAAACATTTTACCTAAATTCCTTCCTTTATTAATTATTAAAAGTTTCCCTTATAAATATTTTCCCTTATTTAGAAAAGTGTGTAACTAAGATTGATTTCCCATTTTTTTGTAAGTGTTTTTTTCTGGGCTTCATTTTTGGGATCGTTTCCTGCAGTGCCCCACAAAAAAAAAGTATCCAAAATGAAATCAACAAAAAAGAGCAACAACATGAGCGGAATAACAACGGCAGCATCCAATGTGCCCCTCATCCGCATCCTCATCCTCATCCTCGAGCTCACCATCGTCCTACCGCATTCTAAGTTCTATTGGCACAAAGACCGAGTTTTGCTTTGCGGTTCTTCGCTTTCGACTTTTCCCAGGCCGCACACAGTCGCTGGCAGATACGGATGTATCTGTTAGATACGCGCCTCGCACACACAGATGCACAGGCAGGCGGAGGCAGCTAAAACCCGTTTCGATCTGATAGGATCCCTTCCCTGAAAGCTCTCCCCGCCGCCACTTTTGTAGCGCCTTCTGCCGGCATAGTTTGCATTTTCAAGGTCGCTCCTCCTCTGTTTCTGCCCTCCGTATCCGTATCTGGCGCTGATTTCTTCTGCAGAATTTCGCCCGACGAATGGAGCACATATCTCGCATATATATACGTATATATCTCATGAGGTCTAACGAGCCCTGTCTGATATTGCAATCTGGTGCCAAGTAATCTCAGTGTCCAACCTCGCTGTCTCTGCACTGGGCTGTGCTCATTGCAGCTCAAATTTGTTCAGACATTTACTCCTTCTGTGGCCCCGGCCAAGGGAATAAAGAATCTTTTTTATTATTATTCCAGCCCCCCCCC
>JAJJHY010003831.1:11254647-11270903 GCA_021224005.1 Drosophila setifemur | reverse complement strand
TCCTTCGGGCCAGGTCCAATGAAATCCCTGAGATACGCTCAATCCCAGCTCATCGGGGCTTTCTCATGCCTCTGCATGGTGCAACATTTCGCGCTGCAGGCACTTGGCACTCCTTCCTCCTTTTCCCCCGATGTTGGCTGTTGGATGTTTCCTGTTTGGCGATGCGATGCCCCGGCTGACTCACCGCCAGTGAATGCTTCAGGAACACTTTGCCATCCGCCGTCGATTCAGTGGCAATCAGGCTAAGAAGTTGGCTTCCTTTTTGGAGCCTTTTTTTATACCAACAAAAAATGGGTTCATAAGAAGAGCCCTTAAAAAATATTCATTTACTCAACTAAAACAATAAAAAATATTAAATTTGTTATTGAAAAAGATCAACATATATTTTCTTATTACAATAAATATCTAAATTGATATCAAAAGATTACCAAATATTCTCCCGGTGCATCTGCAAGCCAACTATTTGCGATTGCACCGCGAGTATTCTTAACTTCTTTTCGCATTACTCATGCAATTTCATTGGAAAACTTTTGGTAAGTTATTTCGACCCAAAACCTGTGAAATTGCCACTGAAATATGTGAGTCAATAAGAAATGCCCGAGTGGTGCAAACTGTTGTGGCATGACTAAAGCAATTTCTCAAAGTTTGCTGCAGCTTTCACAAAAATAATTGTGAAAATATTTGCAGCAGCAGACTATAATATATAGCAAAAAATATTAATAATTTCAGGAAATGTTTAAGAACTAAAAAAAATAAATTTAATAGAATAAAACATAATTTGATTCGATTAAACCATTCCAAGAATTATACATAGCAAAATTGTAATAATTTCATGAATTGTTTAAGGACTAAAAAAAGGGAATTTAATATAATAAACCATCATTTTATTCCCTTACACCTTTCCAAGAATTATATATATTCCTCTTTCAATTACAAACAATTACCATTTGGCCATTTCCAAAGTTATTATCTGACGAATCAGTTACCATATGTTGCGAATACAAGAATTACTGTGAATTTTAAATCCATTCTATTTATTATCGAGCAATCGAGCCACACCATTAGCACAATTTGCACATCGTCCTGTGTGTTGTGGACAGGACGCACGTCCGAGGATACCGAGGATACGTGGTGAACAAAGGACACCGACCCAGGACATGCGAACAAATGCATTTCCCAGAAGCGAAAGAGGACAGGGGCGGGTGCAGTTGCCCTCGAAAAAAAAGTAACTATCTTGAGTGCGAAATCACGTTCAACCAAATCCGATTTTGGCCATAATTGGAACTGAATGATCAGACACCTGCTGATTAGATACCCAAAAAGATTCCGAAAATCCTTTCTAGTTCCGGGAACTACTACCCATCTCTACATTTTCGATCGGTGCAATGAACTTTCCCAAAAAAAAAACGGAGAAGAAATTTTTAAGTTTTATTCAAATTTCGTTTATTGGCTCCGAAAGGGAACAATAATAATAAGCAAAACTAAGAAAACTGGAAATAAGATAGAAAAATGCTGTGCGACAAAGGCAATCTATGGATATTTAATTTTATACAGCAACCAGACAAACCCAAGCAACTAACCAACTTTGTTGGCCATAACCATCGTAAAGCCCCCTCGGCCCCAGCATCTCTCGATTAGCATAACATCAACTGGACTTGGACTTGGACTTGGACTTGGTCTGGGATTGGGATTTGGTTGTGGTTGTGGCTGTGGAATTGAAATTGGAATACAAATGGGAATGGGAATGACCGATCCGATCCGAACCACGAACTCTAAAACAAACAGAGAGCGAGCGGCTCTATACATTAATTAATAACTCCTATGAAATTAACGACAAGACATTATTTATACATTTACAAATGGAATTTCGGCAACGGAACGTTATGTATTTCTTTTGTTCTATGATCTATTGCTCTGGGTTCACTTTTATGCGAATGAAATCTGGTTATGGATGCGAGTACCCAACTGGAGCTGATTTTGGTCTGACCCAATACAGAAGAGATTGCTATGAAGCCGCCTCCACATCTTTGGCCAAGTTTAATGACCTTCTTTTTGGGCTTTCGTTTTAAGAGCGGGGATTAAGAAATTATAGTCAGGAAAAAATAAAACAATGTTAAAAATGTATATTAATAATTTACTGGACTTAAAGGCACTTCATCTTCCCTTTAAAACTGTTTTTAAATGATGTTTAACATATTTTCATAACACTTTATAAAGTAGAATCAAAAATATTTATATTTAAAGGTACTTAATCTGTACTTTAAAAATATTTTCAAATTTTGTTTGACATATTTCTATAGTATTTCATAAAATATAAACAAAATTATTTATATTTAAAGGCAATTCATCTACCCTTTAAAACTGTTTTAAAATGTTGTTTAAGTTGTTCCCCATAATATTCTATAAAATATAAACTAAGTTATTTCCCCTTCCTCTTCAAACTGCTGTTTAAGGTATTTCCAAAGTATACTTTAAAAAAGAAACTGATTAATTTATGTTTATTATTTTAACTGGGGAATAGAAGTTCTTCCATCATTATTGAACCTCTAACCATTACCTTAGATACCGATACCGATGTTCTTCGTGATTTCCACGTCCGGGCGCTTTGTCTTTGTAGTTGGGACATTTATTTGGATACTAGCATTAAATCCGAAATTTACATAATTTGATCGAGCGACATCAGCAATGCGAGAGATGCATTTTTTATGACCCAAGAGGCTGGGAAATTATTACGAGGAAAACGATACCTTTTCCCAAACCCCGACTAGAAAATAATGAACAAGATGCTTTCTTTCCAGCTCTCTTATTTATCGGGCAGGAGGATCTCTCGGAATCGGAATTATATAGAGAGAAAGAGAGAGAGAGAGGGACTAGACAAATGTTATTACCAAAAAAAAACGAATACAACGACCGACCCCAAAGATCTGTGACTAAATTTATTCAAAAGCGATTCGAAAAACGTCGCATCTCTCCCCTTTCTTTGTTAATTCGAAACAGTTTGATACTTATATACAGATACAGATACGTGGACTTGTAGAAGTGGATACCTAGGTAATTCTAGTGCGTGTGACTCCCATTAGAGGAAAGTACTTTGGAGAGAGCCGCCGCCTCTGGGATGGAGGAGCCCCTATCCCTTTTACTATTTCCATCCAGAGCTCTGGCTTTTCTTTCGCTTCCCCCTCGGACTTTCTTTCACCTACAAGATTTATCGCCCTGTGTTTGTATTATTTTTAGTTGCTTTATGTCAGGCACAGATACATGTTCCCCTTGAATTTTGTCCCCCATCTGCACAGAATCCTACCTGGACACATTCGTAGATACTTAGCTTTTCAGATGACAAATTCGAGGGGTGGAGGAAAACTTACAGAGAAACAATAGAGGAGATTTAGATATATATTTATTTAATATATTTAATTAAATTACAATATTTGGTATCTTTCAAAATAATACATTATTTTATTCAAATTTAAATACTACTTTTAAAAGTTGTTTTTCCTTTTTATGTACGACACGTGTTCCTAACGATTCCATGTAATTTTAATCAGATAAATCTACTAATCATTAGATCCCATATTGATATTCATGTCTATCATTATTATTTTTTAATTACATTCCAAAACTCGTATTATAACTATAACTAACGAACTAGTTTGGTTCTCCATCCATAAATATTTCAAACGCTTACCGAAGATTGTTTTTTTTTTTTTTTGTAAGTTGATTTCGGGCACTAAGACCTGAATTTTGTGTCATTGTAGTACAAGATCAGGGTGCGTATGTATCTGTATCTGTATTTACCCTGCTTGTCTCCTACACACAATAAGCAGACAAACTATAAAACTTGAATCAAATCGGACAAAACAAAAATACAATTTTATTGCATTCCAGCACTAAAATCGTTCGATCGTGAGTGCCTCTGTGTGTGTGTGCGATGTGAGATGTATCTGTGAGATGCTCACCGGGAAGTGTGCAAAGAGGCTGAAGAAGCAGCGCAGCCTGACTTTACTCGATCCCCCTGCCATCCATATATATATATATTCTGCTTTTTTCGTTTTGTCCCACTCAATCGGAGTGTTTGTCTCTCAGTGTGTCGTCGCCATGTGCGTATTACCTCTTCCCCCCTCCTACCAAAAATAAAACTCTTTGCCTAATATTCCATTAACGGGCTTATTAAGGCAGCACGTATTGCTGACAACCCACGCACACACACGCACACACTCACAAACAGTCGGATTCACAGATACAAATGCACAGAGAGAGAGAGCAGTTTAATAAAAAGGTACTGATGCATAAATGGGTGTTTGTATCTAAATTGATCGAATTTGGGGACACACACAAGACAAAACCGGGGCAAGCAGATGAACAGCAAGGGAAATTAAGGTAAGGGGTGAGGGGCTGAAGGGAATGGAACGCTGGCTGTATTGGCCAGGTAGAAATTCCCGCAGTTGAAGGGAACTAAAAACAAGTAAGTTCGATGCAGTTCGGGTTTTTTTCGAATTGCAGATACTCAGTAGGAAATTATTGGAATAAATTATTTTCATGGATGGAAAATATATTTTTTAAATATTCGAAATTCATATATCCTATAAAGAATTATTTTGTATTATAAGTTTATTTTTTTGGTTTAATTAAAACCTCTTATTAACAATTTTCTAAAATTGATTAGCAAAAAAATCCTTCAAATTTTTTTGCTTTTAAGAAAAATGTATAAAACAATATCAACATTTTTTAAAAATTTAAATTTAATTAATTTAGTAATACTTATTAAAATCACTATACTAATATCCCCCATAAACTACACGGTATCAACCCACAACCGATACAAACGCGACTCTTTGACTTGGAGTTGGAGTTGAAGTTGCACAGCGACGACGGCGGCTGCTAAAGCAGGTACAATTTTATAATTTCGTTTCGTGTTTAATTAAAGGTGAAGTTTTAGAGAAATAATAAAGAATTATCGAGGGCCAGGGCCGAACTCCGAGCTCCAGATGCTCCAGACCCACAATCGAATTGAACACTGATCGTAAAGCGATGTGGCGGGGCTATTGGGAACCGAGAACGAGAGACTACACAAAAAAAAAAAGATACACTTTTCCTTCATGCCCCGACTTAGACTCTCTGGACGTCGGCGATCATTATGCCATAAATAAAGATTCGTTCCGTGATTCGGGTCCGGGACCGGAGCTATGGGAAAACTGTTGGTATATCATATAAAGCATTTTTATTGGTGGCTGCACATAAAAAAAGTGTGTGTTTCCTAAGCCTAGGCCCTTAAATTGGGGATCGACCCATAATTATGTCTCGGTTATGATTCAAGTTCAGTTACTACAAATTAAAGGTTCAAAATCAAAGAGATTCCACGATTTAATTGCCCAAGGCGGAGATGTAGTTTGGTTTTGTAGTTTTTAATATTTAAAATGTTGATTGCTTTTGACAACTGCTTTTTCCAAACCGAAATCAATCAAAATTTAATAACTTAGAATAGTAAATAAATTCAATGAAATGCATTCACAGCTTTAGCTTGTATCTTTGAAATTTAAATTTATCTCCAACAAATTGATCGCCATCAAAAACATTTTTTGAGATTTGTCAAATTTTCAATTTCTCAAGCGAAAATGTTTGGACAGGCTAAATGACAACGCTTGTCAAAATCAGACAACACAAACTAATCATTTTCATTCAGGCAGCAGATCGGCGAAGAGCGAACGCGTGCCAAACGTCCAACCCTCCCCGCACCCCGTTTTTTCTCTCTCTGTATAGAACGAACCATGACGACGATGACGATACGATGACGAGGCACTTGACGAGGCACCTCCGACGATTGCTAGGCTACTCCTCTATGACAAATTTGATCCGGAGATGTGGACAACGAGGACTCCAAGCATGACTTGTATTTTGTAGATATTTAATAATTATGAATTATTTAATTTAAAATGTATTATCTTTTTTTGATTTTTTTAAGAGCATATTGTGATACATGCACAAAAACACCACTTTTTTAATTTAGCTAAATAAAACCAAAGCAAACTATATTGTATTAATTAGTACAACATAATAAACCATTATTTCTTGTATTTAATTCCTTTTACTTTGATATAGAATCGATTTATAAAATAATCCATTAATTCTTGTATTAGATTCCTATTACTTTAATATGGAATCGATTTATATAATAAGCCATTAATTATTGTATTAAATTCCTTTTACTTTGATATAGAATCGATATCTATTTTATTTCCCAAACTATGCTGATTATTTACCTTCAAAATCAAGTCTTAATTTAACATATTACTTATTTTTAGCTCACCAACGCCATCCAATTAACTTACTTTACTTTGTACTATATATACTATATATAGATATCCCCCCTGATATAAATCAATATTTTGCTTACTGCCACGGTTCATGGATTTCATATTTGACTTCGAAGGAATATCTTGTGATAGTGTCACTCAAATTGAACTCCTTTTTGGTGTGGACTTCGGGCACGAGTCAGGGCCGATATATGAGCTCGGCAATGTGTCCGGTGAAGTGTCCGCACTTACGGTTTTATATCGCCCTCTCCCAACCTTTCACCCAGACCCGGCGACCCGGCGACTGGCCCCGGAATGAGCTGCAAACACGTTTTACGACATTGACAGCAAACAAGAGACACAAGACAATTGTGTCCCGAGTCCGACGACCATAGTTAAAATCGAAGGCAATAAAATTGTCTAATTGTTTTTTGCGCCAAAGCAAACAATTGAGATTGGGTCGAGAGGGTCGGAAGGGTCTTGGCTAATTGATTCACACTTTCTTTTTGGCTGTAAAACACGATGTATCGAGTGCTGCTCCCCTCCTCTGACCACCCGACTCCCTGGTTGTAGAACAGTGATTAAATCTTTACTGCTCGGACCAGCCGAGTGACATCTAATTGGTTTTCGGGTCCGAGTCGCAGGCTTGGAGGCGACTCCACCCCCACTGGAACCCATTGTGGCAGCTTAATTGGGCCAATTCAATGTTGTCAGGCAAATCAAAAACAAACTAGCCAGCAAGTACTTAACTATGACGGGTCGAGACGAGACGAGCGACTTTTCTATATACAAAAGAAGTGGGAAATGTTAAGGGAAGATGCGACCAAGAGATACCCCTTACTTTGGGAATGGGTACCTCTTTGACCTCCGTTTATTCTCTGGTTTTTGATTATTTAGAAAATATGAGTACCTATAAAAAAGTAAACAATAAGGAATCATTTTATGGATTTATTATTATGTATTTAATATTTCTTATATTTCTACTAAATTGAGGAATACTCAATATACCCCTCGACCCATCGAGTACCCCTTATAATTACAAAGGGATCGGTGGCAGAGAAAATATTTTCTTTGAGTTTTTCCACGACCACGACCACGACCGAAGATGACGAGGCTGATGGTGATGAGGCGCACATGCGACTGTCAGAGGCGGAGGGGACAAGCCGAAGAAGGGGGGGCAACGGGGCAGGGGGGCAAGGGGTACCGGGCACCGGGCATCGAGTTAGACGAGTAGATAATGATGTTGTGATGTCAAAACATCAACCTGACGAGAGTTGGCTGTCAGGTGACGGATGGCGCGTGAGGATCGCATTGCCACTTGTGGCATTGTATTGTCTGCGTTTCGGGTTCCCACTCATTCAGCTATTCATTCAGCCCAAAAGGGACCATTATTCAAATGCCGATCAATCTCGGCCAGCCACTTGACACGCCCGGAGCGACGGCAGCGGCGCCAAAGGATTATGTGCATTTAATAAGCGCTAATGATAAGCCAGCTTCTGGCGGGGATTGATCTCGGTTGGGTTCCGCCACCGCCGCCGCAGCCACCGCTCTGTTGTTGGCTAAGGGCAAACACACTGATAGCGAGGGCATTGTGGCAGCTGTTGACTTTTGGCACCCCATGCAACATGCAGCATGGTGACAGGTTGCACTGCACCCGAGCACACCTCGAGGGTGTCAGGTGCGCGGAGTGTGCTCTTTGGGGGCATGATGCAATGTGCGAGCTCGCAATTGACACGCCTCAATCTCCCCTGACAGTTGGGCGTGAATTTCTCAGGAATTTAATGCAGGAACTATCAGAAATTGGGATGGCCATTAATGAGGTCATTTCGTTAAATATTCCATATATAACAATTTTTATATTGAACTTTTGAAGGTTTTTTAAAGTTTAAAATAAGAAGATACCACAAGAAATATTAAGATACAAAAGCAATAATTAATTTTTGAAAAAATTCAGTAAAATTATTCAAAGATTACGATAAGAAGATACAACAAAATATATTGAGATACATATACAACAATTAATTGTTGAAAATATTCAGTACTATAATTTAAAGATTAAAATAAGAAGGAACATCATAATATATTAAAATATAAATAATCAAAAATTTAAAATGTGCAATCTATAATATCATTTAAAATCCGAACGGATATTAATTAAAATCCGAATAATATTGAGATACACCATAGTTATATGACAGTAAATTAATTATGTTCATAAAAAAAATTTAATAAATAAAATGAACCACCTTTAAAAATATATTTAAACTGAATAAAATATTCTGATCACTAAAACTCCAACCATATACATTTTTCTTTTTATTATTATATGTATTGTTATATTTCTATTAACTTAAATTATTGCCCAAAACCATATGTATCTGAAGGTGGCGAATCCCAAAACGAGAGATATCTGCGATGATCCTACCATTAATTGCAGATTTCATTAATCAACTTCAGCCGTAGTTGGCCAGCTCACTTCCCTTTTGGCCACCAAATTTGATATTCTTTTCCCCCCATCCCCGTCCCATTCCCAGTTCCCTGGCATTTGAATATCGCTGGGCGTATACGTCACTTATACACCCATTATTCAAGTCCCGTCTTGGACATAGCGCCGACAAATCCATCAGCAGTGGCAGCAACCTAAATTGGGCAGATGCGAAGGCGTCTCCCTCGGGGGGAAGGTTAAATAATAAACGAATTACGGAATGTAAAATAATTCATTTAAAATTTAGTTTTTTCGGTGGACTTTCCGAGCTGTAAATGCAGCAGTTTTCCACTGAATTTAATTAGTGGCCTCGACAAATTAACGGAGGTGGATTCGGTTGCTTGGACGCTTCGCTGGGTTTTTCTTCAACTTTTTCTTCAGTTAAAAGTGCACTGGGAGAAACTACTTTTAATTGAAGTTCATCATAATGAAGTATGTCATTTTGGTAATTCTAAAATGCAATTTATATATGGGGAAAATAAGTGCAAATGAGCAAGTTCCCAACTAAATTTTTTTTAAATTATTTCTTAAAACTATATTTTTATCTTCCCAATTTTTCCCTGTTTCCCCACATGGATGAAAGTTGTTTCCCGGACATTTCGTCACTGATCGCTGAACAAACTCCACTTTTTTGGTTTATCTCTGGTCTAGCATCAGTTGGAGTGACCCAAGTGAATTATTTAAATTAATAAAATATGCTAAAATGTGTTACAAGTGTGCGAGATATGCCCGAATCTAATGTAATAGATCATATAATTAAAAGAATTATGGTGGAAGAAAAAAAAACGAAAGACAAAAACAATTGCGCCCTGACCAAAAAAAAAAGGCCAACGAACAATGGCAAATAATTTTCCGAAATAAATGTGTTGGCTTCGTTTCCCCTATCCGGTCGAAATGTTTTCGGGTCTTAAAGCCATAAAGAGAGAGAGAGAGATAGAGAGAGCCACAGGCAGTGGCCAATGGTAGTAAGATGATTTAGGGTCAATTGAGGCGCGAGTTTTTCTTTTATATTTTGGGAAAGTGCGTTCGGGTTTTTTTAGGCCAAGCGATTTGCATAATTTTGAAATAATTTTGATATATGCCGACTGCTCAACTGAACTGAAACTTTTTGAAAGTAAATATTTGGAAAATATATATAGCTTCAGGTTATGTATTCCCAAGAAGGCGTTGCTGCATTTTATGAGTGTGAAATTATCTCAAAGTGATTTATAAAATTTGGTGGTTTTAACAAAAATACTAATATTGAAAACAGAAAATTTCAAGTTTTTTCTTTACTAATATTTCATTATTATTTTGTGACACACTAATGATTGATTATAATTTTCCCTAATACCAAAAACCCATTATAAAATTAAATTAAAACCAAACAATATTTACGAAAACAATTGCATAATTTCCAACTACCTATTTTGTGGTGCAATGTGATAATCGAATTATTCGCAATTTGTATCTTCCCTTTTGAATTGATGGAAATGTGTCCTGCCATGAAATCAAATGGAAAACAAAATGATTAATGAGCTTGCAGCATCCTGCAAATCCTATTATACCAATTATGCTTAATTCAACTGTTGCATCCATTGGACAAGATTTTCCCCTGAAATCATAGCTAGAGATATTTTTAGACCGTGATTTTCTGGGTATCCTGCCACCGAAATATAATGTTTCACTCGACATATTTGCAGTGCATATTTGATGGGGATATACATATGTGTGCGTCTGTGTGTGTGTGTGTTTGAGGAGACAGGACCTCTCCAGCGCGCTGCACTCGAGTGTGTGCAAACAAAGCGAACTGGGAAAGTGCCACTAATTACAATTCCCACACGCAGCGCCACATTTGCATCCGCAGCGAGTTGAATGTTGACCAGCCTCCGGCTGTCTGAGTCCTTGCGCGTCCTTGACGCAGGAGGGGAGGGAGAAAGGGAAATGTTTGCATTCGCAGTCTCCCAGCGAGATCCTGCCTCCGATATCGAGTTTCTATGCCCAACGCAATCTCCCCATCCATTTCCTCGGGCTGACCTTTCCGTGTTGTCCGTCGACACGGAAATCGATTGAGCTGGAAACTATGGCATGTCCTGGGGAAACATCCTTCGACCGTGACCACAGTGAGTCGCTCGATGATTTCATTTGCGGTCTATCTACCTGTAGTCAGTCCTTCGGTCCCTCGCATCGAAATTCGAACAGAACAAAAATTATTTACAAAACGAAATGGAAAAGCAAACGACAACACAACTGTCCCATTCACACGCACCCGCGGGGGAAAAGTCGAACCCGAACCCGAACCCGAACCCGTACCCCTACCCAGAAATTGGAAAATCGAGGGTTTTCGTGCGGTGTTTCCACCTGCCCCACCCGATACGGCTGTGATGGTCAGTAGTGTCATCATCCTGGGAGTCGCACGGACAGGTGAAAAGCGTCACCGTCTATCGTCGGCTCTAATTCGGTGTCCCCGTTCTTTTTGGGAACAACCAACAACCAGTCAGCCAGCCAGCGAAGCGTCCAATTTGAGGCCATTTAGCCGGCAGGCCAATTAGCCCGCACTCGCATCTTCACCGCACCGCCTGGCCATTTCTGGCCAATTAATTTCCTCTCCCGGCCATCAGTTTCGAGAAAAGTGTTAATAAGTGGGCGGGCTCTGGAGGTAATCGAGGAGTCCGCCCGTAAATTGCAGCGAATATAATTAAAATCCAGCTTAAGTCGCTTAAACTCATCAGCATAAAGACATTTTCATAATGTGATAAGTAAGGGATTTCGATTATAAAGTAAATCTATAATCATTTTCCAGATTTGTATTTTCAATTTTTAAAGGATTTGTTGAAGTACCATGCATTGTTTTAATTATTCTAAAATAACTAGCTACTAAAAAAAATAAGTAAACCAATTTATTATAGTTGACCATTATAAATCATTTTATTTTCATTAATTAATTTGGTAAAGGAAATGTTGCAGTAGCATGTATTATTAAAACTATTCTAAAATAACTAGCAACTTGAAAAATTAGGTAAACCAATTTATTTTGGTAGAAAACAATTAATATTCGTGTATAATATTCGGACAAAATTGCAGCGAATATAATTGACATCCTGTTTAATTTCATCAGCATAAAGCATTTAAATCAGTGTATAGATACATTTTATAATGTGATAGGAAGTAAAAGATTTCGATTACATTATCATTTTCAGATTTGTATTTCCATTAAATTAAATTCGTAAAAGAAAAGTTGAAGAGCCATGTATTGTTTTAATTATTCTAAAATGCTTTTAGGTACTTAAAATAATAAGAAAACCAAATTTCAACAATTAATATTAGTGTTTAATACCCACTTTAATTTTGCGAATCTTCTGCATTAAAGAAATGTATCTTATTATCTTAATAGAGAAACCTAATCTGAAAGAAAATCCCCGCGATTATAAAGCATTTATCAGAGTTCTGATTTAGCTCTCCTAGGATTTCCGCGGATAGAAAAAAAACGCTCTAGGGAGTAAAGGAACCTGCGTAGGAGCAGAGCCGAACGAAGGACGAAGGAGTTGCCCTCCTAAAGGAAGTCCTTCAAGTTGGCAGGTCGGCAAATCGATATGTCTTGGAAATGCTGAAAGGCGCCGGGAGTGATTGATGATGCTTTAGAACAAGCAATTCACATGAAATGCACTCAGATATATACTATATATATATATACTATATATAACCGAGAGTAATTTGCCATGCAACCAAACAATTAAGCTCTTGCAGTTCCCGTTCTCTGGGCAGATATATTCAGATACTCAGATACAGAGATCTCCAGCTTGGAGCCAGCGCCAACCTCAATTAATCTCTTTGCCAAAAGCCGACCGAGCTTGACCCGAAGTTGGGATTACAACAACATATAATATGTATATATATAAACCACAGCTGCAGAGCAAAACGTCACACTTCAATCAGACAATAAAAATATTGAAATGAGCGTTGGGACAGGACCGAAGATCCGGAGATCCACTGAGGAGTTCTCCGTTGGCGGCAAAAATAAAACAAGGATTTCGCAGAATCATTTTAAATGAAGTTCATTTTTTTCGTTGAGCGCTTCTCAGGTAATCCGGCAAATGAATAATTGATCGGAGCTCTATAATTAACGGATCCACTCAATTGCCAACATTTTAATGCAGTCAGGCAGAGAACAAAGCCAACTTAACTCCATCTGAATAATATGTATATATATATTCATTTCATGGTCGCCTAAATTGTATGTGCAATTCACATTATTTTTCAGCCACTGATTCTGACGGAAGTCATGAATTCGAAGGAACTATTTCAATACTTTGAATACCCTTTTATGGGGTTAATGTATAATTGTAAAATATAATTTAATTTTTTTATTAAATTTTAGGTATCTTATGTTTAAATCCCAATTTCATTATATTTATATCTTGCCTTATAATTAATTTAAAAACCTCTTTTAATCAAGCCTTTTAATTTTGAGTTATATTAAATTCCGATTTTTCTATTACTTTTTCCAGTTTAAAGTGTATCTTTATTGCCACTTTTAACTCTGAAATTCCAAAGCTTACCAATTGCAGAATGTATTTCTAGGAAAGCATTGAATGAGGCCAGCTCCATGGAAGTTCAGCTATTGAAACCCCACATCATAGTCATTTAGTGGAAGAGTGTGTTCCCCAAAAAAAATAAATAATTGATAATTTATTCATGCATAAGTTGGAATGTAATTTCTAAGGCTATTATTAATTTGATTACTCAACGTCATATGACCGAAGGCTGTGCGCAGATACAAAGATACAAAGTAACAAAAGAGTTTGCCCCCAAGTATATGTGTATCTATGCATCTATGCCTCAGACACCTGTACCTGAGGCCATGTGACACTGCTTCATGGCTCTACTTTAATTGGCAGCGACATATAGGGGCTCGGGTTTTCGGGTTATGGATTTTGGGTTCGGGATTGGTCCACCTTTGTAGTTGTATTAAATTTCTCCTATCATGGCATGGAATCAGCAGGTTTCGATCGTTCTTTGAACTCGGACCCCGACATGATTTATAGGAATTTTCTCAGTGTGTGCCTTTTGGCTCGTTCCATAGCCAATTCTAATTGAATCGAATTTAGTCAACCTAAAAATTTATTGTTGAATATTGTTCGGTTCGGCCACAAACTGGTTCGCACCTCGATCGGGAGTTAAGTAATGCCCCCCGATGATTGTCCCATCTGCGTACTGGTTTTTTGCGTATTTACGGAAGTGTTTGGAGCCCGGACTGAGGCCCACCTGGCCCCGCCCCAAGCCAATTGCTGACGGAACCAGTTCTCGCCTTTCGATTCTCACAATTTCGGCCTTTTAGCCATCGTCACCTCGTCATCAACGTCATTAGCCAGTGGTGGCTTTTTGTATCTGTGCTCTGTAGTGAGCAGCGGAAGATACATTTGGTTCACCTTATTTGACCTGTGTTTTCTAGTTTGGCTTTTAAGATATATCTGGCAAAAGTAATTGAACTGGATATACACGCACTTTTAAAAATAAATTAAGTATTCAATTATTTACCTTTCATTTGAAAATTTATTCTAGACATTCTTAAGTTCTTAATTCCAATAAAAAAACGAATAATATTGTGACCTTTGTATCTTATGATTCCAATTTATGGCCCATCATTTGATAAAAATCAATGACAAATACCTCAAGTCAGCATTAAAAAGTCGTTTATAAAAGATAATAATCTAAAAGCGATCTTAAGAGTTGTGGATTATTTAATGTGTTTATTAATACATAACTTAGAAATTACTCAGAATTTTATGAGGTAATTAACAATTTTTTAATATATATCAATAACTAAACCAACATTAAACTTTTATCTTAAAATCAAACTACAAAAGATTTTGTACTTCTTCAGCTTAAATATTGTAGATTTTTATTTCATTCTTCAACTGTAGTTCCCCAAAATTAAAATTAATTTAAGAGAAAACCGCACTGGCAAAATCCCGATTTCGGACTTCAAAAGCAATTACAGTGCGAACAATAAATGCTAATCAAATCGCTTGGACAAGCTGCCTTAATTTCGCTCCCAAAGAAACAAGAGAACTAACTAAATATGGATCATGATCTCATTGGCAGTTACTTGCGCATAGCCAGTGCCCATTCCGAAAGCCAAATTCATGGCAAATCGCAAATAGCCACAGTTCGGATTTCAGTTTAGTGTTCGACTTCAGTTGCCAATTTAGTGACAAAACAGAGATAAAAGCGATTCAATTTGAATATTGCCAGGCCATCCGCCTTGAGCACACTCACACAAACTCACACACTCACACATATTATAGCCTTCTCTGTGCGCGTAAGCTGATCTAAGCCAAAATAGTAAAACCTATTAAAAATTATTATTGTCCCATCTTCATTAAGCCAAGAGCCACAAAGCCACACCGAGCCAATCGAGGCGAAAATACGATTCCGTATGCATAAATTTTCGTTGCTGAGAGGCTGAGATACATATTGAACTCAATGGGGATACAGTGCGTTTCATAGGTTAAAACAGGGTTTTTGAAATCAGAAAAATATTAGATTTTATTGGTTTAAGTTCCTTGTAAATTTTCTTTCTTAATAAGCTTTCTTCTATGAAAAACTATATGAAATATAGGGCTAGAAGCTCTTTAAAAATGTATCTTTTACGTGAAAAAATAAAGAAAATCATAATCCAAAAATTAATTTTAATATATTAGATATTACAAAAAAAAAAGTATAATAAAAATAGTACATAACTTGCAACTAAATAAAGCTAAATAACTTAACCAAATCAAAAAATCCGACCTCTTATTTAGGAAAATAAATTAAACAAAATTGAAAAATAATTTATTTTATAAAATATCTTTGGTTTAACTTAATTAAATTGTACAATGTTACATTAGATTCAAATTAAATAATTCATAGATTTTAATACATTTAACTGGCTTATATATATTAGTTATGACTGCCACTGTTTATTACCAAACACATGAACAAATTTATAGGCAAGTTTTTTATTTAAAATTCGTACTTTCATGAAATTTATTGCCGATGCCCCGCCAAAGCCGAAAAGCAACTACTAGACAATACAAACGACTTCATATTTACATAGAAATCTTTTTTCACCCCAAAAAAAACAACAAAAAAACTATATAGAAATAGAGATATATATATGTATAGAGATCGCATTGAATGGACTAATCAGAGTGGAGTTCTTACCTGATGTTCGATGGTTCGTTGCTCGTTTGTAACCTGGCCAAAAAAAGATATTCTCTTCTGACGTAATTTCCCGCACTCACTTGGAGATTGAGTTCAACGCGAAACTTTCACGATCATCACACAAATTGCATATGATTTTGGGATATATTTAACGATTCACGAACTCACTTCGAAACTTTTTCAGTGGAGGGAGGGGTAAGAGAGTGGAAGATTAGTCCAAGCAAATGGGTGGGAAAATAATGAATAGTTGGATTTAAACAGGATAAAGTAGTTCACCTGAAGTAAATATTTTTTAT
>JAJJHY010003831.1:11241454-11254637 GCA_021224005.1 Drosophila setifemur | reverse complement strand
TTTTTTAATTCCTTAATTTAAATTCCCCTTTAAAAATTTCATACCAGGAATTTCAATTTCCCAAGTATTCATCGAAAACTTTTCTTAAGCTTCCCGATTACATTATATATTTTCTAATTATTACATTCTCAACTAACTTGGCCAACCTATAATGACGTCTGCGAGTCATTAAAAATGCCTGCGGAAAACTTTCGCCATGAATAATTTAACCCTATCTATTGATTGCTTTATTTAAAATTCCATCCCAGGGCCAGAAAGTTCCTCCAGGAAGAGCAATGTCGAGATGCCTAGATGCAATCGTAATTGGCTAAAATATATTTCCGCCTTCTTTGCAACTGCCAACTGATCAAGAAGCATTCATGTTTGTTTTTTTATGTCCAGCATTCCGCTCAAAGGACTCAAGCTTTTTAGCATCATGTCAGTGTATCCACCGCAAAGATGACGGCCAACAGCCTCTCCAAAAACCTGGCTACCTAGGGAAAGCGCTAAGGAAAAGGGAAGAGGAGGGGGGGAGGGGGAGCGGGGTTCCTTGAAGGGTAGTGTAAACACTACAAAGCGTGGAAACTAGCTGAGCACCGCTGCCAAGATGTCACTCGTCGCCCGGGAAATGCAACTAAAAGCGACACTAACCCAATT
The DNA here is from genome assembly GCA_021224005.1 of Drosophila setifemur. NCBI lineage: Eukaryota > Metazoa > Arthropoda > Insecta > Diptera > Drosophilidae > Drosophila > Drosophila setifemur. The sequence continues at coordinate 11,254,001 of JAJJHY010003831.1, read as the reverse complement.
TCTGTAGGGCCTAATAAAATTATAAACTTTTCACCAGCCAAAACCGACGTTTCGCGAGGGGCGGGTGAGCAGGGGGGCGTGGTAATTGCTTTGCACTAGCTCTAGCTTCCAAGCTTCAAGGAGGAGGAGGTTGCTCCGGCTGGTGGTTGTGCCTTTGCCTTCTGGAGTATACACCTCTCCAGACCAAACATCAGCGCGCGCGGTCACGACATCGAAGGCGACGGGAGAACACCCGGGCGAAGCTGAATAAATAGGAGCAGCAGTGGGCGTGGCCCTTGTCCTAGTCCTAGTCCTAGTCGGAGTCCTGGCTCCTGACAGCCGGAGCTGCAGCGGCATTGGAGCATTGTTGAAACAATGGGCCTAAATGCATGGGCTTTGCCACCTCTTCACAACGAGGTTAATAAAGTTGCGCTTCAAAGGGTCTCAGGCACTCAGAAAAAAGAGTTTATAGTTTTTATAGGAATTACAGAAGTTCAAAATTGAAGTTACAAATATATCGAAGGATATTAAAATAATTATTCCTTTTTAATCCAATTTTTTTTTGATAATTAAATTCTTAGATTTTTTTTCGATTTCTTTCAGTGTCCAAACAGTCACCACAGGAGCCACAGTTGCAGCCTGCATGCAATTTGTGCGGTAAACAAAGCGCCGTCGTCTCTGCCGGAGCCGTAGTCCCGATTCCGGGCGGGGTGCCCTGTCGAGTGCTTGCTCGGAGGACCCTCCCTCCCCTGCCCCACCACCCAACCCCACAGTTGCCCAGGTGAGATGACGCTACCGACACCTTTACCACCTTTTATTTCTGTTTTTTTCCTGCTGCTACTGCTGTTTACTTTTGCCCTGATTTACCTTCATCCCCTCGGTGTTTGTGTGTGCGTTTGCTGGTTTATCCTTTTGGCGCTCGGCCCACTCCTGGCCAGAACTTTTCATTTCGAAATCAAATCCATATCGGTTCTGCCATTATTTGGCACTAAAGCTGCGTAAGCATTAGGGATGGAAGAGAGAGTCAAGGCTATATGGTTTGGCCAGAAACTTGACCCATTTGGCAGAATTTTTGGTTGTTATGATGCTGGGCGATGCTGTTGCGTAATGCGTTTTCGATGGGTTTTCAAATGCGGGGAAAATGGAAAATGTATTCCAAATGGAGTTCAAAAGATAATGATCATTGTTAAGTTAAAAACAACTTTGGTCTTAGAAATATTTTCATATTATGAAATATTCAAACTAAAATTTTACTTTCTTTGATTTACAAAAAGAAGCAATGATCTAAATCTAAATTTACTTAACAATTTGTTTGTTAACAACATTAAAATTCAAGTATCTTTTAATGATTATCATTTTATTTAGACCGACTTGACAACCCAACAAGTTTAAGGCAACCACAACCAGAATTTGTCTGACAACTGGTGGAATTTAAATTGGTTGTTGGCTGCGTAATATCAATGTGTTAGCCATTTCAATTTTAATTGCAGCTAACACACATACACTCTCGCACATATTAGCAGGGACAGTTAACGTTTTTATTTGCACACGAGGAATTCCAAAAGCCACTTGGCAGCATCATTGATTTTTCTCCCCTGACCTGCTCTGTTTTTCTGCTTTCCTCTTTTGGCCCGCTTGTATCTTTGGGTCTCTCTCTACTCGCTTTCCCTCATTTTCCCTCATTCTGTTTTTCCCCATTTTGTTATGTTTTCCTTTGGGTTTCTTCAATTGTGTTTTTTCCGTGCTACTGCTGCTGCTTTTCTGACTGTTGTTTTCCCAGCCTTTTTCCCCATTTTTTTTTTTTTGGCAAATTACTGTGGCAGTGCTTGGCTCGAGGAGCACGTGCATGCAAAGGATACGCTTTGCATACGCCACACACACACATTCACATACGTATATGTATGTGTGTGTGTGTGTGTGTTTGAGGTCCTGTCTCCTGCCAGCTGCTGCTGCTGTAATGGCACCAGCAACCAGCTAACAGCAACCAGCTACCAGCAACCAACTACCAACTCTATGTGGCACACACGCTGCTCGCCTTTCTGTATTTCCACGGCTTTTCCTTTATTTTTCCGAGTGTGCGTGTATTTGTCTCGCGTGCCTCGCAAAACAAAAAGGGGAAAAGCTAACCCCTCGGATTGGAGGGACAACAATTTAATTTTAATTGCCGCACTTTTCAGGACCCTCTCGCTCCCCTCTCTCTCCTGTCCAAATCGATCATACGCACGGTGGGCCGCTGAGAAAATCGATCATACGCAACGTGTGCCGCCGGATGGGCCAAAACAAAACACACAAAAAAAAAAAAAAAAAAAAAAAACGGGGGCAAGGCAGAATGTGCCACAATGGGAGGGAACAACAAAAAAAAAAAATCAATTTGTATTAAGAATGAAATTTCGATTTGCGTCCGACTTTATTTGACCACGAATCGTGGGTACGAATGAAATCAAGCAAGATATTCCTGCGTACGTGTTTTATGAGCCTGTGTGAGTGTTGGTATGTTATGGTGTATATATATGTGTGTGTTTGGTAGTCCTGTGGCTTTTACATAATTAAACGGCGGCACGCGTTGACTCTGGGCTTTAAAACCTGCGGGGAAAAAGCAGCTTTAAGGGGGCACTGTGCCCATTTGCTTGGACTCTGCAAGGACAAGAAAGGAAGGATGGCAGGAAGGAAGGATGTCGGGATAAAGGAGCCGAACTGAGGAGCCACTCGGCCATGATTTCCCCCGGGGCATTGTTTTCGCCCTCACTTATCACCATATCAAGAAGTCAGAACTCATCTCCTCGCCCACTCAGACACACTCGCACACTCGTCGCTCACTGACCGGAAAACAGGATCGCTGCTGGATCCTTCAGCTCTCCGCTGACTGCCGAACAATGCAATCCTGGCTTCCACACAGGACACACACACAGGACACACACAGAGACACAGACACTGATGCACGAGCACGGCAGGCGGAGTTTACACTCGGAGAGACTCACACGCAAAGGCGAAACACTGACAACTGATTTGGGTGACTTCTGGCCCAGTCGTTGGTGCTGCTGCACTCGAGGTGTCCGCTCCGGAGTCCGCCTTCCAGTTCCAGTCCTAGCCGGGTTCGAAACCACGGAAAGCTTAGCCCACAACGTACCCAAGTTGCACGGAAAGAAATCGGGGTTTTTAAGGATAATAGGTTTTGATTTTGTAATTGATTTTTTTTTTAAAGTAAAATTTAAATTTTATTTATGCATATATTTCATTTGAACATTAATAATATTATTAAAAATGTTTGTTCAATGTTTTTGTATCCCCATTCTATTTCTTATAATCAATGTTTAATTTGAAAGAATCAGATACAAATTAACTCTAACTATAAGTAAATAAAAATGGTCTTAAGTTACTTCACTTAAGATTGAAATAAATGATTCACAAATATAAATATGATTTTTGGAAACTTTACTTAATATGGAATTAAGTGCTTAAATATTTTTAAACTTCAAACAAAATAAACTACAATCTTTAAACTATGAGTTTATTTAATATTTTTCAAATGTTTATTACCAAACATTAGAAAAATTTCTATCATTTATATTTTTTGTTATATAAAAATACTATTTACATCTTTTCAAAACAAAGATACTTCTCAGTCAATAACAAATATAATAAAACTTTGGCAAATATTGAAAAATTCTATTCAGTCAATAAAAAAATATAAAGCTTAATTAAAAAACATATTTTTGGTCATTTTCTCAAAATATTGTAAAAATCGAAAAAGGCATTTTTATTCAATACCAAATATAAAGCTTAATTAAATAACGAATCTGTTTTGAGTTGAATAAATTAATTTAAATAGAATTATTTGTTTAAATATTTTCAAGCTTGAACTAAATCAATTCTTTTGTTCTTTGAACTATGAACATGTACAGTGTTTTTCAGGGAACATAAAAATAATTCAAATGAATTATATTTGTTTTATATAAAATATATATAATTTACCAAAATAAGTTTCATTCAATACAAAATATATAGCTCATTTAAAAAACAAACGGTAGGTAATTTTCTCCAAGTGCATTTGAGGTCGTAAGCTCGGAGCACGACCTATCCCAAAGCTTGTAGCTCACTCAAGTTCCACACGCGGCGCCTTCCAGTGCGCAGTGTTGGTTCTGCGCGAGATTGGCGCCAGCACGTGCCACGCCGCAGTCCAGCTGTTGGTTACCAAACCCACCTTGCCCCCTGACCCTGCCCAATGCAGCCCCCGTCCCCATCGTCCCCCGTTGCCCGTTGCCCGTTGCTATTCAAATCAGAGCCGAGTTCCGAGCTGTGGGTTGACTTCTGACCACTGATGGCGCACGCACGCGGGTTAAATGGGGGCTCCGGGTGGGCTCCGGGTGGGCGTTGTGTGTGTGGTGTGGGAAGAAGGGAGCTTTTGGGCGTGGGGCCTCGGGGTCGAATGCACTCGGGCATGGCGGAAGGACGGACGGCCTAAACTGGAGCTGAGAATCTCCAACTCCAGCGTCGGCCCTTCTTTATTGACTTTGGCATTCCAATTGGGTTTCTGGGTCAGCCCTCCGCATACACACACACACACACACACTCTCGCATCCATGTGCAGCATGGAGCTCAAGGGAGCTCACCCTGGCCAGGCCCATCCATGTGACATCCCTTTTCCATCATCGGGCGCTTGGAAATACGCATTCCTGCTGACCAACTGCAGCTGCCACTTGTGGGATGTCGATGGGCAGATCGATGGTTGGAACGATGGATAAACTAGCTCCAAATCACTTTCACTAACCCTAATTACTTGATTTTATTCAGTTAACTTATATTGTGGTTGCTTTGTCACAGAAATGTACAGACGAGACAGGATATTCATCCTGGAAATAAGTCATGCATCAGAAAATAAAATAAATTCTTTGCACAAAATAAAATAAATTGAATGCCTTTTGCAATTAGTATTTTCTTTTTTTCTTGGTTTGTTTGAAATTATTTTTGCATTCGTTCTAAGAATGCTAAATTAAATTGTCTTATCCTTTGAAATAAAATATTTCCGAAATGTGAGATAAGAAATTTAATTCTTTATTCAAATGAAATATAATTCCTTTGAGAAAGCAAAAGCCGCAATCAACTGGTTTAGGCTTAAATAAATAGTTTAAAGAAGCAATGAAGCAAAAAAATAAAATATAAAAAAATTAAAATTGATACTAAAACCTTCAATTAGAAATCAAGCAACAAAGCAAATAAAATAAAAAGAAAATAAAGTAAAAATAAAACAAATTACAAAACTTGATATTAAAATCTTTTAACTATTCCCAACTCTTCTTTTGACAAAAGCCAAACTATGAGAGATGGCCGAAATGTATCTCAGATTACCATCTAATATGTGTGCCGTTGAGCTCTCCTTGGCTCTTTGGTTTATTGTGCAGCTGTGAATCATCAAATGAATGGATGTTGGCCAACTGAGACGCAAAAAGAGGACCAAACGAGGACTTGACGCATTTTGTGTGCACAAAACGATTCGGGCTCATTGTTCCCAATTCGATGCCTCCGGCCACTCCTCGCCATCGGCTCCTCCTCATCGGGAGGCATAATTCGTTGGATCCGTTGGATCATCACAAAAGGAAAGCGATGTCATCGGCGAAAATGCAGCAGCAGCGGAGGACTCCGGGGGAATGGGCAGGGATTCTAAACAATGCCGACCAATTTTCCAAAACAATGTCAGCGTGCGCAATTTTAATGATTGCAGATATTTTAATGCGGCACCAAGTTATTGTTCTCATGCTGCTGATGTGCACCGGGAGAAATTTTGTGTATATTATTAATATATTCGAGAAGGAAATTCGATTAGTGTGGCAGGAATAAAATAGGTAATTTGAGAACTTGGGAGTATAAATTTAATATTTATTTTTGTATATATTGCAAACTAAATTAAAATGTTCTAAGGAGAAAAAATATATATTAATGCAAACCCTAATTTCACATAATTAAGATTTTTTTCTTAAACATTTTTAGCATTTTATTTCTTATATTGTAAAAGCCATTGTTTTGAAAATATTATTAATCATGTTTATATATCAAAATTTGTACAATTTTCTTTTTGTACCTATATTTTTTCTCGGTGTAGTTTGATATCTGAATCTGGTAGCTGCATCGTCAGCAATGGGTGGCCAAAACTCTATGAGAATTTCCATAAAATTAGTTCATCCATCTCGACATGGCTTCGCCTGGCGCAGCGTCCTCTGGATGTTGGATGAACTGTTTGATGTTGGGATGTGTGTGTTAGCTGTTTTTGCACTGTGAAACTGTGTTTTGGCCAAATGCAAAATGATTGATTGACTCGCAAGCATCATAATTATTAGCATTTTTTTGGGTTCGAACCTCCGTTTTGCCTGCGTTTCTGGCTAATTAACAAAGCTAAGAGCTGAGAGTTGGCCTGGCCTGGTTCATTCAACTCTCCTCGCTGATGGGTGAAGTACAACCGTTGGACTCCGCGACTCCCCAGTCAGCTGGCAGTCACTAATTGAAGCCGCTGAGGAATTACTAGATAATTTTAATGTGTTACGGTAGCCCGGCATTAGCCCAAACCAATTTCAACTTCACAACTCCATCGCCATCGCCATCGACGTCTTGCCTATTGGTTTCTGTCTTTTGTATTGTGTTGGTTTTCTGGCCAAAAGCAAAGAAAGTTTTCGAGGTGTTGAGATACAAGTGTATTTTAACAAAAAATCAGTTAACTATTAGATTATATTCAGTAAGATCATTTGACTATTCTTTTAACTAAATGTAAATGAAGTTTTATTTTAACATATAAAATATTATTTTTATGTTGGTTCAATAAATATGTAGGTGAAAACTTGGCAGGAACAACGTTTTTACTAACAAAATATCATATTTTTAAGTCGACAAAGAATAAATTTCAATAAGAAATTGCTTTAAAATTTATAGTGTTCAACAATTATAATTTTTTAATATATAGTTTGCTTTTCATGTAAGTTTTCTTACCTGATTATGCTAAAATGTCAATGTCTAATAATACATAATAATAATAATCAATGTAGTTTTTTGTCCATTCAATTTAAATAAGTTTTTGGGAGAACTTGAAATACATATATTTGAATTATTCTTTTAATACATTTTATTAGTTATTTATAATCTGTTGACTATAATTATTAAAATTTTTAAATATATATATGAACATATGTATTTTTTCAAGCATGCAACTGTCAAAAAAGAATTTATGGATCTTTAAAATAATATTTTTAGAAATAATTATATGTTCTTTTATATATATTCTTCCTCAAATGACTTAAGTCCATTTAAATTTCCACAACCACTCAGTTTAGAAATGATATTTCCTTAACAGCTCTAAAGAAACCCCGCAGTATATGAAATATATATTTACTTTAGAGCATCATTTACATCTCGATTTGGTAGCTGTAATATAAAATTTCATCTATCGACGGCCTAAAAAGCGATCTCAAGTCGCATTTTATGAGCGGAGGAGCCCTCGAAGCTCGGAGGCAACTGTACCTCAGTTGAGTTGTGCAATGTGATCGACACCATTTTGGATAATAAACACACAGAGAGAGAGGTGTAGGAGCGGGGGGGAGGGGCGGGAGGGGGGCGTAATAGAGCCAACGGCACTTAATTCGTTGACTACGATGGCTGACATATATCTACATACATATGTACGTACATACATACATACATTCCATACCATACAATGCCCACACATATATACACACACAGGCAAGTACTCATTTGTCCGTTTTCGGATCTCTTCCAGTCGCTTTCCAAGTTATTTTACATAATAACAACCTAGGCATTACCCACACAGATGCAACCAAAATTGGTACATACTCGTACGCCACTAATACTCTTATAAGTCTTTATTTGCGTGCTTTTGTTGACTATAAAATTGTTTTTTTTTTCTTTCTTTCTCTATCATAATTAAATTCATGGTTCTTGTATCATCTTCAAAACCCCAAACCGATGGAAAAAAATTAAAAAAAAGACACTCTCCGGGTCTTGCTCTCTCTCTTTTGGCGTTTAATTCGTGCGCCGCAAGGTGAGTTGAGTGCTGTACGTATGTATGTACATGTGTATGTGTGTGTGTACATATGTACAGTCATATTTACCTCGATCATTTCTATTGTCCGCACACGTTCGCCAGAAAAGGAGAGCAACGGGGCGAGAGAGAGAGAGGGAGATGGAGATATGTGTGTGTGTGTGTAGGTAGCCAAAGGTAGATGTTGCTCAGCTCAGAAATTACAGATCATATATAAAGATAGTTTTAAGTTGGCTATTACTAACTTATTACAAAAATTAGCTAGTTTATTATTTGATAATTTTATTTAAGTTATTAAGCTTTCTTAGAGAATTCATATAATTAATCCTCTTCATAAAGATTTTCAATCTTTTTTAGTATCTTGCAAAACGTTGTTATTTTATATATGTAAAATTAGATTAAAGGTATTGTACTTATAAAATATATTTAGTTCATCTTAGGGGATTTCTGTACAATATTAACTTAAAACTAAATAAATAAATGTTACGTTATTGTGTAAATATATATGTTAAACCCTTGCAGATTTTATTATTTCATTTGTTTTAGTCTTAAAATCACAGTTAGAAAATAATAAAAAAGAAGATTATTTAAATGCGCTAAAATAATTCTTTTATTGAGAATATTACCAAAAATTGTATTAAATTTAAATGGTATACATTTAAAAAAAACTCTGACTAAATTAACAGATGGTATTATTTAAATTTCTTTTGCCATAGTCTTACAAATCACAAATATACAATATAATAAAAATAAGTATAATTTTAATAATTGAATTATTTATTATTAATTATTATATTATGGATTATTTTTATTGAGATTGGTAGCAAAAATTTTATTTAAAATAATACATTAAGAAAATCCCTCTCTAAATTTACTAACCTTACGTTATTTAACGTGATTCCTACTTTTACTGGTTTAACAAAAATTAAAATAAGTATTATTACTTGTATAATGACCGAAAAATTCTGTATTAATTTTTATTGACATTATCGGCAAAAATTTTACTACGAATAATACATTAAAAAAAACCTTAATCAAAACCCTTCTTAAATTTACAAAAGTACATATTAGGGTACTTATAAATTCGTTATCTAACATAATTCCCACTTTTACTGGTTGTTGAATTATGTATAATTATGCCGCCGTTGGCTCTAAAAATTCCATCCAATCTTGTGCCGTGGGGTAATTTGAAAAAGCAAAACGAAACGAAAGCGCCACCCATCCGAAGATCTCCAAGTTTTTGGAGTCGCCCCCTTTTTTTCTCGCCCTCGGAGATGTTCAATTCGGGCTGCCCCCAGACTTTCCAAGTGCACACGCTTTTCATTTGATAATTTCATAATCATGTTTTGTATTTTTCACATTGATAACTTCCAGCCAGAGATCACCGGAACTGAGAGCTTTGTGCGGCGGAGCACATCCTATGGACATGGCCCGATGCGAGTGTCAATAACTCATCGCTGACATGGAATGCTGGTCGCCAACGCAATTGGAAATGGAAATCTCTACGGAAAACCCGCTTGGAATTGTTGCACGAGCTGCAAGATAAATGAAATGTCATTTGCCTCGTGTGCATCAGATCGGTGTCGTCATCCGATGGCTGATATATCCCCCTATTAGGCCATCGAAGATGGCTCCATTAAAGGGAACACCTAAGAGAAGGAAGCGGGAGAAATTGATTTCTAGGGGAGAATAGGTTATAGAAAAAATTAATCGATTTTGTGATAAATTTTAGGGATTTATTTAGAATTACAAATTAAGTGCATTGATCAGGAATATATTTGGTAATCAATTTTAAATGCAACATTTTATGAGTAAAACTTATTCAATTAATTTCTCTTTTTCCCATTTTTGTTTTAGCTTCTAGAGTACTTACAAACTTAAACTTAAATTAAATTATGTTTAAGCACCTACGTAATAGTAAAAAAATAACCAATCAAAAATATCAAATTTAGATTCTTGTCATAAACAGAAGCCATTAAATAGAAACCTGAAAATACTGATTTAAAATATAAAAAAAAAAGAATTATTTCAACCACCCACGGATCCAATTTTTTTCTTAATTTTTTTTTTCCGTTGACTATTGAAATGCGTACAAAAATCATTTAGACAGATCGTGGCATTAAAATATATGCACGCATTGTACGTATATCTACCGAAAAAAATATCAAGCGCAAAACAACCGAATATTTTAATTAGAGTATAGATAAAAAATAACAACAACAAAGCANCAACAAATATTAACAATAATTATACCCCAAATATCAAGACGCGACACCTATTCCATATAAATTTTAGCTTTCCACAATTTCTGTTCGTTCACTCTCGATAAAAATAACATTCCACACGTAGATAGGTACACACACACACACACACATATATATAGAGAATAGATTTTGGGAAGTGAATTTGGAATTGTACACACCACCACCCAACGGGGGGGCGGGGGGTCTGTGGGTAAAAATAAATACAAATGTCGCCGGCATCAATAAGATATAAATTAAAAGTGTACTACAATCCCAATGTTAATTAGCGACGCACGAGAAGAGCCCGAGAAGAGCCCGAAGAGTTGGTTGGAAGAAGTGGAACGAGGAAAGCGAGCATCTCCCTTATACACTGAGAAAATAGGGGTGTTAATTATAGGTGGGCTCTCAAAGTTATTTATCTTATTTAGCTTTAGTTTTTACCTCTGAATTCAAGCTTGAAATATAAAATGCACACTTTGCAGGAAATAAAGGGGATGCTATAAATGGAATAAAATATTAATAGTTTCCTGTTTTTTTCCAGTGCACTTATAATTCCGATCCCATCCCGTATCATACTGAAACTTATCCCACACGATTCCTGGCTATAGTATCCCATATACCTTCACCCTCCGATTTCATACCGCCAACCAAAAAACTTCATTCGCTCCAGTTGCAGGCGCTTGACATGCTGTCGTGTATCTATTAGATACATTAGCCACTGCATGCCACCATCTATGGATCGTTGCATCTCTGGGATGCTGCGACAATTTCGATGTTCTTCGTATTTGGAGTGTTTTTACACGTAAATTTATTTTGTTTTTGTCGCGTTTAATAAAGTTGCATCTGCTTTTGGGGTTGGGTTGGGGTGCTGTGCTGTGCCACCTTATAGCTTTTCCTTATAGCCCGACGAAGTGGGAGGAAAACTTTATTTATTCCAGTCCCTAGCAGCTTAATGACTTCCTGCAGGGGCGACGGCGGCGGCTGTGAAAAATCGGAGAAAGGTGGAGATTATAATGTGGTAACGTTGGCCATGGTGATATATCTTCTACATATTTTTTTAAATTATTATTTTGTGCATGTATGTTTGTCTATATTAATAGAAAGTTTTCAATGGAGACTGTACTGGAAAACTAGAAATCGAAAATTGTATTAATAGGGAGTTCTATAATAAATTCTATAAATGTTTATACTTCAATTAAACTAAATAAATTATTGCTTATCTCGGAAACTATTGCACAATATATGAATATGCAATGAATTACAATTACTTAATCCGTTTCTATAAGTAAGTTATATATATTTGTTTGTGAAAGCTGCGTCATTTCACTATTACAATTACAAATTAGAACAAATGATTTATTTTAAAATCCGTATGACAATTTCACACTGGTTATTCTAATGACTAAAAAAAATCACACAAAATGTAAGATTATATCAAGTAATTACCAAGAAATTGAAATTACTAAGGGAAAAGGTGTCTGAATGCTAACTTATTATATACTTTATCGATTCTTATTGGCATAATTCCAATGTTTAATTTATTAATCTTAATCATATAAACTAGCTTCCTCTTTAGTTAACATTTCTAGCAACATTTTCGTATCAAACAAATTTATGTCTACAATTCTCGAAATTTGTGGCTAAAATCTGTTGACTCGCCCAACTAAAAATAAGTTGGCTTAATTAAATATTATTTAATTTATGGTTGCTATAATTTACACAACGCACTTAGCACCCTATGAATCAAAATCAAAATCAACAAGAAAGGAAGGCTAGCTTCGGTACCCGAAGCTTAGAATACCCTTGCAGGCTAGTTGCTTTTAAACCGTTCAATCGTTTGTATGGCAGCTATAGGATATAGTAATCCGATTTTTGGGTTTTTAAATTTCTAAAAAGGCTTTACTGTCTATGAAAACAGTTTTTATCAAGAATGAATTAATTGTCTTGAAAAACACAAGAGTTATGCTCGTTGACCCATTTTCTCACATCGTTCCCATGGCAGCTATAGGATGTAGTCGTCCGATTTTGATGCAACTTTCAGGATAAGTTAAATTAGTCATTTAAACAAGTTTCCTAAAAAATAAATAAATTATCTTGAAAAATAGCGAATTTATGGCACTTTTTCCCAATCGTTCCTATGGCAGCTATGTGATGTAGTGTTCCGATTCCGGCCGTTCCGACTTATATACTACCTGCAACAGATTGAAGGGTTGGTGCAAAGTTTCAGTCCGATAGCTTTAAAACTGAGAGACTAGTTTACATAGCAACCGACAGACGGACAGAC
>JAJJHY010003831.1:11154006-11196567 GCA_021224005.1 Drosophila setifemur | reverse complement strand
CAAAACTTTGCCACTTTTTTCCCGAATTTTGCTGTTGTTGTTGTGTTTTTCTTTTGTGGTTGCGTTTTATTTATAAGATAAACAAATGCAGAGATGGATTGTCCCGGCGTGTGTGTCGCCTGACATCTGGGCTACGTTGGCAATCTAAAGTGGGTTTTCCGAAGATAAATCTAACTGCCCCCGAGTATCCTAGTTTTCTTCCCTTCCCCCTCCTCAATCCTCAGATACCGCTTGGAGCTAATTAAGTGCGGACAGAGCGAAGTGCGTATCTAATGAATTCGGTCAACGATTTTTACGACACTTGGCCGCATATGAAATTGCCGGCGGAGTAATCCACTTTTATCCATATTTCAATCACAACTATTTGGGCGGACGGAGGGAGAGATCGTAAAACTGCAGAGGCTGAGACTGCAGGACGTCTGGCGGATTCTCATTTGTATCCGTCAGATACGTCGATTGACCCGTTTTATGGCAAAAATTCGCAAATAAAACCAAACCATAAAAATTAATAAAAACCTTCAGACGGTCAGAGTTTTATAGTTTTATTATCTGGCAAGATTCTTTGATTGGCATTGAATTCGGGAATTCTGTTGGTTCTGTTCTGTTGGTCACTTTTGAAAAAATTCAAAAGCAATGGAATTATTGCTGAGCGAGCGCTCGTAAAAATTTAAGTGGGCTGGTCACCCCCCAAAAAGGAAAAAAAAACCCAACACAAAGCCAAAAACCATTTAGACCCCCTCCGAAAACTTATTAAGTAATAAATTCCAATAAGAACAAAAGACGGGAGAGAATTACAAGAGGCCCCAAAGGGGAAATATATGCATAACAGCAATAATAATAATAATAATAAGCGAGGTGATAACGATCGCAAGACATCGAGAAATGACCGTTAAACACACCTACGACGCACCCTTTGACCAGGACATCCCCCGCCGGAACAACCCTTTTGACCCCTTCGGACAGAGACAAAGCGCCGCTCGAAAATGTTTACACATTGGCCGCGAACCGACGGGCCATAATAATATCAATGGGCCTGGCCTGGCCTGGCCCATTGACGCGAGTGATTTATATAGAAAAATTCATTATTTGCCGGCACCTTCCCAGCTCCTCCTTCCCAATTCCTCCCTTCTCCTTCTGCAGTTCATTTTCGAAATGCAAAACGAGACGAGCGGGAGTGGGAGGATTCGTTGTAATGGCCCCTTGGCGCGAAAGGAAATGTTACCCGAGTCGCGGTGCCGCTTTATCTTTAATAAAGCTAATTTCTATTGCCGCTAACAGGGCCGCGACATGCGAGATATTGGAGGGAATCTCGGAGAGGACTCGGACTCGGACTCCGACTGATTGCCGTCGCGCTGCGATTGAATGCTCCGCTTGGTAATTGATGTGGGTGCGGAGGCGCCATCGTCCGATTTCTTGCATAACCCGATGGGTTTCCTTAACGCGTTCGCATGCGGCCATAATTGATGGTGGCCCGGTGGCAGTTCCTCACCAAGCCCAAGTCTTTGGAAGCACAACACACCCATGAATATCGTTGTGATAGGAAATTAACAATTACAAACTCAAATCAGATCCAGTTAAGTTCTATATCTTTTATTGGGTTGGAGTTAGGTAGATGGGGGAAATATAAATAATGTTTTATATATTCTGTTAAATGTTGCATTAAATTTTATAATTGTATCTTTATTCTTAAAGAACATTTTAAAATGTTTTTATTTCCCCATGAAAACTTCATGAACATAATTTTATATAATCGATAAAATCTTGCATCATTTCTATGAAATGAATTTAGATTTTTATCCTTTGATAGGAGACACCACAAAATATGAAATTCTAATAAATACTTCTTTCTTGAATAAACAAATATTTAATTTTAAAAACTATCTTAAAACCATTTTCCCAGCAACCCAAAAGTTTTTTTTTTGCTTCACTTTCCTTTTGAGTGTGCAAAAATAAATCTCTAAGCTGCATAATTATAAAGAAAAATTGAGTTATGCATTTTATATATCATTAATTATGCACAGCCACAAAATAGGATGAGGAGCACCTAGTCACTTGATGGACTAGGAAATTACGGACAGTCCAACGCACACGGTTCATGTGTGTGAAATCCAACCTCCGAAGAGGAGTCTATTCTTACACACAAAACGCATCTTTCGCACAAAGCACAACAAAAAATGGGGAAAACTTGGAAGAAGAAGGGTTCCGGGGATTGGAAATCTTACGCCTGATTTGATCCGGGCCATACAATGTCCTCTCCCCGGTTCTTGTTCTCGGGTTCCTCTGTTCTTGTGGCTGTCATTTGCAGCGGCAGTGGCGGCAGGACAGGACACTCTCACATGGGGATGGAGCATCGGCATCGTTTCTTTCTTTCGGTCCCCTCAAATGTGACAAATTCGAAATGTGCTTGGCTGGTCAAAGGCAGTCGATCGGCTGTCCAGACCCCATCCTGCTGTCCCCGTCCCTGGCTGCACCTGGGCCAGCTCCGTTGGCCAATCGACGAGGAGCTGAGCTGAGCTGCTGCTCACTGAAGAAAACTGTGATGCGGCCATGCATGTTTCATGTGCATCTAAGCATGTGTGTGGTACATATATATGGCAGCTCATCCGCCAGAGCGAGAGAGAGAGAGAGATAGCTAGATGGATATAGGGAGATATTGGTAAAAAGGGTAAATCGGGCAAATCGGGGGAACGGATGCGAATGGCAGTGCATATTGCATTTTGCATTTTGTACGATTGGATTTTACTGTATTTTTCATTTGTTTTCTATATATATATATGTATATCTGTATGATATATGCATATGTATATTTATGCAGCCGAATTGTTTGAGTTCTCCCTTGAGTTGTCACGCACAAAGGCAGAACTAAATTGTTTAATTTGATTTCAGTTTCAGCTTTTTTTTGGGGTCGCCTTGCGTCATGACCTGCACCCAAAAACCTCCCACCCCGGAAAATGCCATTGGCCATCCCCAGAAATGACTCAATATTGGGCACACGGGCCTTGGCAATTTCGTAGACATTAAATTGCGTTTTATTTTTCAATATTTATTATTATCGAATATTGAAACGAAGGGCCGATGTGGAAATGGTGCTGCAAATGGGAGCGGACGGAATGCAAAAGATACTCGTAGATCGGAATCGCGGAGGGGATGGGGTAACACACCTGGTTCCTGCACACGCCAATCGGATATCTGGGGATATGGCCGTTTCTATATATGCACAATCGCAGTTCGCAGTTAGCATATAGAGTTGTCTGCCCCCCTGGCCACCATCCTGGCAATGGTTCCCAAACACGCGATACGCTTTTCCCTTTCCCTTTCTAAAAATGTTTACGCGGCACCCTTTCTCATTTTTTTGTAACCCCTTCCATGGAATACTTCTTCTTTTGCGTTTTGCTCAGAGTCGGACCTTTGTCCATCAGTTATTAAAGTTATCTCCAAAGAAAATCCTTGGGATATCCTTGTGAGTTTCACTGCAGGTAGAGCAAAGTTATGTATATATAGTAAATTAATATTTTTTAGTTTCCTAGATTTGTTGCACTTTTGGTAATATAATTTAAATAAATATATTATTTGCCTGCCTGCCTGCCAGAATAAATATAATCATATTACTAGATATGTCTTAACGATCTTAATTGGCTGAACACTGAAAGAAACGAAATGAAAAAACTCGAATAGAATCGTGTGTGTGTAGAACTGAATTCCTCGATAAATTGGCACTCCAAAAAAATTGGCCAAAAATTGTTATAGTTAAAAAAATGATGCAAATCTAAAGATACTGCTGCTGCGGCTGCTTGGAATGGAGTTGAAAATTGAAAATTGATAAATTCGAATCTCTATTGCACACACACGTTACACTGAACATCAAAATTCGAAGTTGCTGAATGACAAAAAATAAATGCAATCCTTACATAGCTTTTTACCTTGACTTCCTCCCCTCTAAAAAAAAAAACAAAAAAAAAAAATAAAAATAAATGCTGCATGGCAGGCACATTCCTGAATGCCAAGAACGCCAGCATCAAGCAGGAGGTGATCGAACCGGAAGCGGAGGAGGATCCCCTCCAGCAGCAGCAGCAACCACACGAGGCTCATGCGGCGGATCGTCGTCCGGCGGCCAGCAAGTTGGCCAAGTTGATGCAACAGCAGCAGCAGCAACACCATCAGCACCACCAGCAGCAGCGGCAGTTGTTCGACCAGAGGCGCAGTCACCACCAGCCTCATCACCACCACCAGCCACACCATCGGCCCCATCCGCATCATGTGAATAACAACAACAACAACAACAACACCACAAAGAAGAACCGATCGGCTAATTCCTCGCCAACGCCTTCGGCCCGCTCTTGGAACGACAGCGATGATGATCAGGAGATGGACTGCACCAGTGGCAAGAACAACCAGCAACAGCTCAAGCAGCAGCAGCAGCAGCAGCTCAACAGCAACAACAACGACGACGAGGACGACCGATCCTCGTCAGCCTCCTCGGCCATATCCCTGACCATGAAGAGAACTCGCCAGGACAGCGAGTCGACGCTGTATCAAACGCTGCTGATGAAGCAGGAGCAGCACCAGCAGCAGCACCAGCAGCAACACCAGCAGCATCAGCAGCACCAGCAGCAATATCTGGATGAACTGCAGCAGTCGCATCAACAGCAACTGACCGCCAATCTGTTTATGGCCCGGACTATAGCTCTCAGTCGGTCCCGGGACTTTCCGGAACTCTTCCAGAACACCATTGCTGCGGCGGCTGCGAATGCCACGGTGGCATCGGCCAGTCCGGGGAATGCCAGTGTGCCGGGACCGGTGCCGGGAGCAGGAGCAGTGAATCCAACGGGAACGGGCGTGGGAGGAGGAGGAGTAGGAGTAGGAGGAGGAGCAGGAGGGAGCGGAAGCGGTGCCGTGGTAACTGGAGCTGGGAGCAGCAGCAACTACATGCTGCCGTGCCCCCTGTGCGAAACGCCTCTGGAGCAGCGGGTCTTCCGTCAGCACTTGGATCGTCACTATCCGCGGGACAGTCCGGTCTGTCCGGTGATCGAATGTGGTCGCCGGTTTGCCCATCCCAATTCCGTGCGGAATCACATGCGGATCAAGCACACCCTGCAGTGGGCCAAGATGAAGGCCATGCGCTCCTCGGGTGGGCCCTTCGCTGGCGGTCCGGATTTCAAATGAAACTGCGAGGCCGTGAGCTAAGCATCCTCTCAAGCTTTCTAGGTTGCCGCTTCTCCGTCGACAATAAATCGAATCTAACTCGCAATCCACACACACACTCAAACACACACACACACACACAGATACACCCAGTCTCGAGACACTCGCATCTATCGTAGATAGCCAAAAGTAGTCCAAGTCCAAGTCGGAGTAGGAATCGGAGTCCACTAAAAGAAACTGTAGCTGTAAGCGCACGATGTCCTTGCCTATAAGCCAACTACTACTGCAACGCTTCCAGACCGCCAGTCAGCCAGTCAGCATGAAGCTTCATCCTGGGTTTCCCATTCAGAATTTTTAGCTAAGATCAGGTTTCAGTCGGTAGAGATTCATTTGGGTTTCGGCTTCATTTTAGATTCATTTATGAGGTTAAAGAGGTTCATCTTTAATTCATTTATGAGGTTAAAGGTGTTCATTTATGATTCATTCTTGACGTTCATTGGGAATATTGAAAAGATATTAGTTTTCCAAGGATTGAATTATTTTTGTTTAAGGTTTATTCATGATTAAACATAATTATAATATTAATTTTTGATTGTTAAAGGATTCATTCTGAACTAATTCTTAGATTCATTTATGAATTATTTAATTTTGATTCACTGGGGCTTTTTGAGTTATTTTATATATATTTACTTCTAAAAAAAAGTATATATTTTTTTTTGATTTATTATTTATAATACCATTCATTCCGAATATAAGAAACATTCATTCCAATCTTTGTTTGGCATTCATTGTGTTTTTCCCGATTCATTTTGATGAAGTCTAGAAATATAGAACAAATATCATCCTTCAAATTCAAAGTTTTTAAACTGGGAAAGTAGCAAAGAACCGGAGGCAGGAGATTAGCTTTCATCTGGCGGCGGTAAAGTTTCGCTTTGGGTTAGGATAACCTTCAACAATTATTACGTTCCTATATGCGATAAAGTATTTAACAAATGCAGACACCTACAGCTCTGATCTGTTTACCTAAAACTCAAACTTTGGATTCCTTTGAATTAGCTGGGAAGGAGGAGGGAGGGAGTAGAGAGGTGGGTTGGGGCAGAACCGTAGGACTCCAGACAAGCATGTGCAGTATTAAACGAATAGAGATTGCCGAAGCCCCCGAAAGAATACACTCGAGAGTAATAATACTAATTCATAGAGTTACATAAGCAAATACGTATAATTAAGCCATAGAGGGTGAGATAACTATGTAGATAATGAGCTAAACACAAGCTAACAAAGAAACATGATATATAGAAATATATATACAGTAGTTATTATGAATATTGATACTGAAACAAAATAGAATGTGCCTGCGTAATATATTTTTAGCCAAAAATGAAAATTAAGCGTAAAACTAAAAACAGAAGTAAACTAAACTGAAGTTGAACATTAAATGAGAAACGAAAGTAAAACCAAAAGTAAAACCAAAACCAAAACCAAATCTAAAACCAAATCGATTTGTATTAGAGGAAAGTTCAAAATTGAGGAAAGCGTTTTCGGTTGATTTCTTTGTGTTGAGCAGAAATTGGATTCAATTGGCGGCAGAAGAACACTCCAAGAGCAGACATACGTAAAATGGTTCCTATAATGTTAATCAAAAAACCAAAACCAAAACCAAAAACCGAATCTCCAGAGGATCGATCGATCCGGAGACTAACTATAAATTCTATTTCGAAGCGGACAATTTTACAAATGTAGTTTACAAAAAAAAAAAACGATAAAAAATAATGCAGCCATAAGTGAAATGTATGCCATTTTAGTTTGCAAATTGTTTAAGGATGGGCAGGAATGTATCTAGTACGAGTTGTATCTTGTATCTGCGTTGCCTAGAGGAATCTGTTCGGAGGTGGCAAATCTATTTTGGTGAACAATAAAGAGCAAACGAAGACGAGCTGCCTTTTCCTGGGGATATCCTGAAGGTTTCCACCTCCACTGAGATACTAATTATTCTGTTTGTATCTTTTAGTTTCGCGTCGCTCGTTGGAGATGCGCGTTCGTGCCACCGATCCCCGGCCCTGCCCGAAATGCGGCAAGATCTACCGTTCGGCCCACACTTTGCGCACCCATCTGGAGGACAAGCACACCGTCTGCCCCGGCTATCGGTGCGTCCTGTGCGGCACGGTGGCCAAGTCCCGCAACTCCCTCCACTCGCACATGTCGCGCCAGCATCGCGGCATCTCCACCAAGGATCTGCCCGTCCTGCCCATGCCCAGCCCCTTCGATCCGGATCTCGCCTCCCGCCTGCTTGCCAAGGCCGGGGTGAAGATCTCCCCAGCGGAGCTAAGAGCCCGAGCCTCGCCCACCGGCGGCAGCAGCAGCGGCGGAGGAGGAGGGGGCGGAGGCGGCGGTTCCTCCACCAACAAGCTGGACCTGAGCAATGCCAGCGGCGGACCCCTGGACGATGGCGAGGACTCCGACGAGGATCCCGAGGACCTGACAACCGGCAACGGACTCTATGGCATGGGCGGCAGCAGCAACGATCTGAGCCGCTACCACGAGAGCCTGCTGAGCAACTTCGGGCACGCCAGGATGCGCAACGAGGCGGCTGCTGCGGCGGCCACGGCAGCTGCCTTGGGTCAGCCCAAGGATCTCGGCGTCCAGATCCCCAACAGCAATGCGGGCGGTCAGTCCCTGCTGGACACCTATCTGCAGTTCATCACGGAGAACACTTTCGGTGAGTTGTGGGGAACAATTTTCCTTTGATGAATCCAATAGTAATCCCTGCTCTTCCCCCTCTTTCCAGGCATGGGCATGTCCCAGGAACAGGCCGCCGCAGCTGCTTTGCGGGCCAAGATGGCCCAGTTGAATGCGATGGGTCATAGCCTGGAGAGTCTTCCCCCGGGTCTGCTGCCCGGACAGTTCGATCTGAGCAAGCTGGCTGCCGGAAATCCCGCCTTTGGCCAGACCGGACCCGGACTGAGCATCGAGCCGATCCTGCGTCATGAGCATGGAGCGGGCAACCTGTCGCCGGGTGGTCCGCTGGCCCTCCACTCTGCCACTGGCCGGATGCACGGTCACGAGGAGGCGGGCGAGCACGAGGAGCACGGCATGCGACGCGAGGGCTCCGAGCCGATGGACCTGGGCCTGGACAACAACAATCAGTCGGGCAGCCACCACGAGATGGCCAACTCCGATGCCGAGGAGAACTACTCCGAGGATGAGGGCGTGCACAACACATAGGGTGGGGCATCCCCACAAGCATCAGCAGGAGCAGGAGCAGAAAGAGAAGCAGTAGCCGGAAGAGAAGCAGAAACAGTTGTATACCGATTACCCATGGAACATATGTAACGAGTAGCCTTATCCTCATGTATACCAGTTTTTGTGTACGATACGATACGATACGATATAGTGAAACCTAGGACTAAAATCATATTTGCGCTAGTAGAATTCGATGTTGTGCTTTTCCAACTACACCTATACAGATTATATACTATATATATATGCTTATACAGGTATATATATATATAGATGAACCTAAACACATACACAAGTACCTGCTGTGTATCGACGAGATGAGATGAGAGTGCCCCTAGAAGAGCAGGAAAAGTAAAGTTTAGATTCGTAAGCTAGATTTCACATTGAAAGCGAATGAAAGAATGTAAATACAGAACCGAAAACCACGAGATACAGATGCAGAAACAGAAGCAGCAGCCCCCAAACGATCCGTCGCATTTAGCATTAGATACTTGTAGATGCCGGGCGGATAATTCAGATGTGCCATGCATGCCTCCACAGCCAGCCTTCCAGTTTCAGTTCCGAGTCTGGGCAGCGCAGGAGTCTCAGGTAGGCGCAGACTCGGGATCCGAACCAAGTCAACCGAACTACCTCAGCCAGCGAAGGAGCTGAATCCCTGAAACGAACCTCGTAACTTCCATCTGCAACTCCGGGAATCTTGCCAATTTTGAATGCGCCCGATTTACGTGCGCTTAGCTTAGGGTTTACTTTACTATACGAGTATACAACTTGGAATGCCTGTACTTATTTGTCACAACAGAGAATTGAATACCTCAGCATACTCAGCCAGCATTCGTGGTCGTGGATCCCCGTTTAAGATGATATCCAATGCGAATCACATATATACATATACATATATACAGATACAGATACAGATACATAGAGTTAGTTAGTTTATGCGGCAGCAGTGCGAGCAAGACATAGATAGTTGTAATCAGCGCGCGTTTCCTGTATGTATTTAGTTCGAATATGCCTCAGTTATCCTAGGTTACATGGTTAGCTTCAATCGAAGATGAGCACACAGACAGACTCTACAAGAGTCGCTACTACCACTTGCCTTACGACCAACATATGTGTTACTTTAGTAATCTTCTACCTCAATTAATTTAATCGTAATTTATTTGTAAGTTCGCAGTCGCGAATCGCCGTTCGACAAACTTTTACTTTAACCTACGGAAGTGAGTCACGAATAAAGATGGGAAAGTATCTCTTAAGTTTTTTTATTTACAACCGCTTTTAGTTTTTAGTCTCGGTTCTCTACACTCTATACTCTTCCCTCCTCTCACCCTCACCCTCGCCCAGAGCTTGGGGCGATGGTGGAGTGCAATAGATTGCATTTTCTAGGCTTGAAATGCATTTAAGGCTAATGCAATTCGGTTAAGACGTTAGTTTAAATTAAATTAGTTAAAAGTCGTTACATAAGCAATATAAGTAGACATCCATGTGCTTAGAAAGTTATAAATATTTATTGACATTACAATAAAGCCGCGTTATGAAGAACAATCAATGTGTTTCTCAATTCTGATTGGGTTTGGGTATATAATTTTGATCAATAAAAACTATTTCTCTATATTGTTAAATAATATTTAAATTGCATATTTTAGCGACCTTTTCAGAAAACAATACTTTGGATATTTATGTTACATAAAGTTTTTTGTTTTATACATTTTTTCCACATACCAAGTGAATTCTTTTAACTACCTAGTTACAATATTAAAATATGAATTGGTGTACATACAAAAGAGACACCTTAAACTTATATACACTATAAAATTGCTGACTTATTTGGCTGCATCGCCTGCTGCCAGTTTTTCCCGCAGCTCCACCACCTGCTCCTTGCGCATTATGGCAACTCGTTTGGTGAACTCGTATTTCTCTTTGACCGCCTCCAATTCCTTTTTCAGGTTCTCGATCTGCACCTGGAAATATTGATAGATTATTACAATACAAATAACTATTTAAAGCTGAAGAACCTACTTTAAGCGAACTGATCTGTCCACTTGTCACGGAGGATGTGTTGTTGGTGTCGCTGTTCTCCTTCTCTTGCACCTTCGCCTCCAGCTCCTTGATGAGATTGAATCGGAAGCGAAGCAGTCGACAAGCATCTTGGTACTTTAAATTTGTCTTTTCCAAGACCGCCTCCAGTTCGGATTCGGTCTGGGTTTGCACAGGGACACCCGAAGGTTTCGCACACTCAGCTTTAGCTGTTGGATTGCTTAATAATGCAGCTTTGGCGGAGAGATCACTTATCCGGGCGTTAAGATCGTGTATCTTCATTTTGAGTCGCCTCTGCTCGGAGCGGGCGCTCTCCTGCTCCTCCATCACTCGCTTCTTCAACTGCGCGTTCTCGTCTTTCAGCGGATGGTGCCTCAACTCCATTTGGAGCGCCGTCACCTGGCTCTCGCGGATGAACAAATCCCGCTGATGGGTCTCCAATTTGGCGTTCAGCTCAGCGCAGCTGCAATTATTGTCTGGAATCGAAATTTGTACACATAAAACTCTTGTTTATGAGGAAGCCAGAAGCAGACTCACCCACGGGATCCGTCATGGTTGATGAATCCCTGAAATCATTCCAGTAGGAGTGCCTCCTCTCATCGTGGGCAGACATGCGTCGGTTCCTTCGTACCTCGGTGTCAAAGCTCATTGATTTCTGCGGGAGAAAGCATGTCATCCATTTGGGTCCTTCAATATCTAGAAAAAAACTCACCCTGGGTAAGCTTGCACCATGACTATTCCGATCCAAACTTTTCCTGGCTGCTGGACCAGCACTTGCTGAGGTTGGAGATCCACCAGAGGCGTTTGATTCAAAGGACATGTTGCTTCCACTTGCTTTTTCCAGCTTGCTCACGATCTCATTCAGCGTGCAGAGCTTCTCCTCCAGATTGCGCTTGTCCTCCAGCAGACTAGAAATGGTGCCTTGCATGCCATCCTGCTCCGCACGGGAAGAAGCGTCCTTGGTTTTCTAAAATCACAGAATTCAAAAATACAATTGGAACAATTGAAGATCCTTTTTTACCTACCATAGCGGATCTCAACTTCTCGCACTCCACTTTGAGAATCCTTATTTGTTTATCCTTTTCATGGCACTTTTTGCTGGCTGTCTCCAGATCCTTTGTTGAAGCTTCTCGCAGTGCTGCGGATGCTGCATCCTTTTCTCTCAACTGAGTCACAAGTTCAGCATTCCTTCCCTTTAGCGCATTTAGATTATCATCCAAGTTCTGTTTCTCCTTCACCAATGTTGATATATCGGAGTCCATTCGATTCTTCTCCATTTGGAAACTGTTCGTCTTGGATTCCTGAAAAGTGATTCCAGTTAATAAATCATTTGGAGTCCAATAATAAATACAACTCACCAGGTCGGAGCGCAGCTTTTCGCATTCCTTCATCAGATCCCCTAGAGACTGGGAACGCAGCTCCACCTCTCGACTCATCTCCAGGGTTCTAATGTTCATCTCCGCCTCCTTGGCTCCCAGTTGCTCCTCCAGATGTGCCTGGGACTCCTTTAGGTGGCCAATCAATTTCCGCTCCTCTTCCAGCTGGCTCTGTAGGTTGTGGGCATTTCTAAGTTTCACCTTTAGATCTTCGTTTCCAGACTTTAATTCCTCCTTCTGCTCTTCCAGGGATTTCAGCTTCAGCTCCAGTTCTTTCACCGAGCCCTGCAGATCGGCCACCTCCTTTTGGAACCTCCCAGCTTGGCTGGACACTTCACCCTCGACTTCTTGAAGCTTCTTCACCAGAAGTTCCTGCTCGTCACTCACAGATTGCTTCGCAGCAACAACACCTTGCAGCTCTTTGCGGAGCTGCTCCACTTCCCGATCTCTGCCATCGAATCCCTGCTGCAAAGTGATTAGTTCACAGTTCAGTTGCTCCACTTTCCTTTGCAGATCGAAAGATACTCCTGTCGATGTGGCTAGAGAGATCTTCAGTTCCTCGTGCTGGGTAACAAGTTCGTCCTGGGCCTTAACCTTCTGCTGAGCCTTATCGAGCTGTTCCTCCAGATCATTGATCTTCGCCTCGAAAGTTTCGATCTTCTCTTCCAGGGCGCACTTATCCAACTCGTTCTGCTTGGCCCTCGCATCCATTTGTGATTCCAGCTCTTGGAGCTCCTTCAAAGTGCCCGAGTGCTGGGCAGTTGCATCCTCGATCTTCGACTGCAGAATACCCTTCTCCTTTTTCAGGTTGTCCAAGTCCGCATCCTGCTGGTCGCACTTTCTCTGGAGCTCTTCGAATTGCTGGTTTAGAGCTTTGGTGCTGTCCTGTTCCCTAGATTTCAACTGCATCCGGAGCTGCTCCACCAGTTCCTGACTCTTCTTGTAGAGGGTCTCTAGCTCCAGCTTCTCCATCGCCAAGTTATTTAGGGCCAAGTCCTGCTCAGCCTTCGATTTCTCCAAATCGAAAGCTTTGGCTTTCGTGTCTGCTAAGATGGATTCCATCGCCTGCAGCTTGGCAGAAACCTTGTCCCGTTCTTCTTCGGCCTGGTTCAAGTGCTCTTTTATCGAGGCTCTCACTTCCTCCACTTCCGCGGAATGCAGAGCCTCAATCCTAGCATGCTCCTCCTCCTTAACCTTCAAAGTCTCCCTGATTCTCTCTACTTCCACTTGGTGGCTGGTGGTTGCCTTGTCTCGCTCCAGCTCAGCCTGATGCAGCTTCTTCTCGAGAGAATCTCTCATTTCCTCCAGCTCCGCTTGATAGAGAGTTTTGGCTTTATCCGAATCCTTTTGACTAATCGTCTCCGCAAGGATGGATTCAACTTCCTCCAACTTGACAGATAACTTATCCCGCTCCTCTATGGCTTGGCTCAATTGACTCTTCAATTTGGTTTCGATTTCCTCAATTTCCGCCGAGTTATGAGCTTCAATCCTTGCCTGCTCCTCCAGTTTCTCCTTCAGGGTTTCACTGACCTTCGCCAACTCCGCCTGGTGCAGACCAATTGCCTTCTCTCGCTCCTCCTCGGCCTGAGTAAGCTTCTTCTCGAGGGTACCTCTGATCTCCTCCAGCTCCGTCTGGCAACGGGTTGTCACTTTGGAGAGTTCCTCTTTGGCCTGCACCAGCTGCTCCTTCAATGTGGCCAGGCTGCTCTCGTAGTTCTCCCTGCTCTCTTCCCACTCCAGGTTGTACCTGCGGAAGCTGGCGCGGTTCTCGCCCTCACTCGCGTCAATCTTCTCCAGGTACTCAAGCTGCAGGGCGTTCAGCTCTTCCGTCTTGGTACTTAGCTCAACTTTAGCTCTCTCCAGTTTTTCCTTGAGTTCTTCGATTTGTTTCTCATAGTCAGATGACGGGATTGCCTGTTCCTGCATCTGCTGCTTTTCCACCAGATCCAAGCGCTCCTGAAGATCCGCCAGCGACTTCTCCGCCTTGATGCTGCGATCCAAAAGAATCGCTTTCGACTCCTGCAACTGGTCGATGAGAAGGGCGTCTTCGGTCAGTTTGAGTGCTTGTCGGTCCAGTTGCTGTTGTTTCTGGCCGGTTTCCGCCTCCAGTTCCACCTGCCTCACCTCCAGGGACAAGCATCGTTCGCCCAGCTCTTGGATCTCGGTCTGCAGCTGCTGAATGTTCCTGTCCTTCAGTTGCATCTGCTTCAGCTGGCTCTCCACCTCGCCTTGGAGTTGGCACACCTTGCTCTTGAGTTCAGCGAGGGATGCCTTCAGGGTGACCACCTCCTCGGAATCCTGGCTATCAGGAAGCGTCTCATCACTGAAGTGCACACTTCCGGTAAGCGTGTTCTCTCTTAGAACCTTCTCCTGCAACTCCTCGCATACCAAAGACATCTCCGCCTTCTGCTTCTCCAGGGATTCAATCTGTCTCTGGTAGTCCTCCACCTGGTTCACAATGACACTCTTCTCCAGGAGGGCGGACTCCAGACTGGTCATCTGGTCGCGCATCTCGGTTATGGTGGCTTCCATCAGGGTGTTCTTTACCCTGATTTCCTCTTCCAGTTGGGAAACCAACTCAAAGAGTCGCTGCTCCTCTTCGGTCTTCTCTGCCATTTCTTCCACACTCAATTTTACGATCTTGAACCTGGACTGCTTTAGCAATCCTTTGAGGACTATGCCATCGGTTGAATCCTCATCCTCGCTGTATTTGGCGGACTCTAAACAAAGCCTGAACCGAGACACATCTTGACCTGGTTCCCCTTCCAGTTTAAGGGCTCTGAAGAGACGAGTGCCTCCAGAATGGTGCTGCAGCTCAATCTGGTGGATAGCTTCGGATAACCTGGTAAACTCCCCCAGCAAATCCTGCTCCTCTCCTCCTTCGCTGCACTCGGTGCCCACTCCCGAACTCTTCATGGAGTCCAGATCGGAGCTCGGACGCTGCTTGAGCTCCTCTCGCAGCACGTCGTTCTCCTGGACACTCTCGATCAGCTGGTTGGACAGGCAGTCGTACTCCCGCTGGATCTCAGTGTAGTTGGCCTCCAGATCTATCAGCTGCTTCTTAAGAGATTCATTCTGCGCCTTGAACTCCTGGGCCAGGGACTCGCATTTGGAAGATTCTGTAAGCTGGGTCTGGACCCGGTCCAATTGCTCTGTCAGCAGGCCAATCTCCGCCTGGAGTCGCGTGTTGTCAGTTTCTAGCTTCTGGCACCTTTGCTCATAGGCATTGGATATCTCGAGCATCAGTTCGAGTTCCTCACACTTGTGACAGCTTGAGGTTTCGGGTTCAGGTTTAGTTTCCGGTGCAGGGCACATGGAGCGCATGAGGGCCTCCTTGCTGTTGCGAAGTTCTTCGCGGGAGAGATCTTCCAGTGATTTTTGCAGGTGCACTATCTCGGCATCCTTCTCGGAGAGGGCGTTCAGTAGATCCTTTTGCCGCAGCTCGGACCTCTCCTTGTAGGCCTTGAACTGGAACTCCAGGCTGACCGCCTCACGGTTCTCCACCTCAAGTCTGGCCATGGTTTCCTTCAGAGCTTTCACTTGCTCTTCGTACGCGGCAATCTTTGAGTTCGCGTCCAGATTGGAGGCTGTTAAAGCAGTCACCTCATCTTGCAGAGAATCGCACCTGGAAATGCATGGTATATGTGATATAATGGTATATGTTTCAGATTGGTACGGATTTCTGGATGAAAAGGGCATGAGGATGCAAGTGTGAGTACCTACTTGAATTTCCAAGGGTTTAATATTAAAAATCTATTTAAACAAAGTTAAATTAAGAAGGGCTAAGTTTATTTCTTAAAATATTTATATGTATCTCGAAGAATATAACCATTTTAGTGCCCTCCAACTCACCGCTGGGCATTGCTCGTGCAATTCTGCTCTAACAGATCCCGCTGAGCTGTGACTTGGTTCAACTTCTCCTGCAGTACTTGTGACTTGTCCCACTCGTCGTCGAAGTGCTTCTCCAAACTCGTAAATGTCTGCAGCTCCTGAAACTCCTTCTTGATCCTATCCATGCTAAGGGGCGATCGTGTTATGTGCATGTTAGGGGGCGAATGTGATGAGGGATGGCGGCGGGATATATGAGGAAAGGGTACTTACGTTGCTGCTCCCATCTCACTAGCATTGGGAGTCAGATGCACCATAAAATGGCTGTGCTTTCTCGCTCTTTCAACCTCCCTGGGAACAGCATCGAAGTTGAAGTTCTCCACGGGGAAAAACTCTTCGTCGATTCTGCTGTCATCCGTGCCCACATGCAGGGACTGGAAAATGTTGATGGTCTTGGGAGCTATGTGTTCCCGTTTGGCCACATGTGACATGGGAAAGAACGTGGGCTTGGGCAGATGGGAGAACTTGGAAATGTGGGGCTGGAGGGAGTCCTCGCCTAGGTCGGCTAGAGAAGGTTCCGGATCCGGATCCTTTTCTGGAAGCGATGCGGTGGGACACCAAGTGCGTCGACGAGCCTCTCTGCGCTTGTTGCTTAGCGAGGTGCTTGTGATGATCTTGAGCATATCCCGCTTGATGCACCTTTCCAGCTCCTGCACCTTCAACTGGCTCTCGTTCTTGCGCTCCTCCTCGGCAAGACGGTCTTTCAGCGCCTTGATCTCCCGCTCGAGCCTCTTCATCATCGTGGCATCGGAGACCATCTCATTAAGCTGCGGCTTGATGCGGATCTTCTTGGCCCGCATCGCGAAGCTCAGCGTGGACTGCGACTCCTCCATGATGGACGGCTTGATGGTGCAGATAATCGAGGTGAAGGCGTTTCCGCCCAGCGAGGCCTGCAGGATCCGCGTGAGCTTGGAATCGCGAAAGCTTATGTACTTGCTCGGCTGCTCCGTGGCGTTGTTCTCGCTCTCCCGTTCCGCCAGGTTCTTAATAACGTTGCTGAGGAAGAGCAGGCTTTTGTTGATGTGGCCACCCTCCTTTAGCCGTGCCCCTCTGGCTCCGGTCTGGTCCGCCCGCTCAGATCCGGCCAGATCCACCAGGTTCAGCACACTTTGGATTACAGAGTCGTCTTCGCTGCTATTAGACTTGCGGGACTCGATGATCTAGAGTGCATTTACCATAAGAAAATTGTTTCTGGACTATTACTATACAAACTCACTATCCGGAAGATCGCGTGCGAGCGGCTGGACCGCTCGTTCATGTTGGTCTCGCCCACGGTGCGCTCCTTGTTGCCCTGGCCGAGGTATCGCAGGAGGTCTTCCTCGCAGGTTATGATGCACTCATCACAGTTCACATTTACCATCCCGTGGCCAGCCTCCTGGATTTTGAGGTCCTGGTTCTTCTTGTTTAGCAGGTCGTAGATCTTCTCGTTGTAGATCTCGATGTAGCCCACGCGCAGCAGGAAGTCGCGCTCCTTCACATCGCTGATCTGTCGGAAGATCTCCTTGGCGGCCAGCACCATGACTCCCGGGTTTTGCGTGTCGCCCATCATGGTGTAGGTCTTTCCTGGATGGGATGGTATGGATGAGCATGTGCGTGTCTATAAATAGCACAACTACCCACCCGACGAGGTCTGGCCGTAGGCGAAAATGGTGCCATTGAATCCCTGCATGCAGGCGTGGACGATGTGCTTGGCCATCCGATCGAACACCTCCTGGTTGGTCGCTCCTTGATCGAAAACGTGGTCTGGAAGGGGGTAAAAAGCATGTTGGGATTGGGATCAGCATGATTTCGATCTGGATCTACACCTACCAAAGACACAGGGCTCCGCGTGACTATCCACCAGCTGGATGGAGTTCCCATCCTTTCGCACCTGCCACAACGAGGAGCAACCGGGCTCGCAGGGACGCACCTTGATGGCCACCTGGATGGACCGGGCTCCCTTCGCAGCCATTCTCCCGGATTCAAACTCCAATTGGCCGTGGGCACGTAGAACACAGATATGCAATGATCAGACACGATTTGAGACACCAAGTACGACACTCAACGAATATACACAGGAATATTAGTTAAATTCAGGAGATATTTAATATCGCCATTGAAATTCGAGCACCGCACACTTTGTTGTTGTCAATTCGAACAAATACCGCTTCTTTAGTGGAATCGATGCCAAATGGTTCGCTGAAATCGGAAACGAAACGAAACGGAGAGAAATCGAAACACATCGATAGGCACATAGTGCCGGTGGTTCGATAGATTGGCTCCTGATTCAAAAGTGCAAATGCATTTACCAGCTAAGCAAGGTGTATTAAAATTTCTGGAACGTTATTAAAAAGTATATAAATTCCTGATCCGGATAAATGGGAAATGAAGATTTATAATCAGATTTAAAAATTTTTTATCGAAATTCGGTTCTCTTTTATGTTACAAGCTATCTGACCAAATCTTATTGACAGAGAGGATGAGCTTACACCTCTAAACGTATAAATGTATTTAAGCAACATATGTCGTAGTTTTATTTAGATTCCAGTATCATTTGGCAGATAATAAATTAAAAATAATAACGAATAATTTACATTATACAACAATTTCTTTTTTAAACAATCGTACTCTCCAAATTGAGGCTAATGTATTATCGAACTACCGACACTTAGCGCTTATCGATGTGATTCGGTTCCTCTCTGTTTCGTTTCCAGTTCCGATTTCCGCGAACCAACTCACATCCACTAAAGAAGCGGTATTTGTTCGAATTGACAACAACAAAGTGTGCGGTGCTCGAATTTCAATGGCGATATTAAATATCTCCTAAATTTAATATCTATAATTTAATATTCGTGTGTATATTCGTTGAGTGTCTTTTGTACTTGGTGTCTCACATCGTGTCCGATCATTGCACATCTGTGTTATACGTGCCCACGGCCAATTGGAGTTTGAATCCGGGAGAATGGCTGCGAAGGGAGCACGGTCCATCCAGGTGGCCATCAAGGTGCGTCCCTGCGAGCCCGGTTGCTCCTCGCTGTGGCAGGTGCGGAAAGATGGGAACTCCATCCAGCTGGTGGATAGTCACGCGGAGCCCTGTGTCTTTGGTAGGTGTAGATCCAGATCGAGGTCATGCTGATCCCAATACCATCATGCTTTTTATCCCCTTCCCAGACCACGTTTTCGATCAAGGAGCCACCAACCAGGAGGTGTTCGATCGGATGGCCAAGCACATCGTCCACGCCTGCATGCAGGGATTCAATGGCACCATTTTCGCCTACGGCCAAACCTCGTCGGGTGGGTAGTTGTGCTATTTATAGACACCGCACATGCTCATCCATACCATCCCATCCAGGAAAGACCTACACCATGATGGGCGACACGCAAAACCCGGGAGTCATGGTGCTGGCCGCCAAGGAGATCTTCCGACAGATCAGCGATGTGAAGGAGCGCGACTTCCTGCTGCGCGTGGGCTACATCGAGATCTACAACGAGAAGATCTACGACCTGCTAAACAAGAAGAACCAGGACCTCAAAATCCAGGAGGCTGGCCACGGGATGGTAAATGTGAACTGTGATGAGTGCATCATAACCTGCGAGGAAGACCTCCTGCGGTACCTTGGCCAGGGCAACAAGGAGCGCACCGTGGGCGAGACCAACATGAACGAGCGCTCCAGCCGCTCGCATGCGATCTTCCGGATAGTGAGTTTGTATAGTGATAGTCCAGAATTAATTTTCTAATGGTAAATACACTCTAGATCATCGAGTCCCGCAAGTCTAATAGCAGCGAAGACGACTCTGTAATCCAGAGTGTGCTGAACCTGGTGGATCTGGCCGGATCCGAGCGGGCGGACCAGACCGGAGCCAGAGGCGCACGGCTAAAGGAGGGCGGGCACATCAACAAAAGCCTGCTCTTCCTCAGCAATGTTATTAAGAACCTGGCGGAACGGGAGAGCGAGAACAACGCCACGGAGCAGCCGAGCAAATACATAAGCTTTCGCGATTCCAAGCTCACGCGCATCCTGCAGGCCTCGCTGGGCGGGAACGCCTTCACCTCGATCATCTGCACCATCAAGCCGTCCATCATGGAGGAGTCGCAGTCCACGCTGAGCTTCGCCATGCGTGCCAAGAAGATCCGCATCAAGCCGCAGCTTAACGAGATGGTCTCCGATGCCACGATGATGAAGAGGCTCGAGCGGGAGATCAAGGCGCTGAAAGACCGTCTTGCCGAGGAGGAGCGCAAGAACGAGAGTCAGTTGAAGGTGCAGGAGCTGGAGAGGTGCATCAAGCGGGACATGCTCAAGATTATCTCAAGCGCTTCGCTGAGCGATAAGCGCCTCCAGAAGCGACGTCGAACCTGGTGTCCCACCAACTCGAGCGAGGATAGGGATCCGGACTCCCCCCAGGAATTAGTCGTAGAGGAATCCCGCCTGCCCCGTCCCTCGAGGCTCTCCCAGCTGCCGAAGCCCACTTTCTTTTCCAGTTCCCACATTCCTGGTCGGTCGATCCAAGCTCCCAAAACTATCAATACCTTTCAAACGTTAAAGGAGGAGTTCGCTTCGTCTGAGAGCATGGGATTTGGTCATGGCTTAGCGAAAGTGCCCGAGGAAAGTGGAGAGGCAGAGAGCTATGTGACCCCAAAAAAGGATTCGGAAGAACCTGCAGAGTGAGTATGATTTTTACTTATATAATCTTGTCACTTCAACTCCCTAGAAATTTGTGTTCCATAAATAGTCATTTATTATTAGACGTGTTCCGGCAGGCCATTTTTGAATCTATTTAAAGTAAGAAGGGAAAACGACATCCAAAACAAGCCTGTTTATTGATCCTAAAGGAATTATTTTCTATATATATCTTATAAATGTAATTATTTCCCTAACATATTTAAAAGGGAAGAACAATTACAAATAATATTTTTTTTTTATGTATATTGCATTTTTCTGAAAGTAAAAAAATGTATATTTTCCCAGAATTTGTTTTGTACAAATATTGAAAGTTAGAGATATTAACTTGTTTTTGTTATGCTTGTCCGTTTGAACCTAGGAATTCACCTCCGATTCCCGCTCACCTGAACACCTGAGTCGATGTCGTGGTGAATATCCAGTGGAGCTCTTCTCCTCGACTGTCTTCGCTCGCTCTCTTCGCTTAGCCTCGCTTTGCTTCGATTCTTCTCTCAGTCGCTGGGAAGTTGCTGGGCTGGGAGCAAGCTCCACTCTCTACTAGACTCCACTCCACTCCACTCACATCGCGGGTGCGAGACGCGAAGAACTCTAAATCAAAAACGAAAACAAAAACAAACGCCAACGCAATCGCGCACTCTTGGCATCAGATGAAGAAGCAGTTTTTCGGGAGCGGGAAAATGGGATTGTGGGAGCGTTTTTTGCGGAGCTGATGTGATGTGAGCCCGTTTCGCGAACAGACCCGTCTGGAAGCCATGACGCCATTTGATTCTGCGATATAGCCAATCGACAAGGCAGTTAGTTTGCCTGGCCGAGTTCTTGATAATTTGATCGTTCGAATTCCGAATTCCGAAATGCTCATTGTGTTTGCTGCCTTTGGACAGCCCGTACGCTCCCGCTTCGCTACCTCCGACTGCTCACCGTCTTGGGTGATCGATCGGTGACGTATTCGTACCTACTGCCGATCCAACACCGTGATAGACTGTGATGTAACGCCCCTATATACCTTGGCTAATTGCAACCCAGAGAGAGTGAGTAAAGCAGAGTGAAAGACCTGCATCTACCATTATACAGATGCGGTCGAAATCTTAGCGGCGTGAAAATAATTAAGGGTATACAAATCAAAATCGAGTAAGCTTGGTTCAAATTCTGAAAAGTCCACCTGATTCTACCTTTAACTAAATTTATTGTTTACAAGTTCCAAGTAAAATATGTTTATGCCCAAACGAATTCTTGAGATATTTTTGTTTACTAATAAATTGTGTTATTCAATATGATTGCTATGCGAATTAAAGAGTAAAAAGCTCTAACAAATAATGGATTTTGAACTCTATATTAATCGAATAAATATATAATTTATACTGCTGTCTCGACTCGTGCAGTTCTGGCCTTCTATCCCATACAGCTTGGCTGGCTCAACTTCAACTTGAATGCCGCCAGCTGCTTCTATTTTTAGTGGGCGGCCTTCTATAAATGCACGATTCCCCCAAACAGTTCGCATTTGGGCGACCAGAGTAAACAATTTTCCTCTGGAATTACCAGGAGAATATTGTTTCATAAGGAAAAATGTGTCTCGTATTAAAACTCACCTTTTTATGACTATCAATACACTTGCAAACTTGATCTTCAATTAATCTAGTAGTTTTGAAATAAACTTAAATTTTATCTTTGTTAGAACTATATACGAGTATGCGAATTAATTTGATTTCCCTGAATTCCAGCTGCGATGCCCTCCAAGCCGAGGTCACCGTCCTCAGAGCAAGCAACCAGGCAGCGAATGTGAAGATTCGAGATTTCGAGGAGCAGGTGAAGTCCCTTAAGGACACGATCGAGAAGATGGAGATGGAGGGTCGCGAGGCGGTGAGTCTGTCGCTGCGGCTTGAGTCGCGGGAGAAGAATTTGCTGTCGACCATCTCCGAGAAGGACTCGGCCATTGAGAACCTGCAGAAGTCTCTGGACGAGCTGTCGCGAGATGTGCTGCGGCACAGCAAGGACGCGGACATGCGATCCGTGTGCCCTGAACTGGAGTCCAGCTGCGAGAGGATCTGCCACAAGTGCCAGGAGCTGGAGCGCCTTTTGCCCCTCGCCGATGCCCAGGGCCTGGAGACGATTGCCTGCGAGTGCGACCAGCTGCGATCCGAGATTGCTGCCACCCGATTGAAGCTGGAGAGTGTTCAGTCGGCCTTCAGCCAGGCTAGTTGCGAGGTAACCCAAAAGACGGGCGACTGCGAGCGGCTCTCGCGCCAGATATCCTCGGCCCAGGACGACTTTGGTCTGCTGCAGGGCCAGTACGAGTCCCTGGAGCAGCAGTGGAAGAGCCAGCAAAGTGCCATCGAGGCCATGCAGGCGGACTACGAGGAGATCCAGCGGAAGTACCACCAGCTGCAGGTGGAGTACGAGCAAGCGAATGCCACCTCCACGGAGCGATGCCACCATCTAGAGGCTGACAACACGCGGCTCCAGGCAGAGATTGGCGTACTGAAGGAGCGAGTGGAGCAGGCCCAGCGCCAGCTCACGGAATCTTCGAGGTACGAGTCCCTGGCCCAAGAGTTCAAGGAGCAGAATGATCAACTCAAGAAGCAGCTGATGGAGGTGGAGGAGAACTTTAACGAGATCCAGAGGGAGTATGACTGCATGTCCAACCAACTGATGGAGAGTGTCCAGGAGAACGATGTTCTGCGGGAGGAGCTCAAGCAGCGTCCGAGCCCCGATCTGGAATCCATGAAGAGTTCGGGAGTTGGCACCGATAGCAGCGAACCCGTGGAGGAACAGGATTTCGTAGAGGAGTTTGCCAGGATATCAGAATCTCTCATCCAGATTGAGCTGCAGGATCATTCCGGTGGCAGTCGCTTCTTCAGAGCCTGCAAATTGGAAGGGGAGTTGGATCAGGGTGCGATTGGGCTGAGGCTTTGTATGGATTCCGCCAAATACAGCGAGGATGAAGATACACCCGATGGCGTAGTGCTCAAAGGACTACTAAAGCAGTCCAGGTTTCAGATTGTAAAATTAAGTGTAGAAGAAATTGCCCTGAAGACCGAAGAGGAAAAGCGACTCCTTAAGTTGGTTACCGATCTGGAGGAGGAGGTCAGGGCGAAGAATGCCCTGATGGAGGCCACCGAGTGCACCATCAACAATATGCGTGAGCAAATGATCTGTCTGGAGTCCGCCCTCCTGGAGAAAAGTGTCATTGTGAACCAGGTTGAGGACTACCAGAGACAGATCGAATCCCTGGAGAAGGAGAAGGCGGAGATGTCCCTGGTGTGCGAGGAGTTGCAGGAGAAGGTTCTAAGAGAGAACACGCTTACCGGAAGTGTGCACTTCAGTGATGAGACGCTTCCTGATAGCCAGGATTCCGAGGAGGTGGTCACCCTGAAGGCATCCCTCGCTGAACTCAAGAGCAAGGTGTGCCAACTCCAAGGCGAGGTGGAGAGCCAGCTGAAGCAGATGCAACTGAAGGACAGGAACATTCAGCAGCTGCAGACCGAGATCCAAGAGCTGGGCGAACGATGCTTGTCCCTGGAGGTGAGGCAGGTGGAACTGGAGGCGGAAACCGGGCAGAAGCAACAGCAACTGGACCGACAAGCACTCAAACTGACCGAAGACGCCCTTCTCATCGACCAGTTGCAGGAGTCGAAAGCGATTCTTCTGGATCGCAGCATCAAGGCGGAGAAGTCGCTGGCGGATCTTCAGGAGCGCTTGGATCTGGCAATCCCGCCTTCCGAATACGCAAAGCAAATTGAGGAACTCAAGGAAAAACTGGAGAGAGCCAAAGTTGAGCTAAGTACCAAGACGGACGAGATGAACGCTCTGCAGCTTGAGTACATGGAGAAGATTGACGCGAGTGAGGGCGAGAACCGCGCCAGCTTCCGCAGGTATAACCTGGAGTGGGAAGAGAGCAGGGAGAACTACGAGAGCAGCCTAGCCACATTGAAGGAGCAGCTGGTGCAGGCCGGAGAGGAGCTTTCCAAGGTGACAACCCGTTGCCAGACGGAGCTGGAGGAGATCAGAGGTACCCTCGAGAAGAAGCTTAGTCAAGCCAAGGAGGAGCGAGAAAAGGCAACTGCGCTGCACCAGGCGGAGTTGGAGAAGATCAGGGAAACCCTGAAGGAGAAACTGCGGGAGCAGGCGAAGATTGAAGCTCTTCACTCAAAGGAAGTGGAGGAAATCGTATCCAAATTGAAGAGTCAATTGAGCCAAGCCCTAGGGGAGCGGGATGAGGTCTCTGTCAAATTGGAGGAGATGAAATCCATTCTAGCAGAGATGATAAGACAAAAGGATTTAGAGATAGACAAAGCCCACTATCAGGCGGAGCTCGAGGAGATGAGAGATACTCTCGAGAAGGAGCTGCGTCAGGCTGAGGAGGAGCGAGTCAAGACGTCAACCCGTCACCAGGAGGAGCTACTAAGCATCAGGGAGACTCTGAAAGTAAAGGAGGAGGAGCAGGCGCGGATTGAAGCTCTACATTCGGCGGAAGTGGAGGAAATCGGAGCCACATTTAAGGAACAATTGAACCAAGCCATTGAGGAGCGGGATAAGGTCTCTGTCAAGTTGAAGGAAGTTGAATCCATCCTTGCGGAGACGATTAGACAAAAGGATTCGGATAAAGCCAAAAC
Organism: Drosophila setifemur; assembly: GCA_021224005.1. Lineage (NCBI taxonomy): Eukaryota > Metazoa > Arthropoda > Insecta > Diptera > Drosophilidae > Drosophila > Drosophila setifemur. Next base: position 11,171,622 of record JAJJHY010003831.1, on the reverse strand, counting down.
TCTCTATCAGGCGGAGCTGGAGGAGATGAGAGATTCTCTCGAGAAGAAGCTGCATCAGGCTGAGCTAGAGCGAGACAAGGCAACCAGCAGTCACCAAGTGGAAGTAGAGAGAATCAGGGAGACTTTGAAGGTAAAGGAGGAGGAGCATGCTAGGATTGAGGCTCTGCATTCCGTGGAAGTGGAGGAAGTGAGAGCCTCGATAAAAGAGCACTTGACCCAGGCCGAAGAAGAACGGGACAAGGTTTCTGCCAAGCTGGAGGCGATGAAATCGATCTTCGCAGAGACGAAAGCCAAAGCCTTCAATTTGGAGAAATCGAAGGCTGAGCAGGACTTGGCCCTAAATAACTTGGCGATGGAGAAGCTGGAGCTGGAGACCCTCTACAAGAAGAGTCAGGAACTGGTGGAGCAGCTCCGGATGCAGTTGAAATCTAGGGAACAGGACAGCACCAAAGCTCTAAACCAGCAATTCGAAGAGCTCCAGAGAAAGTGCGACCAGCAGGATGCGGACTTGGACAACCTGAAAAAGGAGAAGTGTATTCTGCAGTCAAAGATCGAGGATGCAACTGCCCAGCACTCGGGCACTTTGAAGGACCTCCAAGAGCTGGAATCACAAATGGATGCGAGGGCCAAGCAGAACGAGTTGGATAAGTGCGCCCTGGAAGAGAAGATCGAAACTTTCGAGGCCAAGATCAGTGATCTGGAGGAACAGCTCGAGAAGGCGCAGCAGAAGGTGAAGGCCCAGGACGAACTCGTTACCCAGCACGAGGAGCTGAAGATCTCTCTTGCCACATCGACGGGAGTATCTTTCGATCTGCAAAGGAAAGTGGAGCAACTGAACTGTGAACTAATTACTTTGCAGCAGGGATTCGATGGGAGAGATGGGGAAGTGGAGCAGCTGCGCAAAGAGCTGCAAGATGTTGTTGCTGCGAAGCAATCTGTGAGTGACGAGCAAGAACTTCTGGTGAAGAAGCTTCAAGAAGTCGAGGGTGAAGTGTCCATCCAAGCTGGGAGGTTCCAAAAAGAGGTGGCCGATCTGCAGGGCTCGGTGAAAGAACTGGAGCTGAAGCTGAAATCCCTGGAAGAGCAGAAGGAGGAATTAAAGTCTGGAAACGAAGATCTAAAGGTGAAATTAAGAAATGCCCACAGCCGGCAGAAGCTGCTGGAAGGGGAACGGAAGTTGATTGGCGAACTGAAGGAGTCCCAGGCCCATCTGGAGGAGCAGCTTCGAGCCAAGGAGGCGGAGATGAACATTAGAACCCTGGAGATGAGTGGAGAGGTGGAGCGGCGATGCCAGTCTCTAGGGGATCTGATGAACGAATGCGAAAAGCTGCGCTCCGACCTGGTTAGTTGTATTTATTATTGCAACCGAAATAGTTTATTAACTGGAGTCACTTTTCAGGAATCAAAGACGAACAGTTTCCAGAAGGAGAAGGATCAAATGGACTCGGATATCTCCAAACTGTTAAAAGAGAAACAGGAACTGGATGATAATCTAAAAGCGCTGAGGGAGAGCGATGCTCAACTTGTGGCTCAGCTGAGAGCCAAGGATGCAGCATCCTCAGCACTGCGAAGAGCTTCAATAGAGGATATGGATACAGCCAACAAAAAGTGCCATGAAAAGGACCAAAAGATTCAACAACTCACAAAGGAGTGCGAAAAGTTGAGATCTGCTGTGGTACGTTGAAAAGGATCTCCGATTGCTATAATTGTAATTTTGGAATCTGTGGTTCTAGAAAACGAAGGAGGCTTCATCACGCAGGGAGAAGGATGGCATGCAAGGCACCATTTGTAGTCTGCTGGAGGACAAGCGCAATCTGGAGGAGAAGCTCTGCACGCTGAATGAAATCGTGAGCAAGCTGGAGGGCGAACTAAATTCTGTTCAAGCGTCGTCGTCAAAATCAAGTGGAAGCAACATGTCCTACGAATCGAATGTCTCGGGCGGATCTCCGGCATCTGCAAGCGCTGCTCCGGCAGCCAGGAAGAATCCAGATCGGAACAGTCATGGTGCAAGTGTACCAAGGGTGAGTTGGTCTCTACAAAATTGAACAAATCATCAAATGGATGACTGTCTCTCTTCTGCAGAAATCAATCAGCTTTGGGAACGAGGTGCGAAAGAACCGACGCATTACCGCTCACGATGAGAACCGGAAGAACTCTTACTGGAATGACTTCAGGGAGGCATCCACCATGACAGATCCCGTGGGTGAGTCCTCTACTGGTTACCCAATAGACTTGAGCTTTACTTTTGCACCGATTCCAGACAACAATTGCAGCTGCGCAGAGCTGAATGCCAAGCTGGAGACCTGCCAAAGGGAATTGTTCATTCGCGAGAGTCAGGTGACGGCGCTCCAAATGGAGTTAAAGCACCATCCGCTGAAGGACGAGAATGTGCTGCTCAAGAAGCGATTCATGGAGGAGCAGGAGAGCGCCCGCTTCGAACAGAAGATTCTCAAACAGAGGATCCACGATCTCAACGCCAGAATTTGTGAATTCCCTAACCAGAAGGCGTCAACCACAAAGCCATCGAATCAGTCCCAGAACGGGAATCCTGCGCTGGTCTCGGTGGAAACCCAGACCGAGTCCGACCTGGAGGAGGTTCTCGAGAAGACGAACGCGAAGTACGAGAATGCCGTTCGCTTACTGCGCTTCCGCTACAATCTCATCAACGATCTGGAGGAGAGGCTGAAGCAGAACGAAAACTTCGACACCTCCAACAGTTCCTCCCTCACCATCGGCCAAATCAACTCCCTCAAGGTGGGTGATCTTTGTTGGATTTAATTAAAGCAATTAACTAAATACAACAAAATATTTACAGGCCCAATGCGAGTCCCAGAAAAAGGAGATGGCAAATCTCCAAGAGAAATACGAGGCTGCCAAAAAGATCCTTCAAATACGCAAGGACGAGCTGCAGGATCTGCGGGCAAAAATCGCAGACTCCGCCTCATCAGCCAATTAAGTCATTTCCGATATTATTCATGTGTTAAGTTGTGTTTTGGTTTTAAGTGTAGATATAACATATTTATATTTTCCTATTTGCGTTTATTATGTTTATGTGCAGCCATTAATTATTTTGTGTACATAAGTCGTCAAATTAAAGCCAACCGTGGCCCAAAACTTTGATTTTTCAGGATGCTATAATGTTAGTAAGAGTATTACCATTTAATTATGTTTAAGTGCATTCGAAAATTATAAATTCTCTTGTGTACTTGTAGGCCATTCAAACAAATAAAAGAAAAACAAGTTTATAAAATTTAAATCAAAAATTTAAATAGCGATGTCCTTGTTGTTGTCTCCCGCTTAAACCTTTAAAATATCTGGATATCGTTATCGATTGTGGGTGTATCGATACAGTTAAGGTATTAAAGTTATCGGTATAACTACTGTGAAATTCAAACATTTTAAATTTTCTTTAATAATAGTTTACAAAAAAAACAAACACAAATATATAAATAAAGCGTACCAAAAACATATTTCTTACTGCGGAATATACTACAAGTTTTAGTATATTTCGGGTATTTTTCCCTCGCAAATCCGAGTGCTGCGAACGCCAACCCGCGGCCAGTGTTGTAAAACACTGCGCACGCTTACGCTGAGGCAAAAACAGAAAATTACGGCCAACAAGCAGCGTAAACGCCTCGCAACGCCATGAATTCGGCAACTAAGGTAGGTGCTGTTGCTCCGGCCCGGCCCGCCCGCTCCAAAAGCCACAAATCCCAGCCCCCGGCTACCGATCCCGCCTCAAAACAAAAAAGGCGGCGCGGGAGAGAGTCGTCGTCGTTGCGTTCGTCTCACTCCTGCGAGTGTTTTTGTTGTTCCCCCGGGTAGGTGGCGGGGGTTGCGTTTGTTTTGAATTTGCACGCGGGCCGGGAGCAACAACAACAACAAGGGCCCACCTAAGTAGCTGACCGAATCCCGCGTCCAAATCCGATTTGCAGGTGGGGGAAATCTTCACGGCCGCCGGACAGGCGTTCAGCAGACTGGGCGACCTCACAATGCAGCTGCATCCCAACGCGGACTCGCCGTCGGGGTAAGTAGTGCTCTGGAAGCTAATGCAAGCAGCCCCGGTTTCATGTTCCCTCGCCATTCAGGAAGTGGACGGACGAGGAGATCGACATGCTGCACTCGTCCATCATGCGTTTCTCGGACGACCTGAGCAAGATCAGCCTGAGCATCAAGAATCGCACCGTGTAAGTGAAGGCGAGGGCGCTGGCGAGGGAACATTTTAGAATACTCCATGTAGGCGCTAAGCTAACTCCTGATCCCTTGTTGCAGCTCCCAGATCCGGCAGGCTTTGAAGAAGAAGGCCTTCGAGGACGCCGGCATTCCCGCCAAGCAAGTGCCCGTCCAGCAAGTGCAGCACGTTCTCCAGACACTGCCCCTCATCCAGTCACAGCCGCTGCAGCAGCCACCCCAGCCACTGCAGCAGCAGCAGCCCCAAGTATTCAAGACACAGATCCAGCCCATCCAGCATGTGGCGCTGGTTGCGCAGGTGACGCAGCCCAAGCAGATCCTCCTGCAGCAGCCGCTCCAACAGAACTCGGGGACCACGGTCACCGTCAAGCAGTACCAGCAGATGCAGAAGGCGGCGGCCCTGGCGGCGGCCCAGGCGGCAGCTAACAACACGCCCACCATCACCGAGAACATCATAATCCAGCAGCCCACGTCCACTTCCATCTCAACGACGGCCGGCGTTGTGCCCGCCATTGTGTCCACCACAGCGAGCACAGTGCTCGCGCCCGCGGTTGTGATTGCCGAGGATGTCGTGAGCACCACCTCGAATCCACCGGCGGCGGGAACGGGCACAGTTGCTATGGCGGCGCCCGAAGCAAACTCACCGCCGGCGGGCCTCAAGTGCGGGCCGGATGTCTCGATGACCCTCAACCGGATCAATGTGCAGGAGAACGAGGTGGATGTGGAGGAGTGCCTGCCCGCCGAGGTGGTCAAGCTGGACTTTGTCAGCGAGGAGGTGGCCGGGTGAGGTCTGGACTTCCTCTACTAGCCCTGCCGTAGGAATCGCCACAAACCTGGATGAGAACTCTAAAACAAACGGTTGAGATGCCGCCCTAGCCCTAAGCCTAAACTGTTAAGTGTTGTCATATTTGATATACCTTGAAATCGCCTTTGTTCCCGGCCCCCGACAGACAAGCGGATCTTGTGGACTGGACTGGAGTGGAGTGGAGTGAAGTATGGAGTGAAGTGAGGGCACAGCGTAGATATTAATTTCGGAGCGAGTTGCTGCACCTAGACTTAAATAAATGCAAGACAAAATAGTGCAAAGTACGTAATGACGATCGTGTAAGTTGAAAGTGAATAAATGAGCATTATTTTAGGTTTCCACTGTTTTTGGGATCTCCTTAGGGGTATGGGATAGATCATGCAGAAATGTATAAAATGTTTTTATTGATTAATCCTTTAAATCAGAAAAACATTACCATGCAATATTACGCAGTACTTATTTTAATAATTTTCTAGAATTCTCTTTAAAAATATTCTAGTCTTATTTTTTACCTAACTTAATTCAGGTAAAACCCATTCTATCAATACCATTTACTAGTAGCTAAGAATTAAACAATATTATAGCTTTGCAGACTATTTAAATTTAAACATTATTTAATTTTAAATTCAATGCTAACGCTCCGCTCATAATTGCGTTCGCAAGTGAGTCACATAATTGCCATTCACGTGTCTGCCTTGCAACCCGCAGATTCAACAGATCCCATAGCAAGAAGAAGACACTCTAACAAAAGATACGGATACAGCAACAACCAAAGTTTAAATCAATTCCATTGTTCGAGCAAAATGAGGCTACTGCTCCTGCTGACGGTAATCGTCTCCAGCTCGATCCTTTCCAGCTGCCTGGCTTACAAGCCGGTGGTGATACTCCATGGAATCCTCTCCGGAGCCGATTCTATGACGTTCTTAGTGCGGGAAATCGAAGAGGTTTGTTATTGGACTCTCCTTGTTATTGTTTACCCAAACCAAACGGAACAAAAACAAAAACAATGACAAGGTCAAAGTCGAGGGTAAACAGCGCAATAAATCGATTTCGCATTATAGGCCCATCCTGGGACGATTGTTTACAACTGCGATAAGTTCAGCGGATGGTACAGTTTGGAAAATGCCTGGCGGCAGGTCGAGCAGATTCGGGATTACCTCAACGAAGTGGGCAAACTGCATCCGGAGGGGATCAATGTTTTGGGTGGGTTATCTACTGGATTGTGATTTTTAGGTTTTATAAATATTAATCATATTCCCTTTGCAGGATACTCACAAGGAGGCCTCCTTGCCCGGGCAGCCATCCAGAGCCTTCCCGACCACAATGTCAAGACCTTCATATCCCTATCATCCCCACAAGCGGGTCAATACGGAAGTAAGTTTTATGATAAGAGAAAAATAGTTCCAGGAAATGTTGTTATCTATATGAGGCCACAAATGTAGGCCACCCAGTTGTGCTCTAGAATGTTTAGCATATATATATTTCTGATTCTCAATTCATAAGAGAATTTATATAACAACGATTTTGAGATCTAAATTTAGAATCCCTCGGAAAATGCTAAATATTTGAACTATAAAATGGGAATTGAACATAAGGAAATGTTTTGGATTTAAAAATATTTATTTTTGCTTAAAAAATTGTTGTATTTAGTTTCTAATTATAAACATTTTGTAGCTTATTTTTGTTATTTTCATAGGTTAGAGTGTAGCCTTTATATTGTATAATGTACATATATGTTATTATATATGTGTAAACCTTTATTAATGGCTTTGCATTTTCTAATCTCAGCCAGCTTCCTGCACCTGATCTTCCCAGATCTAGCCGCCAAGACGGCCTTTGAGTTGTTTTACACGCATGTTGGTCAGCACACTTCGGTTGGTGGCTACTGGAACGATCCCCACAAGCAGGAGCTGTACATGAAGTACAGCGAGTTCCTGCCGCTGATCAACAACGAGAAGCACACCTCCAACTCCACGTCCTTCAAGATGGGAATGGTGCGGCTCAACAGGCTGGTAATGATCGGGGGTCCCAACGACGACGTGATCACCCCCTGGGAATCCAGGTAGGGATTTTGTTTCGAAAATAATACAATTTAATAACCTAAAGTTCCGATTTGTTAGCCATTTTAGTTACTACGACGAGGACTTGGTTGTGGTTCCCTTTACCAAGCGAAAGTTCTTCACTGCCGACTCCATTGGAGTCAAGACTCTGCAGGAGGCGGGAAAACTAATCATCGTGGTCAAGCCCAATGTCCATCATCTCTCCTGGCACTCGAGGAGGGACGTCATCCACGAAGTCATCTTGCCATATCTGGACTGAACAAAGAGCAGACTGAAGCAACCGAAGGGCTGTGATTGGAATCGGAATCGGGAATCGCTATCATCAATAAGCATTAATGTGAAGGTGCCACAGTAGTTGGTCGACAGAGTACACAATGATCTTTTATAGTTAATTTAGTTTAAGTTAGTTGTAAATCGACGGTGAGATTTATACAAATTTATTAAATGAATATTTAGCTTATTGTTAAAGGAATATTGTTTTTGAATTTGATGAAGTCAATTTATATAAAATACAACATATAAAGGTAAACATTATAAGGGAATACAGGTTCCATTAAAAACAATTAATCAAATAAATGCCAACATTAAACAAAACAAATTTGAATGAATTTTTATGTAATTTTTGTTATTTTATTCGAACTATTTATGAATTTTATATGCTTCTTATAAAAAAATAATAAATATATTAAAGATATTTATAATTAAAGCATTAATGCACATTTTATTTTTCATTCATTCTACAATTTTAAATTTATAATTAAGAAAAATAATCTAAAACGATATTTTTGGTATATTTCATTTGGCCTGGCCACACTGTCTGCGCTCTGGCGAAATTAAGGCGGCAACTAAAATTGGAATTTGCGGATTTTAAACCTCTGACCTAGCCATGGCGGACAACACGGGAGCAGAGCAGGACGCGGACAATGTGATCCGCATCCTGGTGGCCACCGACAACCATCTGGGCTACGGCGAGAAGGACGCGGTGAGGGGCGAGGACAGTTTTACCTCATTCGAGGAGATCCTGGAACTGGCTGTGTCCGAGGATGTGGATATGATCCTGCTGGGCGGGGACCTCTTCCACGATGCCGTGCCCAGCCAGAATACCATGCACAAGTGAGTTGGCTTCTATGAAATCCCTTTAAGTCCCCGAGAGAAGAATCATTTCCATTGGGATTCCCCGCCAGATGCATCGAACTCCTGCGAAGGTACACTTTTGGTGATCGGCCCGTTTCCATGGAGATTCTGAGCGACCAGGCGCAGTGCTTCCACAACGCCGTAAATCAGTCGGTGAACTATGAGGATCCCAACCTGAACATCGCCATTCCGGTTTTCTCCATCCACGGAAACCACGACGATCCGAGTGGTTTTGGTCGACTGAGCTCCTTGGATTTGCTGAGCACCACCGGATTGGTGAACTACTTTGGCCGCTGGACGGACCTCAGCCAGGTGGACATCAGCCCCATCCTGATGCGCAAGGGCGAGAGCCAAATGGCTCTCTACGGACTGAGCCACATCCACGATGCCCGTTTGGCCAGGCTGGTCAAGGACTACAAGGTGAACTTCAACTGTCCCGAAAAGAACGAAGATGCGGAGGAGGATTGGTTTCATCTGCTAGTGGTGCACCAGAATCGCGCGGATCGCGGGCCCAAGAACTACCTGCCCGAGGACTCGCTGCCCTCGTTCCTGCACCTGGTGATCTGGGGCCACGAACACGACTGCCGCATCGAGCCGGAAATGAACGCCAAGAAGGGATTCTATGTCTCGCAGCCGGGCTCCTCGGTGCCCACCTCGCTTTCCGAGGGCGAGGCCAAGAAGAAGCATGTCGGCCTGCTAGAGATCTACAAGAACAAGTTCAAGCTCAAGGAGCTACCACTGCAGTCGGTGCGACCCTTTGTCTTTGAATCCATCTTACTGCCCGATCGGGCCGATGAACTGGGCCTGAACGAGGGCGACGCCTCCACCAAGGTGTACCGGTTCGCCAGGGATCGCGTGGAAGCCATGATTGTGCAGGCGGAGTCGCAACTTACGGGACATCCCCGTCAGCCCACGCTTCCCCTAATTCGGCTGCGTCTGATCTACTCGGACGAGGCCTGCATGTTCAACACCATCCGCTTTGGGCAGACGTTTGGCACGCGGGTGGCCAATGCCCAAGATATGGTGCAGTTCAGCAAGCTGATTAAGCGCACCAAGACAGAGGCGGTCAATCTGGACAAGGAGGCCTTGCGCCGGGCTCTGGTAAGAGGGTATTATATTATATTTGTTAATTTACTAACTATTATGTTGACTTGCAGGAGGCCGACAACGCCACCCGCGTGGAGGAGTTGGTAGACCGCTACTTCGAAGAGGCCAAGACCAAGAAGCCCCTAAAGCTGCTCCACTCCAAAGCGCTGGCCGAGATGACCTACAGACTGGTGGAGCGTAAAGATACCAATGCAGCTGAAGATATAGTCAAGTAAGGCGAGAGATATAGATATACTTCTTAATATGATTTATAATAATTGCTTTGCAGGTTCTACAAGGAAAAGGCAGTCGATCATCTGATGGAGACGTTGCCCAACGATGAGAGCCTGGATGAAGAGCTAGAGAGATTTAGGCTGCGGCACAAGCACGAGGATCTGTTGAAGATGCTTGATGCTGGGGGTCTCAAAGTAAAACGCGAAGAGAACTCCACATCCATTTTGGGCAGCGAAGCAAACACAACTACAGCCTCCAAACCGGCTCGAGGACGTGCTGCTCGGGGACGGGGACGAGCCACTGCCGCTCCAGCCGCTACACGGAACAAAACGCAGCTGGATGTGTCCGTCAATGCTTCGGTAGGGATTACTTATTCCTTATATATTCTTATATATAACATATTACTTCCGAACAGCGCGGATCGGCCAGACAGAAAACTCTCTTGAGTAGCGTTAGGAATTCTCGGAGTACCGTCAGCTACGAAATATCGGATGATTCCGATTGAATCACATTCCCAGTTATTAGTTTAAGCTTCAAAGCAGTATAAGATGTTAACATATATATTTTTGATACAACTTTTAATAAAGCTAAAGCTTAAAGTTTATCCAGAAACTATTAGATCTATTATTTATTTTTAAAACATGAAACCTAACATCCTCTTCTCTTCTTCTCCTCAAGTAAGTTGTAGCTGGAAAAGTTCATACTCCATATTTATTTATTAAACGGGTTTCATTTTCAGGGCTGCTCCGACTGGATAATGAGATTAGCCTACGACTTAAGAGCTACGATAAGGTGCTACGGCTGCTTTTGAGCCGGCTGGATGTGGATCGTTCTTTGGTAGCCTAGCTGCTTCAGAACTCCGCCCGGCTGTGGGGCAGAGATTTCTCCAGACACCCGACTCGCGGCTGTGGGCAGGTGTTACTGCTGTTGGTACTCGTAGTAGTAGCGGTATGGATCCACCGCAGAGCTGCCACCGGCACCACTTACGCCCACTCCTCCGGCTCCGGCTGCGGCCGCTCCGTTCGTCTTGGAAACCGGCCGGATTACATAGGTGTTGCGCCTGTTAGAGGGACTTTCATTAAATAGTTTCATTTAAAATTAAGCACAGTTAAAGGTATTAAAATAATTTTTACGGATGACTCTAAAATCCGGAAATATAAAATAGATATTTTTATTTTCATTGATATTTACGATTGATTTGATATCAATTTGATCTTTTAATATGATTTTTAAGTCTATTTTATAAATTATATTTATGAAAATTATAGTCAATTAATTTATTTATTCCAAATTGCTTTGGAAAATACTATTTTCTCCATTTAAGAAATTGTATTTAATTTGTAAAGTATATTATAAAAATAATAGTACAATTTTATACTTTAATTTTGCACAAACTATGGAAATTTAATGAAAGCTCCTTAATGAAATATATAAAATTTTTAATATTAAAAGTTTTTTTTTGTTTTAGGATACCTTCTACTTCAACATCCATGAGGTTTCTTTGAATTCCACTTTCTAGTACAATGTTTTCACTCTATCTTCCCTAAGATCCCTTACTGACTCACCTGTTGTGATCGCCGGTGTGCACCTGGAAGCTGGACTCCTCGCTGTGGTCGTGCGAGAAGAGCTTCTTCAGCGCGATGATCCCAGCGATGGTCAGGGCCACCTTGCTGATGACCAGCGCCTTGCCGGCGATCGCCGCCAGAGCCTTGAGGCCCAGGGGACCAGCGATGCCCATGGCGGTGAGCAGGGCCGCCACCACGTACTTAATGTGGCCCCCCTCCTTGTGCTTCTTCTTCTTGTGCCCGTGTTCATGGCCTCGGCCTACACTCGCATCCCCAGCCGCGATCCCATTGCCACCGCCACCGCCCATGTCCATGTCGATCTTGATCGTGTGCGTCCGCATTAGCTTGTCCGCCTTGGACAACAGAGCCCGATCGATGGGCGTCAGGCTGCCGAACTGTCGGGGATCGGTTAAAGATCCCAGAATGCTATCCGTTTCGCTCAGGTTCTGCTTCTCCAGCACCAGGCCATCCGCGATCTTGATGGAGTCCTGATCCAGAGCCCGAGTGAGGGCATGTAAGGCTTTCTTTTTGAGGCAACCAATGAAGTCGTTGGTGTCCTGGCACTCATCGTAGACCCTTCTCACGAGAGTCATCTCCGGACCCAAGCCCAGGCCAAAGCCAAATCCCCAATCTCCCAGACTGGAGGAGGGGGTAGGTGTCTCAACTATACTGTGACGCCTCCTCCTTGGAGAAACTGCCGATGAGGCGAACGCAACGAAGGCCAGGAGCAGCAGCCACTCGAGACGCTTCATAATGGGATGCTTGCTAAACGATCTAGTCCAGTCCAGTGTCCAGATAATCCTCGCTAGAAATGTCCGATATCCACAGCCACTCGTCGACGATCTTGGGATGCTACTGCAGCGAAATCGCTGGGTGGGCAGAGCTTTTATAAATTGCGTTCCCAGATCGCGGAGCACTCAAACGGAAAGAGCTGGCGTGCTCGATGGGATGCAGACGGATCTCTTGGACGTGGCTGGAGATGCAGCCAGCTAGTTAGGAGGGGCAATTAGCATTGGCCATATTTCTATAGTTATGCGTTCGACTGGCGCTGACATGTTTTCGTTACCCAACCACGGATGGATGCCCATCCATGTCCAGGTCTTGCGATTGGAGCCGATCTGAACGGGGAGCCGTCACTTTTCGATTTCTATAGCCTATAGCATATAGTCAATAGCCTGAGGGATATTTTTTAATTGCCGATTTAGTGGAGTTCCAAAGTGCAAAGAGATTGGGGTTTAATTTGGAAAATATCTTGTAGTTTGCATAACTACAAATTATTGATTTAAGAGGTAATTAAATACAAGTAAATTACACAAATAAATTCTCATTTGTAACTCTTTGTTATATTAATTTGTGTCTTGATTTTGATTATAAATAAAAGTTAGAAATTGCATCGGATTATTTTTTTTAATATCTTTCAAGGTTTTTCAAGATGCATGTGTTTTTTTTAATGAAGATTTTTAATATAAATATGCATAGGTTTCATGATTAAATCTACGTTATGAATATTTAGAGAGTTTAATTAATACATGTTACAAAGATTAATTAATTAGTTAAAAGATTTATGGCTAAGATCTGACTCTTTTATAACTATTTCTAAGAACCGCAAACAATAATATTTAATTTATCTACTTCTTACCTCAAAAAACCATAAATATTTTATTTAATAATAAAACCATGATCTGACCCAGTTTTGTTCCTCAAATGGCGAGCACTGGAGCACTAGAACTGCCTTGAATAATAAACAAGTAAATTAGCTCCTCAAGACTAGAAGCCACCTGGGTAAATATTATGGATGGAAAATATTAAAAAAAAATCTGTACAGATTTTCCCCGGAGGCAACAACCGCCGCTCCTACTACCACTAAATGCTGGTAATAACTAACGAATTTTTATGATGCGTGCAGCTCAGTTATTAAGTCCACGCCGGCTACTGCCCCTTTGGATTTCGACTTGGATCAGAGCTGGCATAACATAACGCTCGTGTGGGAATGGATGTAGTCCGCAAATTGGTTATCATAAATCGCAACTCTCAGGGTTGATGAAGGGGGGAAGGGGCAAGGAGGGGTTTCCCCGACGATGCCGTGAGGTGATCGCTGCACATTTGGCTCACTGGCCCACTGGGTGAAATTGAGTTGGATACTGTTAAGAAATTTTCTTTTCTGCTCACAAACTGTGAAAACAAAAACCCCATACCCCATCTTCATCCCCCATTATCCATCCATTTCATTCAAGATCCGAGATGGGCTGATCCATCTTGTGACAGTTGGATCCGAGCGAAAAGTGTTTGAGACACTTTCCGCTGATTATATTTTCCATTTTCAGATCACGCTAAGCGCTTTAATTAGGCAATAAGGCGCCTCCGGTTTTCACGCACTTAACTATAGTCATTGTTGTTAATGATTTGGCGAAAGTAAATTTATCAGTGAATAAAATGTACATTAGTTTTAGAAAAGTAAATTAATTAACTAATTAAATTCGGGGTAAAGAAATATATTTGATTGATGGCTCAAAATCTTTAGAATCATTGAGCTTAATTTTATATATATTAAATATTTATTACATTTAAATTTAACTTTGCATTATTGAAATATTTGAAAAGAACATCGTTAAGTATAACAGGTAAATTTATTTGTGAATTAAATATGCATTTGTTTTAAAAATAATTAAATGCGGGGCAAAGGAATACATTTGATTGATAGTTGAAATTCTTCAGAATCATCGAGCTTAATTGTATAAATATTATAAATTGTTTATATTTCATTTAAAGTAGCGGACTTAGTATAATGAAAGTGTTTAAATAGAACTTCGTTAATATTTAATATTTAATTGAAATGAATTTTTCTGTTCATGAATATGTGTTCTATATATTTTAGATAATTTAAATATATTTCTAAAGATGGAACAAAAATGAATTTTGGAAAATATTGTTCAATAATTTGTGAATTGAATTATTTTATTCACCTTAAAAAAACAAGATTTATCTTATTGAAGTATTATTAATATTTTAGCATTATTTTACAATTGCAACTTAATTACATCTAGTTTTTTTTTTTTAATTTTAATGGCCTTTATAAATTGTATCTAGTTTTTTCGAATTTGAATGGCCTTTATTCACACTTCAAATGAAATGTGGTGGAAAATAAAAGAACTAATGTTTATTACAGAATTTTCCTTCGCTTACTACAAAGTGAACATGAAGGTTCATATAACAATGGATATATATATATATATGTATATATGTATGTATAAACACATCGAGACGCACATATGAGTGGCTCGCACACGAATCCTCTGCTCAAGAGGGCGTAAATAATTTAATACATCAAGAAAATTGGAAATGAAAGTTTCTTTGTTTTGGCTTGGCTTGGCCGCAGCTAACTTTTAGTTTCGATGCTCGCAGATAGCAGATAGCACAGAGAATCCCCCAAAAAAGGACCAAAGGACGAGAGGACGAGCGGACGGAGTTGGACGGACGAACAATTGTGCGATTTATTTGCACATTTCGGCAGACCTGGGAGAGATTCCTGGGAAGGGGGCGGGTGTTGGGAGATTCACGTCGGAGGACTCTTATCGTCAATAATCATCATATGCTCAAATTTTTGGTCGCTTAATTGGAAAATTGTTGTTGTTCCTGCGATACGCCTGAGCGATTGGGTGATTGGGTGATTGGATGGCCCAGGATGATTGGTTTGGCCGCCGCCGTTGGAGTGCCGTTTGATTGATGGCCTCCACATTGTTTTGCGGCCTTGTTGTGATAATATTTGGCCAGCGACCAGTTTGATTGGCATTTTGGCCAAGTGCCTTGCGGCCAGCTTGAATCTTCCTTCGGCTCAACCGAAAAAATATATCACGATTCAATATGGATTTTGTATAAATAAAGTACAGAAAGTAAAGTTATTGTATTAGTTCGGTTTAAAAAAGTATTGGAAAATAAGTAATAGTATAAATAAATATAGATTTTAAATTTGGTATGGTATAAAATATTAGTTTTCCCACCAAAAACATTAATAAAACATTATTATAATTAAATATATTCATTATAAATTGATATTGCATAATATGAATGGTTTAGGTATAAATAAGTACAAATTTAAAAATTGTATAAAATGTAAGTTATCACAGAAAAAATTATACAAAAATATTATAATAAAATATATATATTGAAAATTTCATATTACATCATAACATATTAAAATATGTTTTTAAATTAAAACATTGCTTAATACATTGTGTCTAAAAAGAATTTATTTTTGTTAAGATTTATTATTCATAAAACCACAAAATGGAGCTCTTTTCTTGTGATAATTTTTCCCCTTATCCAAATGTAGCGATTGCGCAATAGCGGAAAACTTCGTCAAGGGTGGAATATGAGTTCATATCTCGTCATATTTCATAACATCCACTTCCAGCTCCTGCTCCTGCTCCTGCTCGGACTTGTGGTTGCGCTGACCCCTTTGTGGGCGTGGGAAGAGTCCCAGTCCAAAATGGCGGCTAACTTCGAGGACTCCCATCAGGGGGCAGGGGGGATGCACTTCCAGGCTCTTTGAAGTTTTAGCCGGATTGGCAAATGACAGGCGCTGGGGGACTAACTCCTCTTGAGTTTGTGCAGCATGTTGGAAAATGCTCTCATATCAAAAGAAGTCGAAAACCACAAAGAAAATCTCAGCGGCAAATTTTCCAGCTACATCAAATCATTCAGTCCCGTATCTGTATTCGTACACGAATCCGTATCTTTAGCCCGTATCGCCGCCCTGTTTGCACCTGGGACAAGTCCTCCTTCTCTCCTCCACTGAAGGAACAAAGAATTTGGCTCTGTCCCCGCCCCATTTCCACCTTCATATTTTCTGTCTCTGGCGGATGCGGTTCGTTCGCCTGCTGCCAACTTTCAACTACTTGCCAAAGTTTTCACATTTTAAATTTGTTGGCTTGTTGCTGGTGCTCAGATTTTTCTGCCATCTTACCATTTTCTTTTCCTTTTCCCTCTCGAAGTTTCTTTGTTTTCCTTGGTGCTGTTCTTGAGTGCAGGTCGCAGCTTTACAGTGGAAATTGGAATCCAAGAAGGGTCTTAGTTTTGCGAGGACTTTATTTAAAATCATTACTTTATATAGTTTTTGATAGAAAATTATTGAGATATAGAGATATAAAAATACTTCTTAACCATGAAAAGAAAATATAATTATATTTAAATTTATTGTATTTCCGATCCCCAATTTAAATGATTTTATAAAGAGAACATGCTAAATAATGGAATGTCTTGTAAGTAAAAATAAATTTTAAATAATCAAATCAACGAATCAATATTATTTAAGATTCCTTTATATTTTAAATTTTATATTACAGATAGCTTAAAAAAACCCTATTATAATGTTACTCCAAAGAAAATTATACCTTTTTTATACTGATTAAAAGATACAAACATATTTTTTAACTTCTCAGCGGCTTAATAAAAATTCTCATTACAACCTTGAGATATTTTTCTAAAACTGCAGAGTTATCTTCTTTTTTTTTGGAGTGCACTTTGAAGTTTATAAAAATGAAATGCAGTTGCCGGAGCCGGAGCCGGAGCCATCTCCACATCTCCCTTCCCCAGTTATGTGCACATACTTTGTGCCTACTTATGTACATATTTGAGTCGAGAGAAAAGATTTGTGGAAATCTTTAATTCTGTGCCAGTTTGCATACATCAGGGCGCCGAACCCAGGACACAATTCAAATATGGAAGGATATGGGTTCGGGTCCGGGTCCTGGTCTCGCCACAAGCTGCGGTCTGTGCCCGAATTTCGCCTGCACTACATATTTCCCAGCTCACCTTTTGGAAATACATAGCTCAGCACATCTAATAAGCTTGGGTTGGAAAAATCTCCACCTTCGATGTTTTTGTTGGGGTGCTCCTTTGTCTGCCCCTCGTCCCCATCGATTGCCCAGCGAGTTGAGTTGGAAAAATGTTTTCGTTTTAGCCCCCCCCAGTGCCGAATGGGCGTGGCAATGGCTGAGAGGGGCGGAGAGGGGCGGAACGGAGAAAGAAAAATAAATTGTTGCAAACACAAACAGAAATATAATTTTTGTTGCCTCGCATCTACATGGGCCACATATTTATGGCATGCCAGCACGTACGCGATATATTGCAACCCAATCGCTAGACCCGGACCCGGACCCGGGGGGTGGTGAGTGCTTTTATTTATTTGGTAAACTTCGTTTATATCGCACACAAACCGAAACCGAGCCGAACTGAACTGGGAGAGGGGAATCCCCCAAGCCGACCCACAAAGCGACGCCATGTTGAATGCGTCGCTGTGGGTGCTGGATGCGGGGTTGGTTTTCTGGGGGTGCTGAGGGTGCTGTGGGTGCTGTGGGTGGTGCCGGGACCGTCACCATCATAAAAGCGTGGCTAAGACCCAGGACTCCGTACTCCGGACCCGGTACCCTTGTACCCTGTGTGTTTGTTATGCTTGTCAAGCATTTTGCGCTGTACCGTCTAACGATATTTCGATTTTGATATCTTTGGGTGTTATCGTTAAATGTCTGTCTGGTGGCAGGAT
>JAJJHY010003831.1:11123242-11153506 GCA_021224005.1 Drosophila setifemur | reverse complement strand
ATAAAGAATAAATATATTTTATAAATATATATATAATAATCATTTTGTATGCATTACCATTTTTTCATGTTCTTCCATTTAATGCCCAAATATTAATGATCGATCCAAAAGGGCAATGGAATTTACGACACCTCTCCTCTACTTTTCCATAATCGGTGCATCCTTGGACATGATCATGTGTGAGACTCCTAAATTAGCCCTCAAATGTGTCAAGAGTCCAGCATCATTATTCCACGAACCTAAGACCCTCGTCCAAGTCTCCCAAAAGCAGTGCAAATTATGCCTGTACGTACAGCTTTTGTTTTGACATGGGTCGGTCCTTGGTTACGGTCTCGTCATATGTCATAATTATAGCTGCTCCAGTTGGAGATCCTGCCTGGAACCTGCTCCAGTTCCTGCCCAGATATTGATAATTGGCCAAGTATGACCAACTGGGTGCCGGCGGCTGCCCAAGTCTAGACGAAAAGTGTCGGTTTTTGAATATTTTGACAGTTGGCACTTGAGGATTGAATAATTTTTTAAATTGCTCAAGGGTAAACATTTTATAAGGAACCGAAAATTATTAAGGCAGAAATAGAAATCATTTGTGCTTATTAATTTTATTGTTTTTAGTAAGAGAGGGTAAAACAGGAATATTCAAATATATATTTATTAATTTATAAAACATGGGAGCAATAGTTGTATTTAGTCCCGAAAAGTTTGGTTGAAATACTTATTTAACATTTTTGTAATTTAATTATTATATTTACCGACTACTTATTTCCCCATAATTAAGTCTGGTGTACTCTTCCCCTTTTGGAAGATTCTCATACAACAAAAAAAAGACCAAAAGTTCCGGAAGGAGGAGGAGGAGGAGCGGAGGGAGCTGGTAAATCCATTAGGCGGCAGCCTGGAGATAAACTCCACTTGGGGCACGCGATGCTCGGCGTGTGGTGTGTGATTTATGTGGCTTTTAGGATATTTTATTAAAATGCATATTCGTTGCTCGGATGTCACCGGCGGCCGTCGTTCAATGTTTATGATTTTCATAAGCTCGCCGGCCATTGGCTACTGGAGCATCCATTGCTCTGGATGGGATAGCCGGCGGAGCAGTTGTTCCTGTTCGGCGGCCAGGTTGTATGTCATAAATTGTCACCGCAGCGGGCAGACCGCGCGCAGTGTCAGGTGAAGATACTGTATCTGATCGCTGCGACCGTTGCGGGTCATAAACAAGCGAACCTGCGACCAGGTCCGCGGATCTGGTCTGGTTCCCTCAGAGCCACCATTGCCCCGCCACTGGCACTGGCACTGGCACTGGCTCCGCATCTTTCGGGCTTTAATTAAAGCGGTTTGCTTGTCTTCATTTTTGTATCTTCTGCCTGCCCGCCTGTATCTTTACCGAAACCGAAACCGATGCCGAAGCCAAAACAGAAACTGAAACAGCCGCACAGCCATCCGACGCTGGCTGGGGCTTAGTAAGGATTCGTTTATCAGTTTATTTAAATTTTTTGGCTGCATGTGTTGTGGGTTGGGTGGTGGCTCGTATTTATGCCCATAATCAGGACGCACGGAATCCCGTTAAGTCGCGTCATAAGGCGGTTCGCCATTTTCGCTTATCGTCATCTCCAGGCTCAGCAGAAGACTCAGATTCGGATTCAGATTCAGATTCTGGTTACAGCCTCAGCTCCAGTTCCAGTCCTAGCCCCGCCCCCAATCCTGGGCTGAGGCTGAGCAGAGTTTTATTGTTGCCGCTGAGAAATTGGATTCGTATCAGTAGCGTTCGTAAGATACATTTACAGATGGAGACACATAAGCCCACTCCCACACACGTACTGTTTATGGCAACTCATATCTGACAGATATAAAAGTAAACACCCACAATCAGAAGCAGAAGATACAGTACAGACGGAAAGGAAAAGAAAAGAAAAGCCACTGAAGAAAAATTAAATAGAAATATAATGTTAGATACTGTGTTTCAACTACTTTCTAGTATTGCAAAAAATTAAAAAATTATAATAAAATAAAATTAATATAAAATAATATATCATAAAAATAAAGCAATCATTTTATGATTTGTGTTTGTTAAACAATAGTTTTAATGTCACCTTAAAACCGATATAAAAAATTAAATATTATTTGTATCTGTAGATTCACATGTATAAGAACAACTGAATTTTCCACATAAAAGAAAACTGAATGGGGAAAATAGGCATTGAGGAAAAAACACACAACGAGCCGCCATTTTGTGAGAAGAAA
Source organism: Drosophila setifemur (assembly GCA_021224005.1). Classification (NCBI taxonomy): domain Eukaryota; kingdom Metazoa; phylum Arthropoda; class Insecta; order Diptera; family Drosophilidae; genus Drosophila; species Drosophila setifemur. Next base: position 11,151,271 of record JAJJHY010003831.1, on the reverse strand, counting down.
AATGATAATAAAATAACACAAATATGGCAGAAGGAAATGCTCGTTATGCGAGGATTTTCTTCTCCTGCTCCTTGCCATTTTATTTTTATTTTATGTATTTGCCACATAAGCGGCTTAAGTGGCAGCACAGAAGGAGAGTCACAGAGATGGAGATGGAGATGAAGATGGAGCCCGGCGCACATACGGATTTCCATATAAACATAGTCATGTGCATATATCTACATACTATACACAAAGTATGCCATATCGAAGGCAAAAGGATCAGGACATAATGCCGACGTCGCCGCATGTGCCATAATTTGCAGAAAAGTGCCAGGACAGCCACCCAGCCACCCAAATACCCATCCACACATCCAGTCATCCAACCAGCTCCAATCCAATGCCATTCCCACCCAACCCCAAGCTGGCATTAAAATGCCTTTCGAACAAGGATAACATTTTGCCTCGTTTCTTTACGGGATCGGGAAGGGGGGAATACATACATATGTATGTACTATATATGGCACATGGGGGCGAAATGGGTGCATGCCATAAAAACAATAGCGCACATAAATTTTCCACAAATATATAAAGTATGCAAAAAGGCATAAAAACGAATAAAAAGAAGCAGGAGTCGGAGTTGGAGTCGGGATGGGGATGGGGGTCGGGGTTTTCCTACCAAATGAGCTGGGGGTAAGCTCCCAACACACATTCACCAAAATCGTAAAACATATAGTAAGGAAGGCTACGAAATATTTGCGATTTCGTTTGTTTTATTTTTTTTTTTTTTACCATTTTGTGTTCTGTGTTCATTTCATTTCGCACTGATTTCGCTGGAATTTTAACGAGATCTCCGAGATATGGGAGAACCCTGGGGTTCTCTGGGGGGCCTCTGGGAAAATGGTAATTGGGGATAGTTAGGAACACTGGGATGGTACTCAAATATTGCTTTTTGGGATGGACAACAGTGAACTATATTAAATTAAAATTGTAGGTGTAAATAAAATCCCTTAAACAAAGCCACAACAAATGCATCTTTTTTATGAACATTTACTTAATAAAATATCTGGAAATAAATAGTGAAAATAAGGTTATTAAAAGTATGAACAGATATGTGGTTTTATCATATTTAGTTAATAAAATTAGCATCTTTTTATAAACAATTTTTAAAAGTATGAAACTAAAGAGCTAATTTCCTTTTAAGCGGTTTTTATAAGCATGATTTTAAATTTTCCAATTGTTTTTAAGCAGATCTGCGGATTTATCGTATCTTTTTATAAACATTTTCTTTTGCAAATATCTAAATATATTAAAATTGAAAACGTGGTTTTTAAAAGTACAACATTAAAGAGATAATTTCCTTTTAAGCCTCATTGATTAATTTTCCAAATGCTTTCAGGCAGATCTTCGAATTTATCATATTTAGTTAATGACATCAGCAACTTTTCCATGCAATTCATATAACATATACATATCGGGGATATCAATCTTGTGCATTAGATGAGGCACTCGGAACAAATGCGATTGCCGGAGGACATTCACGCATCTCAACCTTCATCTCACACGGGTCACAGATGTTGGCATTTGCTGGCAACGGCGTCGTCACCCGTAATTGGACATCGACAGCGGTTCAAGTGCTCGTCGTCTCCTCCTCCTTCGACCTCTCCATATGTGTGCACGTACGTAATTGTGATTTTCCGTGTTTTCCGTTTGATTTTCCATTTTTTTGTTCGATCCCTGCGCCAAGTGAATTTATGCGAAGTGCATGAATTTGTCGTTTTCAGAAATTTATGCTTTTTAGTTTATTGCCATTTGTGAGATGAGGGAGGGAGAGGGATGAAGAGGGGTGCAGGGGGATGAAGAGGGGAGAGGGTGTTCCTGCATAGTTTTATGAGTGGACCTTGTGTGCTGACCTCCCCCTGGCCGAAGGAAGACCATGTGTAATTGGGAATTTATTAGTCGCTGGAGACTCATTTACATTTCTTACTTTTCGGGGGTAGGAGCAGGTCGTTGTGGGTGGATACCCAAGAGGAGGGAGAGGGAGTTAGGTATTGACCAGCCTTTGTCCTGGTGTAATTATTAGCCATTCTTTTATTTATGGCTAAGCAAGTTTTGATTTGCGAGGGCAACGCTAGACAAATGCGTGGAGCCTGGCAAATAAATCTCGCAAATTGTCCATCGATCTTCTATAACCCAACTGATTTATTACTAATTGCCAGTCATAAAAGAAGGAATCGCACCTGACTTTGGGGTTTTTATTTGGGAATTAATCAAAGATGAGGGAATTAACCAGGAACATATGGGGAAATTATTGTAGGTATATTTTTAGATGACTTTATTTTGTTATCAGATGAAATGAGACATTAATTCTTTTATATATTATTCAAGAAAGGAAAGTTAATCTTCGATGTTCCTCAGAATCCATTCCTTGAAGGGCAGGATTCGCATGAATCTCTCAATGTAAAAGTAATAGGAGTTCTTCGATCCGAAGGAAGAGATCCCAATGAGGTAGTAGCGATGGGGTTTTCCATTAACCAACTCAATCCCCATCAGCGGAGCACCAGAAACCAAGCGATACTCCGCACTTGGCCATACGGCGCAGATCTGATTGTGTGAGAGGATCCATCCCCGGGTCAGGGAATTGCAGTACTCCGGAGTGGCCGTGTGCACAAGTACCTTCCGCCGCCAATTGACTTCCTCGTGATGGTTACTGGGTGGGTAGAAGCGGAATCCCGTCGTCTCCAGCCATTGGCCAATGTAGTTGTCCACCGGTTGGTTGTCGGTGGGGGGCAGGCAGATGGGCTGCACATAGTCGGTGAGTTCCACGCTCCTCGCCAGCTTGGCCACGGCAATGTCATAATCCCGCCAGTTATCGTTGAACAGCGGATGCACCGCCAACTCCTCGATCTCCAGCTCCTGCGGTACTGGAGAGCACTGGGTGGCCCCCATTGCCCGGCAGTCGCTCGCTCCGATGTCGGCGTTGGAGCGCCAGTCCCCGAAGAGTATCACATTGGCCCCCGATTCCTTGGTGCGCATCAGGATGCAGTGGGCAGGCACTAAAGCATAACGCTCGTGGATGAGCACTGCCAGGCAATTGAATTCAATGAATGAATCATTCTTTCTGTTGCCCAGGCGACCCACCCAGGGATGCTCATCCGGCCCGGTGGTCATCTCGTTGTTGTACAACTGGGATTCTCTCAATTTCCCGCACTGCTGTTGCTCTCCATCAATTGCTGTGGATGGGAAAATCACACAAAAATTTTTGCTCTCGTTATTAATCATTTTAATCGGAATCAGATTACGCGTATTTATTTTGAGTGAATCTTACTCATTACTTTACTCAATCACTCAATTAGTTCAAGAATTTATGAGAATACAAGGTTATAAATAAATAAAGTTTGTAATAATTTAACACTAAAAATTTGTATATTAAATTCTATATTTATTGGATTTAATTTGTCACCTACGCGATATTAGCATGGGTAAAATCCCAATAAATAAAATAATCACTCGAACACCGCACAACATCTTCAAGGGAAAGTTGATTAATAATTACTTGGAGGTCCATAGAATTATTGATTTTTATAAGGGGTTATCTAAGCTTTAGCTCAGAGCAAATCAAGGCAATGAGCTAGTTTATTTTGAGATGAAAGCTTTATTCATTTTTTAGGAGATTTGCATGCAAGTTCAGATTTAGATGCATTTTAACGAGATTTTTATTGCTTAATAAACTATTTACTTACCTTGTGAAAACAATAAGTTTTCTTGTAATTTAATAAAGCTGGTATTCTAGTAGATTTTAATAAATACCCCAACTAATATTATTAAGTAGTTAAAAATCTATTTCCAAGTTAGATACATTTTAAAGAGATTTTAATAGTTAAATAAAGTGTTCATGCACCTTGCCAAAACCATAAGTTTTTTTTAATTTAATAAAGCTGTAATTTTTATTAGATTCTCCCAAAGAACCCAGCTTATGTTGTCCATCATTCGTTTAATTTAAGCCTTGATTCCATACCCGACCTTGTTAATGGGAAGCTGTGCTCGTCGGGTCACACATAATCTTATTACCCACTGGAGTCCATCTCGATTGGGAAAACCGAAAAGAAATTTCAACAACGTCACCAATTTCCGGCAATTATTTCGACTGTCGGTTGATTTAATTTATTCGTTGCTCAAAATTAAAACCAAACCAAAAACAAAGAAATCCCCTTGTCCAACTCGAGCGACATTGTAAACAGGCCGCATCCCCCGCATCCTGGCAAAGATCCTGCTCCTGCTCTTGCTCCGGTTCCCCTTTCCCCTGTATCGCCTGCTGGGATTGTTGGCGCGATTTTTCATTCCAGGGGCAATTGGTTTTCAATTCAGGGCCATGTAATCCCCCCAGCTCCATGGGATATTTCTGGGGATTTATGTTGTTTTTTCTCCGCTAGACGAAGAGGGATTGGGAGTGGGATTGGGAGTGGGTCTGGGTTGGACTGGGGTTGGGTCCTCTGCATATTATTAGCGAGCGCCGCGTGACTCTGCGTTCAACTTTTAATCGAATGCACATAATTGCCAAAATAAATCAATCAATTCGGCTCGGCTGCCTCCTAATGAGAACTGACAGTCGCCCAGTCATCCCCACGTCCTGGCCAAGTTTTTTATCCAGTAACCAATTTCATGTAGGCCCTTTTGGGCATAAATTACACTAGACAAGTTATTCTTGTAGATTTGTCTTCCCAAGTGATTTCATAAAAATTGCTTTCTTCTGAACAAAATTTAATTGTTTTTGGAATTTGTTAAATAAATCCTTTTATTATAGATAAGTGTAGCCCCATCAGATTCCTTAATATTGGATATAGATCTGGGCTATATTGTAAATGCATTTTATTTAAATTTATTTTAACTAGAGTTGGTCTTTTAAATACTTAAAAATTAAGCTTAAAAACGATTTATACCAATTATTTAAAGTTTTTCTTAATTATTCTTAATATTTTTACACGCTAAACTAATATCAAAATACGTTTAAAATTTCGTTTTTTGCTTATGGGTAAACCCATTTTTTGTAATCTTTCATCATCGAAATAAATCAAAGGTCAGACCTAATCCTTATGAGAAATGTTGTGGCACAGTGTCGCCTTGCCAGGACTTAATCCAATTTCCCAATGATGTTTAATAAGGCGGGGGTCGGAGGAAACCGACTTTAACGACTTGGTTTTCGTGTCATTTGATTTGAGAATGAAGGCATCGGCTAATGCCATGTCTTAGGTGAACATAAATATCCGTGTTCCGTCCGATAGTGATCTTTAGTTCACTTCTTTTTTCCTCTGTTCCCCTGCAGACACGTGCCCCGTCGTCGCGCCTCTTTCTCGTTGTTTTGTAATCCGTGAGATATGGCGGCGATGACACGCTCCGGTTGGTTGATTTTATGAAAATGACAAATGGAGCACAACTGTCCGGAGCAACTATCCGCCGGAGTGAACTACACGAACGGGGTAAGCACGGAAAGATCCGGGTGCACGTGGCGGGATTATGTGTCAAAGGATTAGAGACAACACGAACTAGTGGATGCGCCCACCTTGGGGTTATTTCCGATTGGAATCGATCTAACAATGCCGGGAGAACGGAAAGATGACTATCGTAATTTAATGCAATTATTTATTTTTACAGGGGAATTATTAGTTGATTTAGTGAAAGTAATGAAAGATTAAAAAGTTTTGGATAGGTAGTAAAAAATATTATAAATTTAAAAGTTTTGAATATTTTAACTGAATATCGAAATATAACAATTAAGCTAATTTTTGTATTTTAATTTAATATTGTTTATTTTCCCATTATCCGAAAATATACTCCTTTAGTTTTATTTCCTACGAGGAGCTATTAAATCGCAGCCACCTAAAATTCATTGTTATTTTATTTAAGGAACTCCACATATGGAGGTCATATGGAGGACATCCCGCTGGGTTAAAAATGTGGACAAACAAATTTGCGTCAAAAATTTCCGACCATAAAAGCACAAGCTGGAGCCGGGGACACCTAAAGAGGCAGGATTGAGCTGCCGGAACTGACGAGGACATTATTAGCTTCAGGGGGAGTGGAAGCTCATCCAAAAAAAAAAAAAAAAAAAAGGCAGATACCTTCGAAGGGGTGTTTCTAGATGCGCTGCGGCCGTCCACAATTGAATTTTGAGAAATACTAAAAAACACATTTTTCAAAATGACAAACAAACCCAGCGAAAAGTGAAACGGAAATGAAAACAAACAATGGAGGCCAAGGAAAACAAAGTAACCTGAGACCGAGTTCAAACGGATGGTGACGATGATGATGATGATGATGGTGATGAGGCCGAGGATGTGGATAAGGACGAGGCCAAGGATGAGGATGGGAGGCGATGGGGTGGCTCTGGCATAAGGCGAAGACCCGCAAGGGGGTGTGAAAATGAAATAAGTATAAACAAATAGAAGTGCACAGTAGACGGCAGCTCAATTTGAACAAAGTCAAATGTTTTCGGGTAGCTAGGGTTCAGATACTTCATCGCAGGGGTTGCTCGTTGCTCAACTCTGCAGTTTTGGCAATTATAGTTCCGATGTTTACACACGCTATATGCGAGACATTGAACAAACAATGAGCATTTATCAATCAGTTTTACATGTGTATCGAATATTCACACCCCGCTTTTTTTGCCGACTTTTCCTTTGGAAGGGGTGGTGCTTAAAGTGGTTAAAAATTGATTACACCTTTCTGATGCAAAGTAGAAAATATCTATCTTGTAAATAAAATGTAGATATATTTATTTTTATTTTACACACATGTTTTTCTATGGAAATATTTTAAATATTTCTAACAAGGTAATCTATATATTTATTCAAATATGCATTAATATTTTTAGTAAGAAATCTTAATCATAAAATTTTTATTAAAACTATGTACATATGTGAATTGAAAATGTTTATTTTTTAAACTTAAATATTGTGATATATTTATTAATATCAAGTTATTTTTAACCTTAAGACATAAGCCACATTTCTAAATTATCGTTTGAGCCTCTTTAAAGTTGTACATGAAAATTTTTCTTTGGCTGTTAAGTTTATTAATCTTTTATTTATATTCGTTTATTTTTTAATTTAATAAATTAACCCAGCATGTTCCTTTAAATATGTATATATGTTGTAGGCTGTTGTTTTTCCTCATTTAGCATTTCGCTTTTTTGGTTGTATCTCCACATGCCAGTTGTTCTGTTAAATGAAGTGTCAGTTCTGGGGATCGCGAATTCGAACCGCAGATGACCGGACCGCACCGGACCGGACCGCTGGAGATGCCTCTCGCCACAGGAGATTGCAGCCTCATTAAGGCGCCAAAGTGCTGGCCAATTGCACTGGGCCCCGGGCATAAATCACGCCGTTTAATAACTAATAAACGCCATCGCCATCGCCCAAGTGGCAGCTGTCAGCTTGTCAGAGGCGGCCGAAGAGCGTGAAATTGTCGCAAAAGGACAGATTCTGAATCCGACACAGAAACAGAAGCAGGAAAAGGGGACATGGACACGGGTCATGGAGGGGGAGGTCAGCTGGGACAAAGGACACGGACATGGACACGGGCTCGTGTCAAGTAAAAAACACCCCAGAGGAATCCATCAGTTTTCGTGATTTCCGTATATTAAGTCATCATTTTCGATCCCATCCCAGCAGCCAATCTCTGGGGAAATGTCCAATTCTTTCATGGGGGTAGCAACTTTAAATTGAAGCTGTCCTGGATATATATTGTAGGAAGTATCTGCCCTCGTGTCCACATTGGCTGATTACAACAAAAGTTAAGTACTTGGGTTGAAATTGGGGGAGACTGGGAGCCCGGGGACCGTTTCTTGTCCATTAGTGGTTAATGTTGGACACAATGGGGATTTCATGAGGAGTTGGTAGATACAAGGTTTTTAAAACAGGGATTTAATATTTACAATGAGTACAATTAATATTATTATTGTTCAAATTCCTATAATAGCATAAAAGTATCTTTTAATCGCTTTCTAAATTTCTTTCTTTCCTAAAAGTATGCAGCAACAAACATTATAAAATAGAAATGTATCTATTGCATAGACAAAAGGAAAATAGCTAGCTTATGATGTACTATTTCTCAAATTAAAGATACAAAATGTATCTACTCCTTGTCGACACCATTAAGATGAGCTGCGAGAAATGCACTCATTTGCCTGCAGGTGTCCAAACCCACTTTTGGATTCATCCTACCCCCGGGGAGAACTCTAATGCGTCAAAATCCTTCAACTTTTCGCAGCTTTTGCGCACAATGCGGTGGGCGAAGAGAGAGGGGCGGTTTTGTTGGTGGGGGCGTGGCTGCTGCTGAAGAGCCCTCAGTTCTCCAAACGAAAACAAAAACAAAAACAAAAAACACTAACAAATACAAAAGGGGAAAAGTGAAAAGCAGAGCAAAAAAGAAAAATGGGAGAGAGACTGACAAAAGTATTTGAATTGACAAGTGCCATCAAAATAGAAGCGGAATTAAATTTATCATGCCAAGTGATGAGGGGGGGAGGGGAAAGGTGAGGCTACAACCATCCTCAGGGGGATGAACATCCCCAGTGGCACTGGGAACACCAGGAGCAGCAACTGTGTAACAACCAGCCACCAGCCACGTCATCGATCAACTCGAGCATGAGACAGTTCCGCAGGACGGAAGACAAACTTTTAAATATCGAATAATATATATCTTCTTTACTTTTTTTTTCTTTTGGAACTCAGACCATTTAGGTTTTGGCAACTAGGCATAATGATGGGGCGAATGATGAGCGGATTCTTGACAGCTGTGGCACAGTGTCCTGGAATATGTGGCATTTGAAATATGTAAATAAATACAATTGTATCTTTGTTAAATTTGGTAATACTTCTATAACAAGATAGGAACTGGGCTATATTAAAAATTCCTTAAATTGTTTTAGAATTTTATATACTAAATTAAACCTGGAATTTATTAAACGATTTTTAATTTTGTATAATTTTGCTTTATTATTCTTTATTTATCTTTGAAAACATTATATCTGGGCTATATTTAAAATGCATTTCATTTTATATTACTTTGATGCCTTCTATGAATGCACCTTAGAAATGATTTTTAATTATTAATAATTTAACTATATTACTCTTAACTTTTCTACAAGCAACAATAATATTTTTCTTATATTGTTATTATTATTATACACATTTAAAACCACTGTCCCAAGACCTTGCTAAATCGATCAGCTCACTCCAAATGATGACGACAATGACGAAACGCTTTCAGATTATTATGCAAACATATCGCCCCAGACTCCAAGAACTGCGAAAAGCTAAATGGTTCCATTGGGGGGGAAAACCTGGCAACGGGAAAAGATTTAAATACAGGAGAGGAGAGGAGGGGAGAGGAGAGGAGAGAAGAGGAAAGCCTCCGTCTCGAATCTCTGCCATCTTGCCACTTGAATCTGCAACGCCGCCTGGGGCTTCCATTACAAAATGTTCTGAATGGGATTTTTAATTTGTATTTAATTTCATAATTAGAGCTGAGCCCCGACACGTTCCTCGAGTGCTCGGATTACGGAGTTTGGCACGCGACTCCAGCTATTCGGGATATTTTCTTACCCGACACCCAACACCCGACCTGTTCCTTTTGGATCGTGTTAAATGTAATCCGCTTAGCGTTCATAATTTCTGCTAATATGTGCCCCGGTTTCGCGTGACTAACCAGCTCGGGGAAAAATATTCCCAGGCTGATTTAAATCTATTCAAATTTTAATGGGTTTAGGCAGCAGAGTGTTCTCTAAAAATTTTATTATACTTTCAAGATATTTTATGAGAAATTACAAAATAATAAATATGGTTTTTAGTAGGGAAACCGTCAACGTTAGTAAGTAATTAAATCCGAAATCCCTGAAATTAAATTAATCTGGTTTTTTCCCTTACCCTGAATAATAGCAAACTTTTATTTTTGTTTATTTCTTTAGCTGAGCATTCGAATCCGTTTTGGAATATACCCTCACACCGGCCTCCGAATGTAAACATCGCGCGAGAAGTGGACAAATCGTTCAACTAAAAACGACAGCAATCAAACAAAATTGAATATCAGCGGAAACGGAAACGCCAAAAAATCGACAGCAGCAATAGCCATGGAAATTCAGGAAAAACGGATGCCATCGAGACAGGGGCGGAGAACAGTAGAGGGGGTATTGCTGATGGGGGGCCTACGGCAATTGTTACGTGTCAATAACTGCAATAAAAAATCCAACAGCAACCGGACTGGAGTCCCTCCCCTCGCATCTCTTGGATGCAGGCTGCGCCTCAATGAATCTGCAACTCAAATCAAAATCAACGTTGCATTTCAATTGCGAAATTGCCAACTGCCAAACGTCCGCATCCGCTCATCAATCGCTCCCGGCTACCAAAATCGAGGCCCAATGTCCAGGGTCCAGGTCTAGATTCACCTTTATCCCCCCACCTCTGATCGGATCGGTAGTCGAGAGAGAATATTAAAATAAATGTCCTTCAGTTAGTTATTTCAGGGAGTTATTTGTTTCGTTTCGAGATTAAATTAAACTACGCCCTGAATTGCCTGCCAGATGAATTGGGGAAATAAGAACAAATGATAGATGAAAAATGGTTTTCAATCCGTTTTCTATCTACGGAGTGCAAAACAATTTGTAAGCTTCAAAACTTGGTATTTAAAGGGAAAGAAAATTTATGAATTATTTTGTAAAATAATTGAAGTTGTTTAGTCATTTAAAAGTAATAATTTTAATTGCAATAAATTTGTAGAGTTTTTCTAAATGAAATCATGAAATGAAATCAGAAACCTTTAATTTATCATAAAAACTTATTTATGTAAAATACATCACATTTTAGATGGATCTATCACATTATAACAATATGTAAATTAATTGAATGTATTTATTCATTTACAAATTACCAATTTAAACAGATTTTTTAAATAGATCAAATAGCATATGATATTTTATCAGTCAACTTCACCTTATCTTAAAAACTTGTTCATGTAAAATACAGCACATTTTAATGAAAAATGGTGCTAAATGAATTATCATACTATAAGAAAATGTAAATTAATTGGAGATATTATTTTATTTATAAATTTCCAATTTAAGCAGTTCTTCTAATAAAAAAAACATATAAGCATAACTTGTTCTGTTAAAATAGATCATATTTTAGAATAACACTTTTGTAAATGAAATTTCCACATTATAACAATACTTAAATTAATTGGAGGCATTTAATCATCTACAAATAGGCATATGTTATTTTATCAGAAACCAAATTACCATTAAAACTTGTTCATGTAAAATAGAGTACATTTAAGATTGAAACTGTGTTAAATGGAATTATCATCCGATCAATATTATTTATTCATTCAAAAACTGTCATTCTTTTTGTTCAACTCAAAGAAAGAAACAAAGAAAAATGGCATCATCGAGTGTCTATATGCCATATGCTATGTTTCTATATATAACTGACATATCTGACATGCAGATCTCACCAGTTAACTGCCCCTTTATTGGCATATTGTAGAATGCTTTACGGGCTAGTTTGATAACTATTTGGGCTAATCTGGAGGGATGCATCTGCAGTGATCTATTGAGATGTCATCGTGTGCCCTCAATCCCAGAGATGACAATGGAAATCGCGAATGTATGGTATACCGGCTGCAGATACTCGTAGTCTCTTTTTCTTTTTTCCGCCGGGGTGACTTTGATGTTGATGGTCGTGTTGCAGCAGTTATTAACACGCTGCCAGTGATTTGTCACAAAAAATGCCTCGTATGACATGTGTGCAAACAAGGCCAGCAAAACGATGACAATCGAAGGTCGGGGGTTGCTGCAGAGGATCGTCCTCGATAAAGGGGTAGATCTCATCCACCCTCCCGGCTTATGATGCGCGATTAATGGCAACGTTGTTTACTTTCAATTTGACACAAAATTTAAATTTTAAACCCCATAAACGAGGCTGGATTTCTCTCCTTTTAATTCCTTTTCCATTAGCTTCCGAAGTATTTATGCATATCAGTAGAAGTTTAATTAAAAACACATCAAACTGCAGACACACAGGAATCAATCACAATTACCAATCACCGTCGAGGGTTTTCGCTGAAAAGTTGTATCAATATGTATCAAAAGATTCGTGTGGATAAAATGGAATGGAAGGAATGTCCAGGAGTGTCCAGGAAGGGCAAGCGCCGGAAAGGACCCCAAGGGCAGGGCCAGGATGTGTGTGTATCTATGAATGCAAATTAATTAAAAATTCCAATAAACTTTCGGACAGTCAGCGGATTAATCCGTTTAGGTTTTGGGTTTATATCTCTTTAAAAAGGTAGCTTATTTTTTCATACAATTTTGAGTAGTAGTAAAATATTTAAAAATTTTTTTTTAATATTGATTAATTAAGATTTCTTTTAACGCAATATTTATATTACATTTTATTTAATTGAATTCTTTGATTTATGTAATAGTACATTTCCTAGGAATCGTGTGAATTTATGTATTAACACTTGAACATACTTCAACCTGAATATATCCTTCAAGATAGAAGAGGACTCCCTGGTACTTGTATATCCTTGAATATCCTCGTGCTGGGACGAGGAGAATTGGCTTCCACTCGGCTGGCCTCATTAAGTGGCAACAAAACAAAAGTCGACCACAACATTTCAAATCAAATATAAAAGTCAAAAATCCATCGAAACCGAAACAGAAACCGAAACGAGGGCGTTGAGGCCAGGACTTGGCCAGGACCTGCATGCAAATGGTTCCGGGGTGGTGGTCCTGGGTGGCCTGGGTCCTGCCGGGAACGGGAATGGGGCAACCGCAGGCGAGGCACCAAGACGCCGGCAATGAATGAGAATTTGCCTTTGCGGAAAAACTTAAACACCGGAAACAATTAATTCCACTTGAATTAACATATGCACAGATTGGCCTCCTTCACCGGGAATTTGGGGGGGATTGGAGAAGTGGCCAGAAGGAGCAGTGGAGGTGGAAGTGGTGGGCATTCTAATCGAGGACCTTCGAAAGTGTTGACTACCCCAGTGGCTGGGGGGAACTCTTCCTGATTGATCGGCCCTTGGTCCTTGGATGAGCACTCCCCAGGAAAACTTTCGCCATAGCCCTCCGTGAAGCATTCGTGTTTATGAGCCAAAACTTTTCATAGTCTCGCGGACAAAAGGGGTAGAAAAAAACATTGAGAAAAAATTCGATATTAAAGTGGCACAAAATATGTAACCAAAAGTGTGAGTAAAAAATTACTGAACCTTTAAGTGTATTCCATAAAAATTTAACAGTTGCCAAATGCTACAAACATAATACTAATATATTAATTCAAATTTAATTTATTTATTTCTCTAGCTCTTATAGTTTTCAGTGTATTATCCTAAGGAGGGTTGAGGCAAATAGTTGGGTGTACCGCATTGCGAGAAAACAGTTTCAGAAATGAGTTAAAAAGTTAATTGCCAGCGGACAGGTAATTTCTGGCACACTTCAAGTGCAAATGCCATTAAGTAATATGCAAACAAGGGTGGCTGTCCACCCCCTCCTCCTCCTCCTCCCCCTCCTCCTCCTCCGGTCACCTATCCCCTGAATTCCCTGTTCTCGCTCCTCGCCCGGGGCCATCAAATTGTACCCTCCCCCGGTGGGTTGGTTGGTGGCCAAGTCAATCAAGGAACTGACAGGCTCGACTGCCGCGACACGAAAGCCATAAAGTCACGAAATGCCTCCAACTTCAGTTCCGAATCTGGGATCGGGGATGGTCCTCGTTCCCTTTTTCCCAAGCCAAGTGTACCTTGCGGTTAGTTCTAGACTTTGTTTTCAAAAGTAGGCGAGTTTTACACTGAGATATAAGTTGGTAGGGTTTTTAGAGAGATATTTGAATGATTGAATTATAAAGAATAAGTTGTTATTTATTTTTAATAAATTGAATTTTGTTATTAAAATCTTTTTAAATTTTATTATAATTTCTTTAGAATATTTTATGAATTTTAAAATAATAGTATTTCGATACTTATTCTAAGGTCAAGTTACCTTCGTAATTAAACCTTTACATTATTTTTAAAAAATTTGACTTTATTTTTTTTCTCAGTGTATGTTGGGAATGAAGGTGGGCGACAGGTTAGGGACTTGGCGAGGTGACCGCAGAGCGCGTGCTCACGTTTAGGCGTAACAAATTACCATTAAACTGGCACCGCCCCTCGTCCCTTCCCTTCCCCCTTCCCTTCCCCCCGTCGGACTGATTATTATTTAATGATGAACCCCGGCAGATTGTCCCAATAAACAAAAGTCTGGTCCTTGGGACTTGGGTTCATAGTCGAGTTCCTCGCCTAATTATATACGTCATACGATATACACACACATTCAACCAGTTAACTGGGAACGGTTGGTAAATTAAATGGTAGGATGATGTCGTTGGCGTTCACCCACTTTTTTGTTACCAATTTATAGAACGCAAAAAGTTGAGTTTAGAGCGTGTTCCATATCTGAAATCCAATTCGAATTGGAAAGATTTGGATAAGGAACAGGATATTTAGCGGAGTTCATTCCCATGACATTTATATTATAAAGGGTTTATATTACTTCAATGATTTAAAATTTGGAAATAAATATCGCAAAAATATAATTCTACCCTTTAAAATTATTATCCCACCCGTATAATTTCTTAGCACAAAAGGCCGGCTCGCTATATATCCGTTAATCAAGAAGATATATATTATTTTCTACAAATAAACAATTATATAAATGACTCTCCGGCTGGGCTCTGGCTGGGTGTTTGTCCTGCATCTCGTCCGGTGACTAATTTCATCGAAGGAATGCAATTATTCAAGTGCTGCCAGCCAATTCTGGAAAATGCCAAAAACAGCCAAACGAATTTTCCGCACCGTCAGCAAGTGGCGCAGGGCAATTTTTTAATTTCTTAATTTTTGCGAGCTCATGGGCGAATTAGCCACGTAGCCACTTGGCCACGTAGCAGCCAAGATGTCGCTGGACGGTCCCAAGACCAACCCCCTGGCGAAGGGCGGCGGCAATATTTCTCTATATCTCTCTCTCTCCAGCTCCGGCTGACAATGGCCAGATCTCGAGGTCGGAGACGATGGAGATGATGCTGGGCCATGGCCTTTGTTTTGCACCCACTATCCTTAAAAGGTTCAGGGGTATATATGTATTTATATATATATCTATGGGATAAATGTATTAGACAGAGAAATTATTCAAGAGGTTTGATGAAAAGTTTGACCTTAAGTAAATATATTTAAAATTGTTACTATTAAAATATAAAATTATGCTTAATGTTTAATTATTATTTAGCTTAAATTTTGGTTATAATTTCTTAGTTAATTTTATCAAAAATATTGTTAGTAAAACTATTTTCTTTTATATTATTTTATTTATTTTGAATCTTGTACTTTAACTAACGGGTATATTAGGGTCTTTATGGCCCTGTGACGATTTCCTTAATTTTTCTTTTTCCGCCTTCCTCTGCTCTGCCGGCGAAGTTTATTCATTTAGAAAATTTGCTCATTTTCGCTGTTCGAGGGGCGAGTTATTGTTGCTGGCAGGGATCTCGATCCCGGCGTCCAAGAGGGGTTAATGTGGTACGTGAGCACAGTTTTCATATAAATTGCGGCCAATAACATTTTTCAGTTGGCAGGGCAGGAAAAACGCGCACAAAGCAAAAGAGCAGGAGCAGGAGCAGGCCAGGATGGACGAGACCCAACAAAAACAAAAAAAAAAAGATGAACAAAAGCTGCTGATGATGGCTTCTTTTTGGTTGGTCTGCGCCTTGGCCCGAAATCCGGCTCATTAAGCCCTGGGCGGTGGTCAGCCGGGGGTGTTGGTCCTGTGGTGAGGAAGACAGAGTCCTGGGAGGGGTGTGAGGGGGTGGTGTGTTGGGTGAAATCAGGACACTTGGGCCGAGTTTTTCCTTCCTTCCATTTTCGGCCATTAGCCGGAATGCGATGGACGAGCAAATTATTCCCCAAATACCCCGGGGTAATTATAAATGTCATTCCATGCTCGGCTTAGGATGCGAACCCAGACCAGGACGAAGGATAAAATGGAAGAGAGCTAGAGAGGGAGAGGGGGGAAGGAGCAGAGACAAAGACGGGGATAGACATCAGATCAGGTCCCGTCAGGCGGACGCCGTGTTTTGTCTATCATAATGAGTGGCAGTCGGACATTTGGACATAATTGTTCAATTATTTTGTTACTTATTATCTGCCAGCTCCACTCTCATCCCACCACCCCACCACCCCAAAAAGGCACCCACCGCCACCCACTCAGAGAAATTAATGTACAAAAATAACAAACAAAATGGGAATACATTTTTCTCTTTGAGAATAAAATATCAAATCAAATAAATCTTATATAAATTGTTTTTAAAATTATTTTCCAAGGTTCAAGGAATTCCTATATAACAATAATAGTTGGCAATAGTTTATCAGGAATTTAAGACATTTTTTGTTTTCCCTAATTAATTATTTTAATAAAACAAAAGAAATATTTAACTTCAGAAATACATTTAAGATTCTCACAGAATCCATTGCAATTGATTTCAATTAGTTTCTTGCATACAAATTTTTAAAATATTACGAGTATACATATTGAACAAATACAATTTGATACAAATATAATTGTCTTAATTTTATTCATCCAACACATTCATTTCTCAGTGTAGTAGTTTTGTTAATTTCGTGGCTCTGTCATTTGCCATTCATTTCGGATATTTGTCAATTAGATATTTGTGCTAAATCTTGGACTCCGCATGGAGTTCATATACATATATGTTATATGCGCAGAGATATATGTTTGTGGGGGGTGCCACGCCCCCTCCAACCAATTGCCTCGCCACATGACAGCAAGTCAACAGGAGACACCCACAAATGGAACACGCGACCGTCGAATGTCAAATTCAATTACAAAAGCCAGTTCCAAGGGAAATTAAGAGGGGGGAGGGAGAGGATTTGGAGAGGCGGTGGGCGTGGCCAGGCCTCAGGTGTGCTTTGCCATTCAATTATAAATTTTCAATAAAAATTTGTGCCACTTGGCTCGCTCTCTTTTTTTGTCAGACGAGTGCCGAACGCTTTTATTGTTTTTGACATTCGCTGAACATAAAAAAAAAAACGAGGGCGACTCTCTCTTATATATATATATAGAACACCACCTTAATTCTCCCATTTCGCATAATGGAACCCCATGAGGTATTTAAAAGTTTGTCTTCCACCGGAGAATTCTCCGTCAGTTGGCCCCGGGCGAAGGAGTTTCGTCCTGGGATTGACAGACTCAGTCGAGAAAGTCAATCGAAACGAAGGGAGGCACTGGATGTGACCAGGACGAGGACGAGGGTGGGGAAAATGGAGGAGGAAAGAGGATATAGTAAGGGGGAGTGGCAAGGACACGCGACTGCACACATTATTTTTTAATCATACTATAATAAATAAACTGACGAGACCAGTTCGATTGTCGGTAAACAAAAATTAACCATTTTTTTAAGGTAATTAAACGTAGTTTTAGTTTTGAAATATAATAAAATGTGAGTTTTTTTTGGGAAAAGGAAACCTCTTTTAACTTTTTTATACTTTAAAAAATATGTATTTTAAGTGGGTTTTATTTTGTCTTATTCAATATTTAATAGTCTCTAATATTCGATTTTTTACTATACCTATAAATGTTCCTTTTGTAGCTTATTACAAATGTAGCATATTTATTCTAATAGTAGTTTTATTTTTCCCATTTTCAAAAGAATCTTAAAAGTACAATCTTCTTGTATCTAATTTGCATTTAAAATCGTATCCTTTTCGATGGCATCAGTTGGCGAAAAGTACTTCCTATTTACTCATAACACGACACATTTTGTATCTATCAAAAGAGAGAGATACAAATTCCAAGAACTGCTGTTGGCCATGCAGATTTATGCACCATCTTCCGTTGGCTTTGTGTCCAGCCCGCGAATCATTCAAATCCCATCCGGGGGTGACAATTCTCAACAGCGGATTGAACCCGTTCGAGTTGGAGACTGAATTGGAGGTTGAGTCTGAGGATGAGGATGAGTTTAAGACTGAATCTGAGTTTGAGTTCGCGTCCGCGTTGGAGAATGCGTGTGAATCGCATTGAATCGCTGAATGACATATCGGTAAATCAGTGCCAAAATGCGGAGGACGCGGGGCAGGCACACCGCATTCCGTGGCACATAAAGCAAAAGTTCGGCCAGGACACAGAGCCATCCTCCCAGGCCAGTGCTGACAGATGGACAAGAGGAAAAACAAAGCAAAACAAAAAAAAAAAAACGAAGCCACGGAGCAACACAAAAATATCGCAATGATCATAAATATTATTCCGTTTTGATGTCCCCTGGCAGCCTACAAAACTTGGACTGTGTAAGTGGAAATACAGTCGAGCTTGCCTATACTCAACTTTTTGCTATCACAATTTTACAATATTTAAATGTATTTTAAACTTGGATAAGGACAAGATTTGTAACTGGATACAATAATCATTAGTCTTACATAAACGTAATAGATACATTTTTAATTGTTGTTCTTTTTAGCAGTATCTTTATGTTTGTTTATTTAAATGCATTGTTAACTTGAAAAAGAAGAAGTTGTTTAATTTGATATAAAAATCATTAATCTGAAATTTACGTATTATACAATTTTTTATACATTTTTCTTTTTTGGAGTTTCTTGAAGTTTTTTATGATTCCTTTTTCTCAAACTCTATAATTTACCTCGCAAAAAATGCAAAAATACTCCCCTTTTTAGTGTTACTATGAGACAGTCGCACTTGCCGAGTCTTGCCTGTAGGAGCATTGAAGTGGGAACGGGGACATCATCTGGAATTGCCAAAAAGGGCTTTCCATTTCTCGCACAGATGCAGATGCCGATGCAGATCCCCGGAGCAAAATCGTCAAGTGGTCCGTCGGCGGCAAAAAAGGTGTCGCAGAAATTGTTCGACAACAAAGCCGCAGTTCAACTTGAAGTCAAAGAGTCGCATCCAAAGATCCAAGACCAAGAGCAAGACCAAGGCCCTCCGCTCCCGATCTCCGCTGCATAAATGAGGCAGCCAGAGACACGCTGTCTGGCAATGCGCGCCTGCCAGTCTCATTCTCATTCTGATTCCGATTCCGATTCCAGCTCCGATCCCCAACCGATCCCCATCCCGGATCCCAGAAAAAGGCCGCCCGTCACTGGGGAGCTGTGGAATCCGCGAAGGCGTCGCATTGTCTTCCCCTGGACTTCCATTATTAGCTGCGATGTTTGTTAAAGCAGCCGCGACAATTTGAATTTCCAGCCCCGGGTGAAATATTAAAATAGTTCAACCGACGACGATCTCTGGCCCGATCTCGGGGAGATGTGATCAACACCAAGCTAACCACTCGGATCGAACATATATAGTATAGTCTGCAATTTGAGCATTGAGCATTCTATGCAAAATATGATAGAAATCTCAGGATGCTGTTTCTTTTCTGGTTTTTCGTTGGCATTCGGTGTGAACACATTGAAAATCATATGCATTTCTTGTTCTCCAACTGCTGTTCCATATATGTATGGAGGAACTCGGGGCAATTGAACAGTGGAACAATTTAGGAAGTTTTTGGAACATTTCAATATAAATTTTAATTTAATTTAATTTAAGTCTCAGGCATATTCTGTAGAAATAGTTATTTGAAAAACTTGTTTAGTAATGTGTTTTTAGAAAGGATGTACTTACCCGAAATACTTACAATATATTCTCCAAATATTTTATTTAGTTTTCCCCTGATTTTGTGCCACTGTGCCATCCTGTTTGCCTGAATACAGGATAGTCGATCTAGCCGATCGGTCTGCAAAATATGATTGCTGTTTGGCATGGACAAACAAAACTGAGGACTCCAGTTACCGTGTGGCGAATGCGGTACAAGCTACAAGCAACAAGGAATGTCAACATGGTCTTAACTCAGTACACTGAGAAAAATAATTTAAAGAAATATAAATTTAGGGGTGTAATAAAAAAGTGTCAATTAAATAAATGCGGATATAAACAATGTTATTCAAAAGAAAGCTTTAAATATGAGAACATTAAATTTTTCAAAAATGATTCTATTATTCATAAGAAAGCTTAAAGTATTGGAACATTTAAATTAAAAATAATTGAAATTTTGTATTACAAGATATTTACACATATTTCTGGACACTCAGATAGTGAAATTTAATTTAAACACCTAATTGATAAAATATGTAAGCCTCTTTTTTAATCACTGAAAAAGAAAAAAAAACCTTGAAAAGGGGAATTTTTGTTAAGATTCCGTAATTTAAGTATGCTCAAAACGGTTTGTTGGAATAGTAAATGTATGGTAATATTAAAAAGGTTTTTTTTTCAGTGTAAATTTGGCCACTGGTCTTCTGCCTCCGCTGATCTTGTTACCGATTTCGATTTTGATGGCGATTTTGACTGGCCCCGCGAAGCGCTGACAATTCCCTTGAACTGAAGCTGAGGAACTGCAGAAGTGCAGATCGGAGGAGGATCGAGGGATTGCGGCATACATAAATCCAGCGAATGGAGCAGCATCGGTGGCTGTATCAGAATGTGTCGAGCCATTGTCACTGCATGCCGCGGATCCATGATACTTTATTCATTTATTCCAATAATAATAATGCAATGCAAACATTGATTGTCATCGATTGTCAGCCGAAGGCTGCGCACGCGCATTCAGCCCCAACCGGATTCGTTCGATTGGATTCGGATTTGGGTCTGGGACGGGGACTGGGACTGGGCACCCGGAGGGGAACGGAGGAGACTTATGCCCTTTTAGGGCATTTTTGATAGGTGACAGATTTTGTGCGCTTGCCGCGCGATTTGTGGCTAAAATTTATGAGTTGTTGTCAGCCAGAATGTCGTTGTTTTTTTTGTTTTTGTTTTTTATTTTGCTGTATTTTGTTGTGTTTTGCGATGATGCAGCGGCCGAGATTTCCTGGCCATATTTACATTTAATTTCCAGTTTATTATTTATGCCCAACTCAAAGCCTCCATCCTGTTTTACATAAAAAATTGTTTCAGTTTTTATTTCATGGCCCTGGCCCAAACCCATGGCCAAGACCGGAGAGGGGAGAGGAGGAGGAGTAGTGACCGGGTGGATGTCGTGTAATTGCTTTTTGCGTTGGTGAATTTAAATGAAAATGAATTCAATATTGCATTTTCACGCCGAAATGCTTCCAAAAACAGATTTTTCATTTACACTTTCTGAATGGCGCAATCCGGATTACGTGTCCCACGGGCCCAAAGCATTGATTCGGCTCCTGCGCATTGAAAAGGGGCATCCCCCCATCCCCATCCCCTGTCCATCCTGTCCATCGCCAGTGGTGACTCAAAGGATCTGCCTCCACTCCGCTCCGCAGCGTCGTCCCCCTGGCAATGCGATGGGTCGGAAACTGGCAATACTGGCGATGCAAAGGCTCTTCGGGATTCTGAATGCCCTTTGAGGGACAAAGGACTCCGTTTCGCACACTTTTTCATTGCCTTTTCCTGGGGAAATTAATCAACAACGTGCGAGAAATTAAAGGCAATTCCATTTGGATGCTACGAGGAATCCAAAAAGAGCTCAACTTGGCTTTTTGCCGATTTCCTTGTTTTTTTCCCTGCCGGTCAATCAATTATTTCCTTGGGCAATAGTGGGTTAAGGTTTCAATTTCAGATAATTCCAGATAAATTAAATAACACGAATATGATCAGTAAGGGATGCCAAAACAATGAATATTTTCCAAAATTAATTTTTAATCTTCGCTTTTTATTTATTTCAAGAACAACAATATATTACAAACATAATATGCGTTAAAATGTTTGCTTAAATAGTCAGAGTATCTCAAAGACAGATATGCCAATAAAATTAATATTCTCCAATATTATTTTATTATTAATATGGTCAAAAATTAATTAACTATCTAAGCTACAAATTTTAGTATTTAAAAAACTACAACAAATTTTAGAGATTAATTATCTTAATATGCTTAAATTGTTTGAGTAAGTATCTCAAAGCTAAGGTATGCCAATCAAATTAATTTTCTCAAATATTAATTTATTATCTAAGCTATAAAATATCAACTTATAAAAAACCACAATAAATTTAAATCAAAATTTTATCTTAATATGCGTATAATTTATTGGGTATGCTTAAATAATTTGAGTAGGTATCTCAAAGCTAAGTTATGCCAATCAAAATAGTATTCTCCAATATTAATTTACTATCTTTACGATATAATTTCATTATTTAAAAAACTACAATAAATAACAAAAAATTATTTATCATAATATACATTTAAAATGTTTTTTTTTCTATAATAGTCAGAGTAAGTATCTCGTAGCCCTCCGCAATCTAAATAATCACCATTTATACATATAAATTCATGAGCCGTATCCGGGTTCGGACTCCTTTAGTTTTGCCCGATATTATGCATACAGTTGCGTGTTAAATTTATTTATTGCCATCGAAATTATGGGGTTTTGTACCCTCAATGACGAATGATCTACATTTTGATGGCTGTCGCCACTTTTTTTTGTGCCGGTTTGATTTGATTTCAGTGCTCTGACCATTTTGTCAGATACGGCATGACTTTTTAATGTACTCAGCAGAGATACAGATACAGATTCGTTTCGATTCGTTTTTGTCATTTTAATGTGCATTGAATTTTAATTCCCAAAAAAGTCCCAATACTTTCAAAAAGAAGACGAAGGAAACACGATCTAGATATACTCGTACGATTACGGGGGCACCAAAAAGTTTGTCAAAATTTTATAAAAGCCAACTCCGACTGCCTGCCTCTCAAAATTTATGCCAATTTCTGCCTCTACCGTCTCCGAACCATAAAAATAAAAATACTTTGCTTTTGAGTTCGTTTTATATTTGTTTTTGGTTTTTTTTTGGCTCTTCATGCGGAAAAAATGATCTGATTTATATTTGACACAATGGTCTGACGCAGACGGCGTGTTACAATTGTATATTTATCGGCGGGCATACAGGTATCTCCAACTCTACCCCTACCTCTACCCCTACAGATACTTTTATACATAACTCAGTTGCTCGCTCTGATACATAAAACATAAGACAGATACGTGGGTGGAAAGGGAGCGAGTTGGAGTATCTTTTGGGCCAACGAGGGGTGTAAAGTGCGGAACGCAACCGTAAATCGCCATTCGAACGACATATGGCGGCCATTATGATGCGCAATAACTCGAATCGTGAAATAAAATCCAGCCAAAAATAAAAACAAAAAGCAGAAATAAAAACAAAACAAAAGCCTCGCTTGAGGCCCAATTATATCGCAATGAGTGCTCGTAAAATATTGGGGTGTTGACAAATTATGGCAACGCCTTTGGCCGATCACGACTTGCACGTTAATCAGCCTGGATATATAGTGCTTGGATATGTGTGGGGATCTGTATATATATGATTCCGTTTCTGGTTCGAAATTCGCATATAATTGTGGAAGATTTTGCACAGAGATAAACTACAACGCAACCCTTCGGAATTCGTGAATAGAAATAGATCGAATGGGTTGTAAAAATAATGGTGTCAGAAATGGGGGGAGAATATATAAACGAACTCTATAGCTAAATTAATTGTTAATAGAGGAATCAAAGGTCATAAAATAATGATATAGATTTAGTTTAAAAATTGTTGGCAGAAAAATAAATACTTCAAATATATTTCAATTATTCAGGCCTGTTTTGAAATACTTTATCTTTAACTCTAAACCCGAAGGTGTAAAATATTTCTAAAAATAACTAAATAATCATCATAAAAAAGGTGTAACATATGCACTTAGATAGCCGAATAAAAATTAATTAATTAATGCTGGCATTGTTACACATTTCAATAATGTAAACACGAGGCCAAATAAAAGCAGGCTGAAAGGGCAAACAATATGGGCATTAGTTTTTCAACCCCTTTTTCAGAAACTACAGCAGACACTCCAAACAATATAGGCATATAATGACATTAGGCTTATCTAATTCTTTATTTGGGGCATGTGCAACATTGGCTTCCCCACAGCAGGAGGGAACCGTGGCGAACTCTTCAAAGAAAGAAAAAATGTCGCGCAGGTTGGTTGCGCTTCTAATTAATGTGCGCACCTTAAAAGGTGTTAAAATGACAAACAAACCATAAAACCCTGATAGCCGCTTTTTCAACATAAATAAAACATATTCCCTGAAAAAACGAAACTGAAACAGCAGGCCAGGATCAGGATCAACCCCCGGCGAAATGAAATATCATATGTTTCGGCCGTGGAGAAGGGTCAGCGATAATGCGATACAACTTGGATCTCGCCCACGAGCAATGCGGAACAGGTGCTTGATATCGCTGGATGGCAGGATCACAGGGATCCTCGGGATCCTGCGACTCCAACTGCAACTGCGCAATGTGCGTTGATGCGCGCTTATCGAGTTGTCATTGTCCTGGAAGGAGGACGCCCCTCCTGCCAATTAATTCCTTTGGAGAAATGCGCAAACATGAGCTTAATTAATTTGAGCCTGGAGCGCAACCACTTCTCCGCATGTCCTGCGTTTCGGTGCATTGTCCTGGTCTCTGGTTGCCATTTCCGCTACACAGTTTAGAAGCTGCAGGCGCGATCCTTATCGACTTGAGCATTTGGCATTTATCCTGGTTTTCGCGCTTGTTCAATGCAATTCGGGGAGGGGAGGAGGATGGTTGGGAGGAGGTGGAGGATAGATGGTCAGAACATGGCTACTGGCGTTTAAGCCGTTTAGCAACAGCTGATTTATGGGAGAGTCCCCTTCGCAAGGAATCGAATTTGGATAGTGCCAAAGCAGGTGCAAAAGTGCATTAAAAAAAAATGGTATGCTATTAAAATATTTTTATAAAAAAAAAGAAAAACTATCTTACATCGAAAATTGAGTATTTCCTGTTGTTATTATTGAAGTATTTTATTACAAAATAATAAGTTCCCATTACACTTTCAATATTTTGCGGCTTAAAATATTTTTTAGTAATTGCTATTTATAAATTTAATATATTGGTTACACATTTTCGACCCAAAAATTAGTGCAACATTATTGGGGGAATTATTATAAAATTATGTTTTTGAATGATATATTTGTAAATTACCTACCAAAATATTTATTAATAATTAAATACAATGCAAAAATAGAAACCAAAGAATGAAATAAAAATAAATATATATACATAAGTAACACAGTATTAACCAAATATTTATTTTTTATTCTCACACCTTTTTTTTTAATTTAGAAAATGAGTCCGATTTTTAAAAGACTCAGCTAGGAACATCTTAGCAAAAGTGAGTACTACAAATTATAATTAAATACTATTAAGATATTTTTAGTAAATTAAATTGTTGATTTAAAAATACCATCTTTATAAAGTATTATTATAAAATACATTTTTAACACCCAAGTTTAAGTTTTCATTCCTCCCTCCTACTCCCATTTTTTTGTAACCAAACTAGAAAACGCGGCTCATATTTAAGAGCCTAAGGCTAGGCAGATCCTAGGTGGAAATTATCGGAATCTGTGCATTCATAAATCAAGTGGCTAATTAATGGAGTCTGGATAAGGAGGGCCAGAATTAGAACTCGCCCGTGTTTATCAATTATATTTTTCCCCACTTAATTTGCTGGTCTTTCATGGGCCCGGCTCGGGTAATCTGCATGAGTTATTCCCGCAAATATCTGGGTATCATCTGGGTACTGGGATTGCTCCAAAGTGTTTGCTCCAGTACTGGACTGGACTGGACTGGAGTGGAGTACAAATGTGTGGTGTTGGCCATATCGCCTGGCTGTTGGTGGAAATTCCGCAGTCAATCAAAGATTAGGGCGCCACATTCAAATGAGAAATATTCGCTGGCTGCACTCTTTGATAATGTGCAATGTTGGGCAGGCGGAATTAAATTTAAGATTCTTCTTAAGTATCTTAAACTTTGAGCATTGCAAAAAGCCTTTATTTTAAACCCCAAGCACTTGAGAGATTTATTTAATTTAAATTGCATTAATTAGTCTTGTATAAGCTCATTAAAAAACATAACCGTCGACATACAAGCAGAAGAAGGCCTGTTAATTTACATTTTCTGAGTATTTCGAGGGACTTTTGGAAATTCTAATTCAAGTTAATTAGACATGGACCCCGAAAAACTCAACATCGATCAGATACAAGGCACGAAAGGAGCATCTCGGAACCTGTTCCTCCTATCGCAACCATCGATTTTGAGTGTGTCGAGTGTCCTTTTCTTGCTCTTCATTTCATTGGAAAGATACAAAGATTTAATGAGGAATTAGGGATGCCCTTCAAAGCTATTCTTTTTATTAATTAAATAAATAATTACAAATATTTTTAGAAAGTTGTAATAGATATCTGGGGTGCAAGTTTAAATGGTTTTATAAAACATAGATTCCCAATTGTTAGGGTATATTAAAAACCCATCAACGATCTTAATATTTATTAGCCGAAAACGAAATTTTAATGAACCGGCGAGGCCTTAATAAAATAAAATCGATATACAAAATAAATGGTAAGGAGCGGGAATAAAATAATGAAGTGCAGAAGGTCCGAGATCCCCCTGGATGCAAAATTATCGAAACAAAGTTCGTGCCGGGGCAGAGGAATCTTGCCCTCGTCCTGGTCTTAGTTCCAGATCTCGAACTGATCTTCTCGAAACTCTGTTCCAGATCAAGTTTCGCTTGGGCTTTTGTGATTTTCTTATTTATTGATTTTCTACAATAAATTTCGCATGTTTGCATCCAATTTAAATAAAATTCGACAATTCTAAATCACCTCGTTTTGACGTGGGGCTACTGTATCTGTATCTCTGGACTGGACTGGACTGGACGGGACTCGAGACCCGTTTACCTGTTCCTCCTCGGATTGCGTGTGTGTTTTTGGATCGAAGCCAAATCGAAGTGGAACCCAGAAAGGATGACTGCGTTTTTGTCTCTCTGTTAGCGGAAATGCAAAACAAGGCCAGAGCGGCAGATTTATTGACATCTTCGTTGGCTCTTCTCCGCACTGTTTAGCATATGAGATGCGAACGGTTGCAGATTTCCCATACAGAACACATAAATACTGAATACTGCTCCCTGGTCCCTGGTGTGCTCAGATGGATGTGGATAGATCTGAATTATCGGCACGCTCGCTACCGATCCGATCCGGTGACATCCGAATAACCAGTTCCATGACTCACCTGCCCGAGATCGTTCCGCCTGATTTTCGATTTCTAAATCACTTCAGAGTCACCGCCAAATGCCAGTTGGACTAGAAATTATGAATAGCCAATTAGAATCGGTGGTGATTTGAAATTATTGCCTGCGAATTTGCTTGTATATTTGGATTTTTCGAACTTACCCAAAAACCCGCAAATATCGTCGTGGGAAGCCGTTTATTCAAATCAAGTTGGTATGCATATATATCTTTCGATTCGCTTTTGTCTCGCTTGGCCATTATTAATTAAATGTAGTTATTTGTATGTTAAAATCAATATATATGAATTTTAAGTTTTTCGCGGCATCTCTGCACTCATGATTCCCATGTCATGTTAGCCAAATTTATCGCTTTCAATTAGACAAAAGCCATTCGAGCCGCGATTTTTATGCGAAGCATTTCCATGCGAATTTGTCGCCGATTTGCTGCCGCCTACTGTTTTTGATGGGTTCATTCACACACATCTCACTCTCGACTAGCTGAATCCATTAGAAGTGGTAATAAACTGATCCGGAAATTCATCGAAGGTATCTAGATGCAATGGGTATAGTTTTAAATGTGGAATGTGGGTCAGAAAGAAAAGGTTTTACTATTTAATCTGACTATTAGTTGATTATATTCTTATATATTTTTATTATTATAGATAATACAATTAGTTTCACATAAATGTAATCAATTATATAATTTTATTACATAAATATTTAATTAAATCTATTAAAAGTGGTCATAAAATATAAATTTATCGGGGTAATAAGATAATAATATCCAGTGCAGAATGTTTGCCTGAATAAAAGGTATTTCTATATATTCTACCTATTAGTTTATACTCAAATTTATTTAGTTTT
>JAJJHY010003831.1:11083769-11123194 GCA_021224005.1 Drosophila setifemur | reverse complement strand
GTGCTTCCTAGATAAAATGGTAATAATTTCCAATGCAGAACTAAAGGTATTGTTATTAAATCTACCTATTACTTAATACTGAAATGTATATTCTTTTATATTTTTATTTTTATTAGATATTACAATTTTCTTTAAATTAGTTTTTCATAAACCTAGTTAGTTACCTACAAATTAAACTAAATATATATTTAATTTAACTTCATGGCCGCGTCCTTCCTCTGTATTTAATTAGTGTTCGGTTTTTCCGAGGCCCCATTGAGGGCGGCGGCTGTGAATCTGTATCTGGGATGGTTCCCTTGAGTGATTTCATTAATTAAAATCGCTGTTAATGCGAATAACGGATTATGACATCGCCATGAGTGTTTGTATCCATCAGTTTGCATATCGCCCCCGCCCCCTCCGGCAGCTGGTGCTTTATTATGGCATATTATGCGGTCGTCAGTTGTATTAAAATTGTTAATTGGTTTTGTTTTTAATCTGTCAATCAATTAAAAAAACAACTGCGATTTAATTAATTAAATCAACAAAGGCCGCAATAATGCAGCGCCACTGCAATACAACAAAAAAAAAATGCATCTCAATTAAAGGCAATAAATAATAATACCTACGGACAGTGCGGTTCAAAATTACTGCAGATAAAGATTTTAAACTATTAATTAACTGATTCTGAGGAAGTTTTTTTAGGGTAAACATAGTTTATGTAGTTCAAAGTAATTTTGGGTTTATTGGTTTATTTAATACCAATTTACATAGACCATCAAAAATATTTTTGTTTACTTAAATTAAATATAAAATAAATATTTAAAAATTCAGTAACGTTTTCAAGGTATTGATTTATTTATTTTTAAAAACACTCGATTGTGAATTTTCGAAGGTTTCCTCCAATGACTTGGTGGGCGTGACCCACCCGATCCAAATGCTCGCCATGGTCATTGGAGTGGCGTGTGGAAATGGAAATGGAGCTCCAAGTGGAACTGCAGAAAGAGACGGAGCGAGTGTGGGAGTCGCCTAACGGGGCAGCAACCTCAACCCCAACTCCAACCCATTCATTGGCTTGGTTTCCAGGTGGGGAAAGGTGGTGGTGGCACAAAGGTGGCGAGTGGGGCAAAGAGGGAAACGCCATTTGAAATTCGAAATTCGTATGCAAATTTCCATACATTTATTTTCCACACTTTGGCCAAACAACGCCGCCAGCTAAAAATGATAAAGCGACTTCATTTTTTTCCCGTTGTTGTTCGTGCCGCGTTTCGTTTTCGTGCACTCTTTTTCCAAGCCCCGGCCACCGCTCCAAATCCCACCTGTACACTGGAAAAATAGGAAACAATTTTATATACAAATTTCTTAGGCTATACAAATTATCTACAAATTTTCCCGGGGTTATAGAACGTTATATTGGATATAGATATGTTATGTCCGAAATGTTTTAAAGGAAACAAAATGTGATTAAATTTATGATCTTGAATTTATTAAAATAGATTTATAAAATTAGGTATAATATCTTAGATTTTTTTTGTGTTTCTGGTTTTTGAAATAAAATATTGGTTTCAACATTTTCCTTGGTTTATATATTGAATATAGAAAAATCCTAAATGGTTTTTAACAGACAAAACAGTTCTGAATAATAATTATTGTTGTTGGTAAACAAATTAATATTAGCTTTATACATTTGCTGTTTAATTGTGAAAATAATAGTTCTAATATGTATTTTTGGGATATGCTTTCTTATTTTAAATAAATGTATAAAACTTTGTATAATAATATGGTTTGTTTTTTGTATTGGCGTTCTTCATTTACTATTTTGGAAAATCATCAAAAATTGGATAAAGTATTGGAAAAATGCATTTTTATGTGGCATTTACAGAATATTGAAATTACAAATTAATCACAATTTTTGCGAGTGCATCGGCCATCAGTCAGTTCTCCTGCATTGGCTGTGCACCATGATCCAACCACTGCCCCCGTCCTTTTTATTCGCTTGCCCCACTCCAACGTAATTATGCAAATTAACTCTTTTTTGGGGTCTGCCTACCTGGCCACCCTCTCCACCCCTCTCCCACCTGTATATAATTCAGCTTTATGTAAAATGTCAGTTCAAGTTTAGGCTCTTGTGTGTGTGTGTGTATCCGTATCTGTATCTGTAACTGTGGGGTTGTGGGTTCGGGGAGTGCAATTTGTTGTTTAGGCGGTAACAAATTTTCGCTCAGCGGTCTTTGTTCGTGCGCACTCAATATGACAGACTTCCTATGCCCCTCGGATCTTGGATCTCGGATGCCCATTCCCATTCCCCTTCCCGTTCCCCCCGGGGTTACGTCTCGGAGTTACGGAGTTACGGAGTTACGCATCGGGCACTTAATAACCCCGGTTCTGCTGCTGGGATTTTACTACCAAGTTCCGGCAGCGGCCTTTGAATAAATCTTGGGAACTGTCTGGCTACTATGAACAAATTGGAATTTAAATGGGATTTGGGTTTATGTTTGGAGTTTGGTAAATTATAGGCAAATCTGAACGAAATAAATATATTATTTGGGTTATTATACATATAAATTTGTTGTCAATAATTTCGAAAATTAAAAGCTATGTTTTCTATAATATAAAATACATATTTTTGGACTTAATAGTCGATCGTTTTTAGTTTAGTAAATATACTTGTATATATATAAATTAAAATTAAATCTAAACCAAATAAATATTTTATAAATATATTAAANGCTTACTATATATTTTATTTTATCTTAATTTATTTTATTTATTCAATGTCAAAATGTTTTTTTTTAATATTAGATACATATGTATTTTGATCCTAATAGTTTATCGTGTACAAATTTGTAAACTATCTTTTCTATTGAAATATATTTTTCATATTTGGTAAGTACTTAAAAAAAAAGGGTTTTCAGAATACTCGATGATCCAACCCATTACGAATTCTAATCCCCTTGAAGCCAATTAGCAAAACATGTCCATTGATTACTTCATTGGGCACACTCTTCATCATCTCCGCCAATCAGCTCCAGATGTCTGTCCGGGCGATGTTCTGCAATCATAATGATGGCTTCTCTATTTTCTCTCATAAATATTTATACGGAATGTAAATGCGGCGGACGACGACTTGTGGGGCCAGTCGGCGAATTACGTATTCCGCGGTGCCACAAAAACAGCGACCAAGTCGGAGTTGGATCCTCATTTGGTAAGCCACCAACTAGGCGCTCCACCTCCGATATATCCATATATCTGTATACATGTGCATATATATATTGGGGCACCGCTGAGCGGCACAAATCACATCGCAGCCACATCGGTCAGTCGGTGGAGGGGCATGGAGGGGTATGGGTGGGGGGCAGAGGGGGGTCTCTGTCTGGGGGCGGCATTATGACGGCTGCAGCGCTTCAAAGGAGAACGCGTCGCATAAATTGGCCCGGCGGCTTTAATAATTCACCTCGGAGCGGAGCCAATATGGCCAGGAGTCGCAACAGTCGCCGCAGTTGCAACAGTTGCAACAATCGCCGCCGCAGTGGCTGCCCCAACAGAGTCATACAAATCACAGTTATGATTATTGCCGCGATTAAAAACTGTCGCCCGCCGTCGCCGTCGATCTCCGACTCCAGCTCCAGCTCCAACTCTTCGCTGTCATCGCCGACCACATGCGGAATGGCCAACCAAACCAAGAAGTCACTCTGGGTGCAGTGAAAAAAAATATATCCCTAACGAAAAAAAAAAAATTAGTAATAATTTATGGTAATCACAATTATTGAGAAACTCGAAATTAAATTTAAATTATTTAAAAGAATCTCATACAAATTTTGAAAATTTATTGAGTACAACATTAATGTTATTCATATATCTTGGAAAAGAAAAATAAATTTTTAATAAATTATTTACATTTTTTGTGACACATTAAATTGTCTAAGAATTTATATCGAATGAATAAATTCAAGTAAAATGAATAAAATGAATAAATACAAATTAAATATTGCAGGTATAAATATGTAATTATTGCCTTAGCAATGGAAAACATAAATTCTATTTTTGAAATAACTATAAATATTTTGTTTTTGTTTTAAAAAAAACAGTTTTTAAAAATATTCTTTTAAATTTTGCTAAGAAAAGAGACAAAAAATATTTTCCAATGAAGTCAAAATTTTTTGTAATTTTTTTAATTTTTGTGATAAAAACCTTTCTATTAATTATGAAATATTCCTTCTTACTTTACCAATATGGACCCATTTTTTTCTGAGTGCAACCTGGGCTCTCTGGTGGTGGTCACTGCGCGTGCGGCACTCAATCTCGGCCAGAAGCACTGGGAATGAGTCTATCGACGGTTTCGCTCGGTTCGGGGAGCCTCTGTCAAAGTTGCCATAAATATCATCTTTTCAAAAATCTCCAGCTGAGCACTTGCAGTGGCCGCTTTGGTGGTTTAGTGGTTCGCTGTGGTTCGGTGGCTCAGTGGTTCGGTGGTGCAGTTGCAATTTTCAGTTTAAGTTTCTGTGGCAGTTTGAGCTTTTTGCGCACCGCTGGGACACAGCGGTGATTAATTAAACCGACTGCCGTCGGAGTCGGATACTCATGATTTATAATGACGAATTTATTTAAGCCTTGAGTCAACGCAATGCGTTTGTAACTGGGCTCGAATCGATTCCGATTACGAGTATGGCCTCCATCGGCGGCGCCTTTCAATGCTCTTTTTTAGCTCCGGCTCAATCAGCAGTGCCCATAGACCAGGATCTGTCCATCTGTCTTCCAGTCGGTCTCCCAGTCTGGCTGTCTGGAGGAAGGAAAGTGGGTATTAGGTACTGCTTTCGAAGCGAAAACAAAAGGAAAGTTTGACGAATTAGAAGATACTTTTTGGCAGTTGAAATATTTTTGAAAAACCATAATGAAGAAAAATTTAGTAGGCAACTTTCCCTGAATTCCAGGTTTTATTTACTTGTGGAAACAATTTAATAACCTATTAAAAATTAATGTTTATTAGTCTCAATGGTAAAATTAGGAAAAAATAGTCATAACTTAGAAGAGAAGTAAGAATTGGTTAATAATTATATTTTATATCACACAAATTATACAGGCATAGTGGATTCAAATTTATATTAATATGTTTACTATTCAATTAATTAAGTAATGGAAACTTTACCCGTATTTTTAGTTTTAATATATTTGGGAAACCATTTAATAGCCTATTTAAAATTAATGTTTATTAGTCTCACTCCTTAGAGAAATCATTCAAAACTCACTATACAAATTTGTTAATAATAATGTTTTATTTATACAAATTATGCAGACATGGTGGATTCAAATTTTTAATATGTTTAATATACATCTAATTAGACAATGAAAACTTTCCCCAAATTCTAGGTTTTATTTAATTTGTGAAATAATTTAATATCCTATTCAAAACTCATTTTTATTAGTTCCACTTACAAAATTAGAAAAAATATGCATAATTTAACTGATTAATGACAAAAAATTCAAACTATAAAAATTGGTTAAAAATTATCTCTAATTGAAACTAAATATTTCAGCATGGTGATATTTAAATTTGATTATGTATAATATGTTTTGTATATTATACCTCAGTAAATTGTATTTATATTATATATCTAACAAGTTTAAGTTCCTTAGACTTTCCCCTTTTGAATAAATTTATAATATGCAATAACATGTATTGTATTCGTCGAAACCTTTTGCATATTAGCCACTAAAAAGGCCTTTACCATAATCCTCTCCTCTTTTTTTAGTTTGGCCCGTTTCTAATGTGATCCCATAAGCTGTGCAGACGGTAGACTCCACTCCCCGCCACAATCATGGGACACAATCTCACATGGCCAGAGGAGGAGGAGGAGGAGGAGGAGCTCCCTGCTCGTATGCAAAGCGACTCTCAAAAGGCGAACAAAACGATTCTGGCTGGCGGGGGATTCGGTGGGTTCCTGGTGCCGTGGTTTAGTTAGAGCTAAAATACATTTGTTTATGCTAAAATCGCCCAATTAGTAAGATTGTTATTTCTTGTACAGTCCGCAGATGCTTCATCGCTGATACGGTGTCCATGGAGCCACAGCCACAGGCTCCTCCACAGGCTCTGGGTCTGCTCTGGGACTGCTCTGGGTCTGCTCTGGGTCTGCTCCAAAAATAAAATAAAATAAAAACCGAATGGAGGAGGATTGGAGCGAGGCTGGGAATGCGACGGCGACGGCGACTGGCATGCCCATTTGTTTGTATTTATGCATCCGAAACAATATCAATTGTAATGAATTTTGAATATCGTTAAGCGTGAGCCAGAGTCCCAGTTCCAGACTCAGTTCCACTCCCATCTCAAAGCCCTCGATCCTCGCTGCCCGATCCTCCGTCCTCGATCCTTTTGCCTGGCGGAAAATGTCGCAAAACGGAATGTTCGGGCTGTAGATGAGGAGCGATATGAATATGGTTCCCAGGCTGCTGCCAGCAGTTGCCTCTGCCAGGTGAGCGGACCCTTGGAGGAACCCTGGAATTCCCGATCCCTGTTCCCCACTGTTTGTATATATAAATTATAAATAATTATTTTGGCCAGGTCGGCAATCAAACAACTGATAGCAAAAGGGACAACAGGCAAATGCCTCACTTCCTTGTAGGAAACATCATCTTCCTTTCTTTTGCCCCTCTCTCATTTTGATCTTCATCAACGCCAACGCCGGCTTCGAAAACCTGACTGGCTCTAGATCCATCCAGCTATTCATACAACCATCCATCCGAGTGGCCAATCATCTGCTCAGAGCTGGAGATCTTCTCCTCAGTTCCCCCCGTCTCCGGCAATTTCCCAACGCGATTTGTGTGTCATCGTTTGATTTGTCATTATCATCGCGCACATTTCGTGTCCGCCATTTGGAGTCCTCCTTTCAGACCCTTCCTTCCCTTCCCGGCGAGCAGTTACAGAAACACGAAAATTACAATACAGTAATAACCGACTTGTACTCGACTTGTACTGGCTGTGTGGGACCCTTTCTTGACAGGTTTTCTGGCGGAGGAGATCTGGGGAGGAGATGGAGGCACGAACTCCGCCTGGAGACCTCGGTGGTTATGCAATTTCCAGCGGAGATCTGCCAGGGGAGTCTCTATTGTTAGAGATCACCAAATAATCAAGTTGTCTGGCATTTGCAAAGCACTTTTTTTATCCAAAAGATTTGCAATAATTTGTTATTTCTGAAATTAATTGTATAATTATTTGTGTGTTATTTGTATAGCAAAAATAAATTTAAGAACTTCCGCTAAAAGTACAGAAACTTTGAATATACAAATTCCCAAGAGCTGCTGCCCAAATTATACCCCAAAAATTTAACCACTCATCCGCATATATATATTTACGATAATTTGGCGGATCTCAAGAATCCGTCGGCCTGCTAAAAAATATTCGTGTCAAACAAGTCCAATCTTCTTCTCATCCGAAAGCAGAGCCACAAAAATCCTCAATGGCAAGGGGGATTCACTTGGAGCTCCGAGATTGGCTCTGGGAATGGTCTAAGACAAGTGTCAGACAATCATCGTCGGTCCAAGTGGAAGACAAAGGCGATTCGAAGTTACCTTTTAAGGGGGGGCTGTGAGGAAGAATATTTTTTTTAATATAGACAAAACTTGACATTTAAATTATGGGAACAAAGATCTGAAAGATATGTGCGAAGAAAAAGAGGAACAGGAAAATAATTCGAGGCACTGCCACCTGCAATCTCAGCCGGGATTCTCACACAGTGCAACAAAAGGAATATTTTAAGAATATTAATAGTAATTCAAGAGAATGATAAATTATCAATTTTATTATTTTTTAAAAATATCGCCATTCCGGAAGATTAAAAAATGTTTATAAATGCATGCTTTATTTTAACACTTAAATTGCAAAATGTAGTGATCCAAATTTCCGGATTCCTCTAATTTAATTTGTAATTTTTTTTTATGCGACCGTATTTCTTCTAATCTTCAATTAATACAAAAATAAAATTGTTATATATATCTCTTAAATTAAAAAATAAATTGCAAGGTGTTGTAATCCAAATTTCCTTTTTCCCCTAACTGCTTTCAATTATTCCTCAATTTCGAATTTTATTTCTTAAGCATCCGCATTTCATATATATTAAGCATCCGCATTTGTATCTCTAGTTAAGTAACTTCTACCTAAACCACACCTGATTATTGAACAATTTTTTTTCTTCTATTAATTTTTATTTAAAATACAAAAAAAATAATTGTATATATTGGCAAGCTCCATGTTATCTCTTAAATATCCACATATCCGGTTTCCACCAACTTCCCTTTTCTCCGATTTGTTATTTTAATTTTTATTCATCCATATTTCTCCTGCACGTCAATTGATTCACAAAAAAAATGTTGTATATTTTTCTTGAACTAAAAAATAAATTACAAAGTATTGTGGTCCCAATATCCGGTTCCCTTTAACTTCCTCTAATCATTCCTCGATTTGAAATATTATTATTTTTGTGCATCCGTATTTCTTCCTCTGGTTGAGTAACTTCTACCAAAACTCACACCTGATTATTGTTCAATTGTTTTTGTGGCTATTAATTTTCCCAATTAGCCAAATGCAGAGAAGAACAACATCGAGCAATAAATATGCTGCTCATAATAATTCTAATTGCTTTTCAAATAAACAGCGAACAGGCGAACAGACTTAAAATCAATAAACAATGTTTTCGGCAATCGCGGGGAAGGAAACATTAGGCGGCCGCAGAAATAATATTTACGGCAATTAGGCGCCCTATCAAAATAATATTAAAGAGATTTATAAACGCCACAACCACAACCACGGCACACGGCTGAGTGAATTATGAAATAATCGGAGGATGGCGACGACCCCCCGTGGAGCGATGGAGCCGGAGGTGTAAATGCCCAGAAGCGCCAGTCCGACGGCTACCAGGGAATCTGGAAAAAAGAGAGGTAGCTGTGCAACACCAATGTCCAGTGGATGCGACTCGGAATCGGAGTCTCCACAGCGGGATCCAAAAGAAGTGGCATCCACCGAAGTGGGATCCAAGCGGATCAGTCGCCCGCTGCGCTAATCGGACGCTTAAAGATGTTTTCGTTGCTTATTACATCGCAGTGGCGATGTCGGTTGTCCTCCCTTTTTATAAATAATCTTCAAACGGAGGAGCAGTTCCCGGGGGCTACTGGTTTCTCGTTGTTTTCCGTATGAGAAAAGATCGTTGTTAGATGTAGAACATAAAAGTTGAGATACATGTTTTCTGATGAATGGTACATTTTATACGTTTACTATTTACATCCTTTTGTGAGAGTGTTTTTTTCTTTTTTACTATCACCGAACATTTAGTTAAATTTTAATTATTTTTTGGATTGTAAAATTTTTTTTTATATCAATAAATTTACAGCCAATAATACCTAAAAATCAACAACAACAAGAAATCAGGGATAGCTTAAAAGCTTAAAAATTGAATTACAATTTTGTATAATTAACATAAATCAAAAATCATATCCTATTGAATTATTTTTTATAATCAAAATTAGCTTCGTATCTTAATTCCTTATAAAATATTTTTTTAGATTTTCCCCTACTCAAGGAAGCATAAATTTATTCCCATACAATCGCGATCGCAAATCAAATCCAGTCAAAATCCGAGTTTGGCCAACAAATTGAAGGTAAATCCGCGATCTCCCTGCTCCAGCATCCGGTTGGGTTATTTACGCGTGGGTCGAGGCTGCAACTCAAAACATGGTCCTCCGATTTGGATACGTACTGGTAACTGGGATTCGGGTTTAAACACCTCCATCGACCATCCGTCGTATGCAAAGTTGTACATTTATTTGTTGCATGAATTATGATCATATTCCGGCGACA
The DNA here is from genome assembly GCA_021224005.1 of Drosophila setifemur. Lineage (NCBI taxonomy): Eukaryota > Metazoa > Arthropoda > Insecta > Diptera > Drosophilidae > Drosophila > Drosophila setifemur. Next base: position 11,113,371 of record JAJJHY010003831.1, on the reverse strand, counting down.
AATTTGCATCTTTCCCCTTGGACCAGCTCTCTTGGCCACTAAATGGTCATCGGACATGGCCTGAATCCCCCTGCCCCTTCTCCCTCCCCTCCCCCCTTGCGTTGGAGCTGCCATATTTTTATGCCACATCTCGCACATGTTTGTCGCGCATGCAAAAGTGTCGAAATATTTATGTCCGCTGGGAGTTAGCAACACCAGCAATAACAACAACACCAGGAACAACAACAACCATAACAACAACCTCAACTCGTTGTCGTTGTCGTGCATTGAACATTGCTCAAAAAAGGCTTAAAAGGTGCAAAAAGCGGAGGATCCGAGGGGGGGAGGGATGCGGACTCCTCGTGTTTTATTGAATGAAATGGCGAGCCTGGCGTTGATTCATAAATGTGCCCAAGTCCAGCTAAGCTACAGCATCGGTTATTTGAATAGGATTTTTATAGATTAAAATTTTGAGAAATAATATGCCCACCTTTATGGTAAATACCATATCTCAACTTTTGAAGATTCAACATTTGAAACATTTTCTTAAGAAAATATCACAAAAGTAATTAATTACAATTGATAAATTCTCACTTTGTTAGATTTATTGCTGATTTGATTTCTCAAATTTCAAAATAAATTTTTAAAAATTTTTTATGTCTTAATAATATTTTTAAATATTTTACATAGTTTTTTTGTATGTAAAAATATACAGAAATAATTTTCTTGATAAAATTTCTTTAAAAAATTGTACCTTGATTTAAATTAAGTAGTTGACACATAAATATTATATATTATATACTATATTATAAAATTATTTACCCTTATTGTTTTTTTATAACATTTTTACAGAGATCTTACATAAATGGAATCATTATTTTATTACTGTTTTCTGACCAAAAATAGTTATTCTAATTTGGGAACTATTTCTATGACTCCCACTGTATCTACCATTCCGTTGGGGGGATTGGCTTCGGTTTTGGATTGCTGGCCTGGTCTGGCCTGGAGTCTGCAGCGGCATATGCAAATACGGACTCGACCTACGCATGGGCACTTTGAATAAAATAAGATTTGTGGCCTGGGCGCAGAGCGAGGTGCAAATGATGGCCACAAAATAGCGCAGCCCCAGCTCCATCTCCTGAGCACCATTTCCCGAGGCTATGCCGAGGCTATCGGATTGCACATGTTGAATTTATGCTGGGCCCGCGAATTACAAATCAATGAGATGCGATGAGTTTGTGCATTCAGGAGGAGCAGCAGCAGGAACAGGATCGGGAGCAGGAGCAGGCGAAGATTTCAAATCTGGGGATCATAGAAAGATGGCCGACCGGACAAAGTAGACAACATTTAGGGCTAATTTGAGTTGGCCAAGAGGGATCGGTGAGGAGATCTATCTAGTTGGAGTATCTTCGATTGATTTCTAAATAACTCGTTAAGGGTAAACAGAATACAAATAGCCAGAATTATATTTTGGGATTGTTTTTTCTCTTTTCGGTTTTGAGTTAAGAATGCGCTGCCGTTCCACCTTTTCTACAGTTTTTCGGGAACGATATATTTTTATTGATTTCTGGTTCGAAGTTTCCTCATAATGAGCTGCCCTGGTGTCTGTGGGTCTGGCTCTGCGGACAGAACTCTAGAGTCGGGGTCAAGAGGAAGCCATAAATTAGCTCTATGAATCAAAGCGATATCTGATTTCTGGCCACTGATAAAATATTTATATACTCATTTCATTCAAGGCATAACTCTTCCACTCTCCACCGTCTTCTCCACCCATTTTAATGGCCAATATATATCGAAACGATTCACGGCCAGACATTCGGTCTCGGTTGCATTCCCAGATCCCCAGATCCACTGACCCGATCCCATAGACCCACAGGAGACATGGCCCGAGATGATATCATGTCATAAATATCCGACGGGGCTTATTAGTTGAGTTCTGTTGAGTTGAGTTGAGTTGAGTTGAGGTTTCGTTTTTACAGAGAGAGGAATTATGGAAATCACAGATCGTGATAGCATCGGTTTATCTATCGAATATTGATATGAACGGTACAAAGAAAATCAATGAACAGGTAGAACACACACGAATCTTTTGGATACACATAAATATAGATGCAGCTTTCATCTCGATGGTGAGTCATCAGTTTAAGTTTTTATTTAAAACAATTTTATGAAACTTTATTTAATTAAAAATAGGTGTACATGAAATACATGAATTACATGAAATACAAACCCAATCAAAATAAAACCCTTAAGAATTATTTAAATAATGAAAAAATATATCAGAAATTTTTAAATTAAAGATCCATTTTTTTCTTTGATATTTAAAGGGAATTAAAATCAAATATTATTTATAAACTATTTTCAAGTTTGTAAACTATAACTTTAAATTAAAAATTGCGCTTTTGAGAACCCAAAAGAATGCGTATTGAATGAAAGCAAAAAAGTATCTTTTAAGAAATACATATATTTTATTTATAGTTTCTACGCCAGGTAACACATTATATGGAATATTATTAACTTATTAAAGTTCCCCATTCAAAACCCTTTAAAATAGTAACCACATTTAATGTGTATCCCACAGTTTGCTACCAAAAAAAGAGCAAATGAAAAGCATTTGGCCAGAGGAATCGCCACCCGCTGGCAACTGCAATTAGAGGCGAAAAAGGCAGGCAGGACTTGGAAACATAAGCTATAATCCATTTCTACACATAAATCCAATTAGGATTTGTGCAGGACTTGCCACTTTGGGATGCCCCATCCCAGCCCGGCCGCCTGACCAAGAGATGATAACGTTCCAACCGCCTCCAACCCTCCTCGTGCTCCTTGGGTATGTGTGTAGAAATCAAAGTAAATGTTCGATGTTCGAGTAAGACAAAAGTAAAAGTAAATCACTCGGTGCGATTTTCGCTAATAACAAAGATGATTCCGGAATTCCGGGAAGGGGGCAAAGCTCCTGGGAGGCATTACCGTATGTGTAGGTTTTCCGATAAGGAGAGAAAGTGCTCCCCCCCAATCCTCTCCAGAAATCCTCCTATTGCGGCATTTCGACTTGGCCTCTAATGAACTCAATCAAAAATCGATTTGCAGAACTGGATAAGTTCGAATGGGAATGGGAATGTATCTATTGCCCTTGAGAGGGGGTGAGCTACAAGATATGGATTGCGCGCACTTCAAATGGAATCTGTGAGATAAAGTGGCAAACAGATTGACCAACTTGAGATGGCCGCTTATGAAAGGGAATTATTGATACCGTCATAAGCTGGTGGATTTTATTCGAGTTCCCCATTCCCATTCCCAATCCACTCCCATCCCCTGTCCACCAATTTCCGAACGAACTTGTCAGCTGTCAAATGCCAATGCAGGGCCATTAAGTACGGAAGAGATTCGGAGATTCGGAGAGCCCGGGCGGGACGGGTCTCGGAAAAATATTGTCATCATAAAGCGAGGCAAAGAAGCCGTTAAATATTATTAAGGAGACCATTTAAATTCATTAATGAGCCCAGGCTCTCTCGCCCAAGCGAGCTGGGATTTACATGCGACCTGCGGGAAGATCTCCGCTCCTACCTGAGCTCGCATCTCGGAGCTCTGAACTCCCCATCCCGGGCCGACAGTCACGAAAATGAAAGACGAGCGGATCGGAACGGGTCCCAGGTCCACACTCTTTTCCCCAAGACACACTGGGAGAATAGTTCAGAACTTGTAGTATAAAAAGATACTCCTTTAAAAATATAGATATTTTTTATAGATATTCTTAAGCATGTATTTGAATGTGTATTTATTTGAATTACATTCAATAATCAAATTTATCTGATTAGATTTATTTCATATTATTTATATTTTTACTTAAAATATTCAAAGATAACCCTGCAAAATTCTATCCGATTTCAAAATGTATTTTTATAAATTTATTATATTTATTTTAATGGAACTCATATAACATCAGATAAATCACATTTGAAATATCTAACGATAAGCCTGAAAAGTAATAATCAATTTCAAAATGTATTTTTAAACATTTACTATAATAAGTATATTTTTGAAATAAATTTATATAACTTCAGAGGAATTTGAATTGATTTATTGCACATATGTATATTATACATTTTAAATTAAAATATTCAAAGATAAGCCAAAATACAAAAATTCCCTTTTAAAATGTATTTTCAAACATTTGCTGTTTATATTGTATTAAATTTTATATTACTTAAGTTAAATTTTAATCATATTTATTATACATATCCCCATATTTCGAACAGTGTACCCCCCTCCCCAAGACGGTTTGTCTGGGCCCCTTGGCACATCCTCGTTAAAAACGTTAAAACAAATGAGAGACGCGACAAAATACAAAGAGACGAAATTAAATTAAGCAAATGAAAGCCCACGTTGACAATTTTCATATCTTTCAACAGCTCCTCCGGTGGATGCCTCTGTGAATGGAGTCTTCGGTTGGAGTCCGGGGTCCGAATCTGTTCTCTTTTTCTGGCCAGCGCATATTGGCGAATATTGCTTAAAAACGTCAATAATTCATTTGTTATGCCTGCACATTGAATGTCCCCGCGGACAAGGTCTGAGATATGGCCCGATCCTCTATCCCCCCACCATCGAGATTCCCCTCCCTCTCCACACCCGTCCTCAATCCGCATCCGAATCGCGTGTTGAATGTGGAGCGCGGATTTGTGCGCGGCGCTTATGCAAATTAAGATGAAGCAACCAACGGAGTGTGGATATCTCAAATGTTGTATGTGGGGATTTCGCATATTCAGGTTCTTTTGGGGTTTGCACAGAGTTTTTTCGGTAATTATTGGAGCTTAGATTATTATAGGTAATTTTTAGCGGTCATCAAAAAATAAAAAAATGGAAAGGAAAACTATAACAATAATATTTGTGAGTCATACAAAAATAACATTGAAAAGAAAAACTATAACAACATTATTATAGCAAGTCATAAAATATTAAAAATGTAAAGGATAATTATAACAATTTCTAACAATAGTACAAATTATTAAATTTATGTTCTATTTTTTTGTACATATATTTATTTTGAGTATTTAGAATATTATTTAAACCTAAAAAGAATTGGTATGTACATCTTTGATAACAAAAATATATATATCTTGTATAATATATTTTCTTTATTTTGTCTATAAATAACTCCGCCATTTTTAAAACCCCAAATTTTAATTTAATTTATTTTAGCCTTCAACATTTATTGATTATTCCCCTCAATTTTTGATTGCGCTTATTTTAATGAAGAATTGTATCTTATATGAGAAAAAATTGTACGAAGAATATATATATTTCTTATTTGTTATATTTTTTTTTTTTTAGCTTAGAACAAATATTTATACATAACATTTGCAAACATTTTTGTTTAGTTATATTTCTTTAAATAATTTTCTATAAGAATCAATACCCAAATTTGTATTATTTTAATTTTTTTTTAACCCCTATGAATTACTCCCCTCAATCTTCCCTCCCCTTTATTTTTTAAAAACATTTTAAGGAATTAAAAAATTGCTTGTCCCGCGTGTAATCGCAATCATTTATCATTTTTGGAACTTTTTGGCGCGTCAGCGTCTGATTCTGATTCCGACTCGGATACGGATACGGGGATTCGGCTTCACTTGGCTAACAAATTCATCATTAATTTTCCACATTATGTAAACACAAGCTGTGACAAGGAGAGAGGGGAGGGTGAGGAAGGGAAGGGAGGGGAAGGGGCAGCTCAGGGGCAAACAGACAACAAAAAAAAAAAAACACTGAAAACATTTTGAATGCGAAGAAACGCTGCTGACAGGGGAGCTGACATTTTGATTTCCGTAATAAAGTAATTAATGATCTTGGATCGGAGCTACAATCGGATTCGGAATCGGATCACCGCACTCTCCCCGCTCCCCCCTCAACCCCCTCTTTACTCTCTTTTGGCGCCACTAATGATGACATTCAAATGCCGAGTTTGCACATGTAATTAAGTTGTGTCCTGTCCGAATCCCGGAGTCCCCGGAAAGGGTTTCGAGTGCACCCTGGAGGGCACTATCACTATCATTTATCATGCTTCCCCTGGAGGTGTGATTATTTTGACATAATTTTTATTAATGAATCCCACGATCAGCACGCAACTAACGGATCGCCTTGGTTCGCAGAATTTTCCATCTGTGACCGAGTGACCGAGAATGCAGAATTTTCTTTGCTAAGGGGGGGGAGGGGAACATTTTTGCAATAAATGTATTCAAAATTCATATTACTATAAGGCCGCGACTGTGCGTAGAATAATTTAAGGCCCAGCTCTCTCAAGGCCCCTGGGAGCTGACATCTAAGCGGCGACGTGAAAAACTCTGACGAAATGACAGTTATGGGACAAACGTTCCACTCCTTCGACCAGGTACAGTGCGGAATGAAAGTATAAGATATGTTGAGGTAAACATAAAAAATTTAACAAATTTGTAGGTATTTAAATTGAAAGAAGTATGAACTTTGCCCACTGTTTAAAATTTTCATAAAATGTATATTTTGGGGAAGTTACTGGTATAAATAATATAAATAATAATAAAAGATGGGTTCAAGAATTATAATTTTTTTACCTTACAATTAAAAATTTGGGAAAATTTTCTTTGCAATTTAAATTATTTAATTTGGGATGAATTTCGTTGTTTAGTTTTGCTCAATGTATTTAAATTGTAGGTATTTCAATTTTTTGAAATAATTACATTGCAAAGCCCAATGGTAAACAATTTCATATCTTAAATTATGGGGAAGTTACCGAAATTAATAATAGTAATAATAATAAAAATATAAAATGTGTTTAACTATTTATATTACCTGACATACCATTTTTAATGCAATTTACCCAATATAAGAATTCATCTATAAAATTAAAAATTATTTGATATGTGACCCATTTCTTCGTATAATTTTGCTTTAAAAATGTATCTAATTATTTATAAGATATATATTTATATTAGTCACTGTCTCTTCATTGTTGTGTGGGTATAGTTATGCGACTTTCTGACTGACTTCTTGCCATTCCCAGGCGGACTGTCTCCAAGTCCGACCGCGGAGCTTCTTGAATTTTGGCGCCATCAATTTGGCTGCGGAATCCAGCGGAATGCGCACGAACCCGCAAAAAATAAATACAAATAAAATAAAATAAAATAAAAAAACAAAAAAAAGCAGAGAGAGAGAAGCAGAAAGTAACTTTAAGTAGGCGCCAGCAAAGCAATTTCCAAACGCAACAAAAAAATGCCTCTTGGAGAGGGGGAAGCAGCGATTCGTCAATGGAATTCCGTCAGTGAATTAAAGATGCGACATCTTAAATATGATTTACTAAGGGGTCCAGCATCCAAAAGAGGTAAAAGAGGTTCCAACCAAGGTAAAGAACTTCCCTAATTTAATACAACAAAATAAGAAAAGAGAAGTTCAGATACATATGCATGAATCTACTGAAAGAACAATTATAATTTCTTTCGGGGATCATTTAAATAATTAATCATTTTGATCCAATAAATGTATTTGCACTTCTTATTCATTTAATAAACAAGTAATTTATTTTTTTCCTTACTATTTTTAATAGACATTTTTAAATGCTAATTAAAGAAAAATAATAAAAACAAAGTGATCCCCACACATAAATTTGAGTTTGAGTTTTTCTGGGCCTATCGCAACGCCAACATCGACGATTTGTAGAACAAACAAATTAAGCTGAGCTCGAAGTGGATATTGCATCCATGAGATACACAGAACAACAGATCGTGTGGGCAGCTGGTTTGGATTTTTTTTATTTGTATTTTTATCCGAGTTTTTAGATCGGGAGCTTTAACAACGTTTACTTCTAGTCTTCGATCTGAGATAAGGCAGCGGGAAATGGCATATATGCATTTGCATTTCGTATTTTGCATTTGTTTAATAATTTAGTTTATTATATTCTGTTATTACTTGGACATGCTTTATTCGTGGCCGTGCTTGCGTTTGCATTGCATATTTATGCATATTTTATATTCATAACTTGTCGCTTTTCCACAGTCACAGCAACAGATACAAACTCAACCTCAACCTCAGCTGCAGTTTGCAGTTTGCAGTTGCAATTGCAATTGCCAGAGTCGTTTATCGAGCGGCGATCGATGCAGCTCGTTTCTGTCTCTGTTTTTGTTTGTGATTTTTTTTATTTTATATTTTTTTTTTATTTTGCCCGACTATCCAATAAATTGCCAAAGCGGAGACAAAGTCATGCGGACACCTTGACATCGTCAAAGTTGAAAAACAAAAACAAAACCAAACACCTTACCCCCCCCTTCCGATCGATGGTCGATAGTGAGTTATGCGACGACATCGAGAGTTATGACAATTTGCGACGACAATTCGAGTTCGATCGAACTCGATTGAATATGAATGCCAAGTGCTCTGTAATAATTTCAATATCTAATTGGCCAGGGAATAAACGCTTCAAAGCGGTCTGATTTACGAGTTTGAATAGTGAGAGCCGAGGAAAATGTTTGAATAATTTCTTAGTAGTGATTTAATACAATGTACAAAAAATTCAAATTAATTATTAAAAAAAAATTATTAGATGAGGAATTCAGTAAAAATACAGAATACAGGAAATTCATGTTTTAGCATTATTATTCTGAGAGCATTTAAAGCTCATATTTATGCTGGTTATTACAATGCATTTTCTTAACCCATAATGTGGGAATTTACCAACAAAAAAAAGGAAAACAAGTAAATGCTTTTAAAAAAATGTTAGCTTTTTCTGTCTATCTTAGTATGTGAAAGCAATTTAAATAAGTAGACCCCTTTTAATTTTGAAACTAAAGTCACTGCAAACCCTCTGGACAAGTCCACTTTAAAGGCAATTGGTTCCAAATCAGCGCTTTTCCATAATCGAAATAAATCGCATTCACAACGCTCGTGAAGAGTTCAACACTTTTGGCCTTGGGCAGCTGTAATCGAGACATGAAGCTGGCCAAACATATTTAAAAATCGGTTAATTGCCTTTGGGCATTGTCCATTCGGTTGGTTGGTCAGTTTTTTAGTGTCCATTTCGCCGCCTCTAGCCGTCTTTCTCTTTTAGCCATTCGACGCACTTGCGGAGTGGTAATGGAGACTACTGCACCGACCCCAGACCCACATCCCGATCTTCCCTTTGTCCCCCTTTCCCCCCTTTTCCCCTCTGTTATTCCAGCCAGATCTTCTCGCCAGCGAATTCTTTTAGCCACCCACCAAAACATTCGTTTCGGTACGAACCGAAGTTTTCAGCCAAGTTTAACGACGGTGTCAGCGGTTACGCCTAGTTATGACCTATCAAAGCGATTCCAAAATTCCAGGGATGGAGTTGGGAGAAGGAAAAAAATTATTGCTAGATATTGAAATAAAAAAACATTAATTAAAAAAAATATTATTAAGTGAAATCAGATTTTAAAGGAATGGTAGAAAGTAAGAAAAAACGTTTATTCAAATACAACAATTTTAATAGTTTCTTAAAATTTTGTTGTATTAGGGAAAATTTTTTAAAATCGTTATATCTAAAAAAATTTAATAAAACAAATTAAGAATTTAATAAAAAAATATTACTGCATTCTTTATTCAAAGATAAGATTATTATACAATTATCTAACAAATTCTTACCAAAAATTATTAACAAATTCAAAACTTCATTTGCTTAAAATATTATTAAAATATATAAATATTTAAAGTTTATTAATTTTGGAAGCCCTGTTGCCACCGCAGAAGTCCTCCACCTTTTATTTTTATGTTTCCTGAGCGATGATTTATGTGCGTCAGTGTGTTGTATCTTTATATTCCATGACAAATCGCTGATGAGATCTTTTAGAGCAGATCTTCCCAGAGCGGAAATTGCACATGGTCCGATTTGTAATTTCGGTTTCAGTTTCACGAAAAGAAAGTCAAAGTGTGATCGGTGGGAACTTAATTTCAGTGCAATTGCTAAAGCTATATATTTCAGTTGGTTACCTTACCTTCAATGCTGGTTTTAAAATTTTCACACGATATTTCGGCCAAGATACGGGCCAATGTTCACCGCTCGATTAATTCAAATTTCGTCAAAATTTTGATAGCAGATTAGAGAGCGGTGGTGAGAGAGACGCCTTTTATTTTTATGGCCAAGACGTGTGCGCGAATTCGAGTAGCTAATCGGCCCAGTTAATAGAAATAAAAAGCGACAACGCATTCACTTGGCCAACCTATAGCTCAAGTAGTACAATATGCACTTGGGAAAATTATGGAAAAAATTTAACATTAAATGTAACTACAATAATGTAAAATAATAAATCATATTAGAAGTCAAAATAAAATTTAGTAAATTTTGTACATTTTATTTTGATTTGTTGTTGAGCTGTAAAACTATTGGTTGTAAGGGGGAATTATGTATTTAATTATAAGTGCATAAAGAAATAAAATTATTGAAGAACTTATCCCATTAATATTTTGCATACATTTTTTTTTTAATTTATAAACTATGTATTATTAGGGTTTATATATTAATTTGTTATTCAGCTGTAAAGACTATTTATTGTAAAATGTATTATGTGTTATTTTAACACAATACTTATTTATATACAGCATATTTTTTAATTTATAAAAAATACATATATCGGGCTTATATTATTATACAATTTTTATAACTTCTAATTTATAAAATAAAGAACTATTTTGAATAAGGTTTGCTTCTTAACCCCATTCTTTTTTCTGAGTGTAGGCCCCTGTAGATGGCTCCGTCCCTCACATTTCATTTATGAACACTTTTTTACATATTTGCTGCCGCTGCCCGCACGAAATTGGGGTAATTTGAACGTGTGACTGTGGCATGTCTGGGTCGACATTAGAATTATGGCGGGTGGTGGGGCAGATGGGGCAGGGGAAGGGGCAGAGGAAGGGGCAGGAATGGTGGTGCTGGAGTGGTGCGGTGAGTGCGGTTCCATTACCCCTGCCAGCTAGCTAGAGTAATTATTATGCACGACGTGGAGCAGTTGATTATTGCCAACTAAAATGAAATAAAGAAACCAAATTAAAATATATACATATGTAACAGAGGCAGACACGTCGCAGCTTAGTCTGAGTGTGGGCCAAATGAAATGCTAAATGCCTTTCCAAACACTCACGCACCACCCCCGACCCCCTCTCTCTCCTCCTCCTCCTCCTGGGATCAGGCTTATGCTAATTTCCCACAGGCTTCGTGCACTCTTTCCCATTCCACATAAGTCATTTAAAGTTAATAAAACATAATGAATAGTAAAGCTCACTTGCATTCGCCATAAAACTTAAAAGGTTATATACTTGTAGTTTTTCAGTGCGAACTATTCGAACTTTTATTAGAAGTAATGAATATTGTAAGTGGATAATTATTTAGGAGTGTTTAGTAAAAGATTTTATGTCAGGGAAATAAAATAAAATTTAATTGTTTACCATTTATTATACTTGTTTTGATAATCTTGTAATCTTATTTTTTAGAAATTAAAAGTAGGTTGCTAAACAATCTAAAGTCACAAATAATTGAATAGATACCCGTCCCTGTGTTCAATGAGAACCTTCCCGAAATAGCCACAATTTTAGCATAATACCAAACAGAATGTCAACCGAATTTAACAAATAACAAGGTTTAAATTGATTTCACAAAATACAAAAAAAAAATAAAAATAAAAATCCGACGGGACCACAAATTGGTATAAAGATATTTGCCGCGCATTGACATCTCAAAGGCAAAAAGAATCAAAGAACACACAACTAGACACACAACTTAAGGAAATTCAATCACAAAAAATAAACTGATCGAAATAATTGCTGTATAATTGTAGATTGGCATTTAAGCGAGCGGGATGCGCAGATTTAAAAATAAAATACAAAAATTATTTAATGTTAAGGATCGAACTGAAAGATACCCTTTTGCAGTACTGAGATACTTCCATTTTTAGTGAAATATTCTTAAACCCTATTTTTGCAGATATTTCGATTTCTTTTTTGTTGTATTCCCATATACTGATTAATTTGCTGGATATATCCGATTTGTTAGTATAAGTTTAAGTATATTTCCGAAACCGAATCGCTTCGAATCGCTTTCTGTTCCGCTGACAGACGAACCGAGGAGAGGTGCTCTAGTGCAATTGCAATAATTATATTTTTATCTCTTAATTGCCGCATCAGTCGACCGTCCGCGCCTCCTTCCCATCCCTTCCCTTCCCTCTCTGGCAGTGTTCAAAGAAACCAATGAGCTGTCATTACAATTAAAAATAAAGCAAAAATGCCAGAAAACAAAACGAAATGAAACAAGAACAACTGTCGGGCAGGCCATCAATCCGAATCGATGATGCCCCGCCGCAGAGATACAGATGCAGATACAGATACAGGCGCGTTCACAGATGAGAAATACAATGGCAAATAGTAAAAAACATCTGCGAAAACGAGAGAGATTCATCGCGAATGCAAATGCAAATGCAAATGAAATGCCTCGGAACCAACCCGAACCGTCGTGCTCGCCGCATATTTTGGCCAATATCCAAGGAATGTTTTTTAATCAGCACATAAAAAATATTGCGCGTCTACAATTTTTGCACTTTTTGCTTTTATTTGCCTTTTTGGTTGCAACAATTTCACCCTTTCGCGATCCGATTGAATTCGAATCGATTCGAATCGAATCGCGGCGAATTCGTTCGATTTATTTAATTGCATTTTAATTTATTTGAATTATTTTCGTTGGCATTAATCGCCGCGCGGGAATTTCAATTATAATAAAACTTGAAAAAGAGCTGAAGCATTTTTCAATAGTGCAAGTGTGCAATCGAAAACCAATTATAAGAAAGCATTTTATAGTCGGTTTCTGGCATTACAGATACAGATACAGATACAAATACACCAGCAACAATGCAACAATGAGGAGAGCCGACAATCCGATGAAACGGAATAAGAAATACCAAAAATAAAATTCGTGTTTCATTTCGATTTAATAAAATAACTTGGCTGACCAATTGGAAAGGCCATGCAAACATGTCTGATATATTTTTTAATTGAGTAATCACAGGAAATAGTTTCGGTATTGATATTCATTTTCATTACGAATTTAATTTGTTAATATTATATTTCTTCCAAAATCGTTACATACATTTTTGGGTGCTTTGAAATCTTTCCCATAAAATGACAAATATTCTTGCAAAAATTGTTATATTGTAAAATATTTCAAAAATGATAATTTTAATTAAGTAATGATAGAAAATAGTTGCAGGATTTACCGAATTTTTTTAACAAGACTTTAAGCGATTAAATTGTAAATAATATAGCTCTACCAAAATCGATACATTTATTTATGGTTTTAAAGCCTAATTTCTATAAATGCCAAAAAATGTTGCAATAATTATTAGATTGTAAAATATTTCACAAATGCTGCTATTTTTAATTGAGTAATGACAGGAAATAGTTTACATTTTTAATTATAGTTTTATGCACCTCCGAAAGTGATTCAAATTATTATAATTCTACCAAAATCGTTACTTATATTTCTGGTTTTCATATAATCGTTCCCATAAAATTCCAAATAATATTTTTAAAATTATTATATATGATATTTTTAATTATGTAATATCAGGAAACAGTTTCAGTTGTTTTATACATTTGTATTCCAAAGTTTAAAGCAATTAAAATTGATGTTATTATAATAACTCCACCAAAATCGTTTCATCTCTTTTTGGTTTTCAAGGCATCACCCCCATAAAATGCCAAATATTGTTGCAAAAATTATGATATTGTAAAACATTTTACAAATACGAATAACCCATTTAATTTATTGGCCCTCGATGAAATCGCACCACTCTCTTTCGATCGGCCATAAAACCACTTAAACTAAAAGCCTCACCCACCCAAAAAACCAGGAGTTGTGCATAAATCGCACAATTTATAATTCATATGGAATCATTTTTATCCTCCGACTTCAACCACATATGGTCAAAGGAGAACTTCAGCCGGAATTCGATTGCATTTGAAAAAGTGGAATGGATGGGCCCGAGTCGAGCATCACGTCCTCCCCGTATTATGGTGAATGAATGTGCTCAAGGATACGTCGGGGATTATTGCGAAAAGTTTAAAAATTGATTTTCATCTACCGAATGCCGATTGCTGAATGCCGAGTGCGGCATAAAAGGATTTCCTCTCATATCGGAATTGATTTCTTCCTACGTAAACATAAATAAAATATGAACAGCTCCGGCTGGGTAAATATTTTCCAAGGTGTCCTTCAACTCCTCCTCCTCCTCCTCCTCCTTCAACCCCTGCTCATCAGCAGTCCGGTGGTGAGCTGGTCAAATAAAGCCGTTAGTAAGTATTTCATAAGTCGCTGGAGAGGATGGGGGCAGGCCAGCAGTACCGTCCAGATAAGTAAGCAATAAGCCCCGAGCTGATGGACAGCAGCAACTTTCTGGGAGCGGACGAGTCCAAGCCAAGTCTTCATTGGCACACGTCCGCCTAATACAAACAAGGACATGAGCTCGATTCGTGACTGAAAAGTTTCCTGCCACTCTGCTCCAGGTCCTGATCCAGCTGAAGCTGGAGCTGGAGCTTCGGTCGTCCTTTTCGTATTTTATTTCCATCATTTTTACTCGAATTTCGTATTTTTTTTCGTATTTTTTTTTTATTTTCGTTTTCATTCTACGCTCGACGGAGCAAACGTCCGAAACTTTTGGCGCTGTTTCAGATAAAAATTTGTTATTTATGGCTTAAGGTTGCAAACTGAAGAGTTTCGCTCAATTTGCGGCCCCCCAACATGGAACGTCTTTAAATCGAATGAAAACCCAATAAAATTCTTTAAGTCCAATTGCTTTTCCACATTTTTTAGTGGCTGCTCTGGGAAAAGCCGATCGCATTTTAGTTTTTTTATATGCCAACTAGAAATTCTATCAACTTGTTAATTTGAAGAAATTCGAGAAGGATCTACCTAGGAATAAACCCAACTAGGATTCAATTTCGAGACCTTCACCAAAGAGTTCCTGTACCGTGCCGTAAAATCAACTCAAATTCGAAATTCAAATTAAAACGTCGTGCAATTAATAGCGCACTCAATTAAAAGCAACGCCTAGTCGAGGTATCTGTGAGATTTCTGGTCTATTTAAAATGGGGTTCAACAACTTCAACTAACCATAAAAACAGAAACCAAAACCAAAACCAAAACCGAACCGAACAAAAGTAGAACCTTGGAGGACACCCAAAGGAGAGGAGGTGCAACTCCAAGTTGGAGCTGGAGGTGGCTGGAGGTGGAAAATCAAACCGTCAAAGGGCCGGTAATAGTTTCGGGTTGTAAAACTCACACGAACAATAAGTTAATCAATCTCGAAATTTTAATTACAAAGTAACAACTTCCTTTAGCAATTTCAGGCGCGATGAACCCGCTGGTCTCCGTCTCCATCTCCGGTTAATGGGCATTCGCTTCGGTCTGAGCCGGCGGCGCAATTTACATAAAAAAAAACAAATACAACAAAAACAACACAAACTACGCTGCCAAGGTGTGGGCTGAGGCATCCAACAGATACAGATACAGATACTCGCACTCACAGATGCGCAAGCATATTTTATGTAATTTGTCTTTGTTTCGTGTAATAAAATGAAAATAAAATTGTGAATCGCCTGCCGCTCCACTGACAGAAAAAAAGGGGTGAGAGAGAGAGGTACAAATGGTAGCTTGCAAGTTGCAACTCAAAGAGGAAGAGGAAGACGTGAATGGGAAAGATAATGCCCCCCGTCTGGAGCTGCTCTGCACTTAATGCTAATGTTAATGCTCGCTCACCCCCCATTTGATCGTGAAAAATGGAACGAGTTGGGAATTTATTTGAATTTTATGCCACTCTGCGCAGGCGTCCCCAGCCCCAGGCCACTCCTCCGACCCTCTGTCCCTCCTTCCCCTCCCTACCTGGTCAACCCCTATTCACATCTTCATAAGCAGATGCACTGCCATTACTCGCCCCTGTGTAATCCTTTGTCCAGGTGAGCAGGTGATGGCAGCCAATCGATTAGTGTTCACTTCAACCTGCGAGCTTGGACACCCTCATAACTTAAATGCTCACATAAATATGGATTTCTGTTGGGTAAATACCACATTTTAATTCGTATTTATTGCACCTGTATTTTGTAGTTATATTTTTGGAGAGTATTGTTTATTAATAAATACGAAAATATGGTTAAAAAATGTTTTTTAGCTGTAGTACCAAAAAAATTACGTTCAGGAATAAATATTTTTATCGAGTAGTCGAAGTTTATTATATGTATTTGAATATTTTATTACCAATAGGATATTATTTTATTATTAGAATAAAATATGGATATGGCTACAATTATTATAGATTTTTATAAGACTTTTATTTAATGTAATTGATATAGAAGATACGTGGTAGATCCCTAGAAATCTTCAAAATTGTAATGTATGTTTATATAAAATTTATATAAAATTGTAAAATTTTGAACACTAAAGTAAAAGGAATTAGTTATTATACTGTAAAACCAAGTCTTTTATTATTTCTCTCTTTAAAAAAATGCTATAAATTTTAAGCATTTATAAAAATCTAAATTTCGATATAAACTACAAACAAGATCAATATATCTAGGTAGATATTGTTGTATCCAGGCCACGAATCGACCATTAAGCCTGAACCTCGAATGCCTTGGGGCCTCGTCGTGGATTTTTGACAAGTTTATTAACTTGTTTGTGGCACGCACAAGCGGCTTTAAGCCAGAAGACCCACCCAACCCCACCTCCGCAATTACAACCCCAGAATTTATGAATGCCGTGGAAAACCGCCGACAAGTCCTTGGGGGCGTGTTGCCTGTCTGGCTGCATATTTCTGGTCAAAGTTTCGGCGCGATTTTCGCCACAGCCGAAAGTCAAGAGCATTTGTCAACAACAAGAACAACCCCAACCCCCCTCCGCCTCTGCCCCTCCAAGGTGCGGTCGCAACCCTTTCGCTGGCGAAAATCCCCCAAGGGTATCCGGCGGATACGTGAGCAGTGGGCCGGATCCGTGTGGCCAGAATTTTGATGGGGTTCGAGTTTGGCTTCTCTGCGGCAAAATCTGCGTAAACTTTGTCTTCATCTGGGGGAGAGTCTTTGCTTTGTATCTTATTTGCTTATGAAATAAGATATTGTAGCAGCCACAACCCAATCCCAACTGCGGCGTATCTCACGATTTATGCATAGGCATCGCCCCGTTTCGATTTTATGTGCTGTTTATGAGATTGCCTGACACTTTTATGCAGCTCCCTGTTTTACGGCAAAGGATTGGTCCTTCGTCCTTCCCCCCAAAAATGCCATCATCGGGCTCCGTCTGCCATCCAAATCGAATGAGTTATAGTATATATTGGATTTGGGGAAAGGAAGGAAGGTTCAATCTAAGGTGAATTCAATATTCTGGGGTCTTTGCGTTTTCAATATATTGGTTTATTGAATATGGGAATGCTTTATTGCAAGGATCAATTTGGAAGATGAAAGTTTTATATTGCAAAGCCAAGGAAATATTATAAAGAATACTTTGAAGAAAATAGGGGGAAAAGTTTTTCTCAATTTGAGATAAATATTGCAATGAGGTTTATGATGGAAAATAAATATTTTGGGTATGGAAAGGCATGAGTTTCATTGTAGAATTTTCTTTAGTTGATTATACAGAAATCTTTAAAAGTAAAGTTACATACATTTTCATAACTTAAAAATGGAGTATAAAAAAATTTAAATTAAATCTTACAATCTCGGCTTAAGATATTTTCAATCCCTTCGCTATCTTTGCTCTATTTCCTCCCATTGAAAGATACATGTTTTTATGTGTGGCAAAATTTCTCATAAGTATATTATACAAATATCTTATAATTGGAATATGAGGATATTTTAATTAATGTTTGAAATCTCATAAATTCTTCTCAATAATTTTTTAATCCCTTGACTATCTTCCCTTTATTTCCTCCCATTGAAAGATACATATTTTCATTCTCATTAGTATATTAAACAAATATCTTAAAATTGAAATATCACGATTCTTTAATTAATATTTTGAAGCAAACAATCTCTGCATACAAATTTCCAATCCCTTCACTATCTTCCCTTTATTTCCTCCCACTAAAAGATACATTTATTTCCCCGTTCACCTATGAATGGACCAAGATTCGGCAGAGTCATCGTCACGTCAACAGCAATTGTTCTGGCCATTGTTAGTGATTGTTTCAGTTTCTGTTTCTGTTTCAGTTGCAGTTACTGCTGCTGGCAATGAAAAATCGATGCACCCGAAAATAAAACTCAATCAAGAGCAATTAAAGGAGTGGACAATGGAGCGACCGTAAAACCGAGACAATAAGGAATTGTGTCCACGAATAGAGATGATCAAGGGCGTTGTCCAGCTCAGGTCAGGGTGCACCTACCCAGCCATTCCGATTTTGAAGGTATTGGATAGAGAGGAGGAGAGGGTCAGGAGCCACCTGGCTGACTGGACGGCGTCTGAGTCGGGATTTAGCTGGGCGTCAAAGCCGCCACCAGTTCAAGTTGAAAACAAAGAGAAAACTCCCAAAAAGATTCGAATGTGGCGCGTGCTTACACTGGCAAAAATATCGATGCGGCTTTTTAGTGGGAAATGGTTTTTAACTTAAAATCAGAATTGTTTGCTAGCTTAATTTAATTTCTATAAATAATGTGGCATTATATTTGATATAATCTGAAAAAAATATAATTGCAATTAAAGTGTATTAAAATCAATTAAATTTGTAAGGTATATAATGAAATGGACTTTTAAAAAATAACATGTTTATTTTATATTAAAAACACAATTATCTTCAAGCTTTAGAAATATTAAAAATATTTTCTTTTTGATATTAGATTTTTTTTTTATCATTTTTCGCTCTCTTGAAATCTTGAAAATTTAAAAGAATTTAAAATATTTACTTCCTGAGTTTACATATTTAAATACAATTTAAAAAAAAATCTCTTGAAAATATTTAAGAGTTTTAAATGGTTTCTCTTAAGTTCAAATTGTATACATTTTATGTTTATCATATTTTAATTAAATTTAAAAAAAGTAAAGAATTTAAAATTCTTGTTAACCTGAGTTTTATTTTGTATATATATATTTTTTCTCTCTGTACAAACTCCAGACGAACCCTTCGTTGACCGCCTGCTGCTGACCCTCCGGTTAGGTGCTGGAAAAGTGTCGGATCGAGTGGCGTGCGTTATATAGAAATCATAGCCATCGAGTTGGGCACACGCACTCCTGTCCCGTGGCAGGGCCAAGGACCAGGAGCAGGACCATTGTCCGAGTGGCCGTTACAAATTGTTGTGGGCGTTCCAAATCCGCTTAGGAGTCACCCGCCTGTCCCCAGCTCATCCCTTCACTTGGAATTTAATTTTGTGTGAGTTTTGATTTCGTTCGAGTCGGAGCGAGTCGCATTTCATCTTGTGTTTGGTTTTTCAGCGTTAAATCGCCAAATCCTTCGTTAATTTTGACGTTTGTCTTTGTTTCTCAGTGGAGTTGGAGGAGGAAGAGGAGGAGGTGAGGGTGTGTCCATCGATGGTCAGCAGACGGATGACCCGTACTTTTGGGGTGAAACCGGAAGGAGCCAAACGAAGCCATGTGGGTGGATGGAATGGCTGGGATGGGTTGGGTTGGTCGCAGCAATTGCTCGACGGCTGGAGATTAAAAATTTAATTCGAAATTAGCGCAATTGTTGTTGGCATTGCTCCCTTTTTTTCCCAATCGATTCCAAAATCGATGCCTAACCGGCAGCTGTCTCTTCATGGCCCGCTTCCAAATAATGGCAACAATTTCCTGATTACTTTTGACCCTTCGAATGCGTTTTTATGGTTATCAAGGAATGTTGTTGGTTTTCATTCTTCCAGCGATTTGATGTGGTCAGTTTGTAAGGGTTAATCTTTTCTGAGAAATGGGAAAAATCACTATCCGAGTAGTGGAAACTTGAAATTAAATTTATATACTATAAATGCTGTCACGATTTGATGTACAAATAATTGCAACAAAAAAAGGGAAATGTTTTGAATTATACTTAAAAATTTATATAAAATAAATTCTGTCACAATTTGATCTACAAATAATTGCGAAAGATGGAAAAGGTTTTCAATTATACCTAAAAAAGTATATAATACAAATTCTGTCACGATCTGATCAACAAAATATTCCAAAAAAAAAAAGGGAATAGTTAGGAATACCATAGAAAAGATACATCAATTAATATAGCTTTCTAAAATACTAAATTTCCAGCAATCAATGCAAAGTTGTAATTTAATTCTTTTAAATATATGTGTGGGAAAAAGTACAATTTAAATCGTTCAATTGCACCCAGTAAAAACAGATTTATCCCGGAAGATCCGCCAAGTATCTTATTACTGGATTAATTTCTTTTCAAAAACGCTCTTTCAATTTCTCCGGACTGGACATATCAATCAACTGCTTAGAAATTAGAGCTGGGATTGGGAATAATAATATCTACTGGTTGGTAAGATGGGGGTGGGAAATGACCATAAAGCCCAAAACAATGGCGTGTTAATGGCAACTTTAAAACTGACACCACTCCAGGCCGGACATTGGGAACCACCCGCTGATATCTGGGCTGGGTTTGGGATTCGTTTGGATTCAAAGGCGGGGGCAGGAGATGCGTGATAAATGCAGCGGCCACTCAGCGGGTGGACACAAACGGATGGAGTTGTCAAATTTGGAAGTTACCATTACCCAATGGCAGCTGAAAATTCCAAACGCAAACATGAAACATGAAAAATGGCCCCCGCGAGTGGTGTCTATGATTCAATTACGCTCAATAGAAATGTCACTAAAAAATGTTGCATATTAATTGAATTGCCCATACACACAGAGAAAAAGACCTCCCCCAAAGGGGACCCTCAAATTGTCAATTGATTTTTGCGGTTTTTCAACAAAAATGTTGAACAAATTGTGCGAATTTTTTTGTACTCGCCCTGGGACACGCCCTTATCAACACTACAAAACACTACACTCCTCGCAAATGTATCTCTATCTAGTCCCGGCCATGCAACATGCAACTGAATTTTTATTCCCCGCTTTTGCGACCAGGTGTGGCTAGTGGCTGTCGCCTCCTTTTTTTGTTTTTGTTTGTTTGTTTTGCTAACCAAAGTGTTGATTTTATGGCCAACCATCGCCACCCGCTTTTGGTGTTGTTTTTGTTTTTTTTTTTTGCGAATTTGGCCAAGCGAAATCCGAGCTACTGAATCAGACAGTTAACTTCTAACAGATATGACCGAGTGCAGCGTATATATCATTTCAATCTCTGCAATTTGCCATTGTTCGCGGATGGTCGTTAAACAATTTATATTCCTTGGAATGGTTGGGAGTGGTCGCAACTTGTATCTTTCGGATAACAAAATTGGTAAAATTTATACAATTTCAAATGGGTGTGATTAAAACATTTTAATTTGATGATACTAATAAGTCTTTCACAATTTTATATATATTTTCACTGAATAAATTCGGTTTAAAATAGGGAAAGAAAAAATGTTTCTTAAATTTATGAATTTATAAAATTGATCTAAATAACTCAATAAAATATTAAAAATTCTTTGAGAACTGGATATTTGAGTTTGTTTTCTTATTCCCAAATATAATACCCTTTAAAATAAACTACGTTGTCTATTCAAATGATCCCTATCTTGTGTTATATCTTTTGAATCTTCCGTCCGAAGATTGATTACCTTGAGTTCATCTAACAGAAACTATTGCTGCGATAGAGGTATCCATAAAATACAAGACAATATACTCTGAGGCCGCACTGAATATAACTTTGTGTTGTGCCCCATAAACCCTTCATTACACGGCACTAAAAGCTGCGGCAATAAAAGCAACTACAGCAACTAAAATCGGTAAATAAAAACCCAATTTGAATTCAAAAAAACCACCAGAATGGTGCGTGCTTATCGCCTTTGCCGTTTCCTTTCGGACACTACGACTACCAACCTAAACCTTAACCCAAGCCCAAACCCCAAACCCCAAACCCAAACTCAAACCCCAATCCCAAACCCAAACCTCAACCCGAATCCAAATAGGTAGAGGAATCAAATACTGAAATTAAACCTGAGCCCGATGAGCTCGATAAAACGACAAATGCGGACTAGAAAATAAATTAAAAATACATTTTTACGTAAATGTGGCACATTAAAAGGCGACTTGAGGAAAGCACATAATAAATATAAAAACACAATTAAATAAGTGCATAGAAAAACAAATTCGAAGGAAAAAAAATACGACAACAAGAGAAAATTAACAACAAAATAAAAACAAAAGGAAATAAAAAGCACACGAATTAAAATAACACCAAGATATTTCAACTACTCAACGTAAGAGGTAAATAATGGAGCTCAGGGATACCCTGTTAAATATAATGGGGAATAAGTTAAGTACAACAAAAAATTCTAAATAATTTATTAACAATTTTTTGTGTATTTTTTTAATGAGAATATTAAAATTCCTAGTAGATTATGTATCCAGTTTTTTGTATCTTTTAGGTACAACCCAAGTTGTCTACATTTTCCTGCGGCAAAAGAGGTGTTAAGACACGACCCGACCGACTCCAGAAATGTTAATGTAAATTTCAATTGTTTTAATTTATTTGTGACCCCTTCGCCCCCCGCCAAAACCGTCACGGACTAACTTAATGCTATATATACATATATATATAACACGAAAAAAAACTGAATTAAAATGAAGGCGAGAAAAAAACAACAAAAAAAAAGACGGAGTGATTGTCGGTCGCCGGCTCTATTCTTTGGCCTATCTGTCCAATACGTGACTGGCATTCGGGGATCCGGGGATCGGGATCCGTAAAAGGGTTATCCAGCGAGGGGAACAGGAATGGGAACGGAACTGTCCCCGAGTATCTGGAGCACAACGAACGCTCTCATAACCGGAGCGATACCAAATAGTTGACTGAACTCCGGCTGCCTACAAATAAATTTGTGCTTCCGAATAACAAACACAAAAAAAAAAGAAAAGAAAACGAAATTCCGCATGTAAAAAACGGAGAGTGGAAAATCGAGGAAAAATGTAGCAGAATGTTCGATGAAAAATGTGTTCGGTTTACCATTAATCCGATGCCCTGATCCAGGGCGACAGATCATTACACACGCGCCGGGATTCGGGCGGAGGAGGAGGTGGAGGCGGAGGAGTATCTATCCAACAAGCTAGTAGAGTCGACGTCCCCAAAATCGTAAGTATATGTAAATTTATTAATAAAAACTCCCGAAAAAACAACAACCAAAAAAACGGATGCACATCGCTCCTCCTAGAAATGGAGGAGGAGGGTGCAGTTGTTGCCTGTCCGTAATTTATAGACCCTCTGCCAAATGACATGCTAACTAATAGTATCATCATAATTTATACATACAAATACATTGCATTTGTTATTTATGCCCTTGCGCCACCCCTCCGAAGCACCATCATCCGGAGATTTCCATACAGATCCCCGCTGACAGAGGTCACAGCACCCGCCTAGGCGAAAAGGCAAAAGGTCAACCCGTGCTAATGGGTCCTTTTGACCCTCGGCAATATTTGAATATCGATTACAATTAAACGCTAGCAGATATATAGAGGGATCTTGATTTATTTGCCAAATATATTACGATCGTTTGGGATTAATTTATATACCCTATCGAATTTTAGTACCTCTCGAAAGTATCTGAATATACCTTGAAATTTTTGTTTGGATTGAAGTTAACCAATGTTAAGAGAGAGATTTATGGTTAATAACTTTTTGATCAGCCTTGCTAAATTCATGGTTTCTACATTTTAATATTTACCAATTTAAATTTAATAAATTTTCTTAACTTATTACAAAATTATATTTCATTAAGCAGAGATTTTTGATTTATTTGCCAAATATATTACGATCATTTTTGATAAATTTTTATATAATATATGTTACTTAAGAACCTCTGGAAACCTTGAAATTTTTCTTTTTAATTATCTTTAATTATATTCTTGAGTCCCATCAAAATTTTTATATAATTATTTTAATAAAAAAAAACTAAATTATATTTCATTCAAACAGCGAATTTAGATTTATTTGCCAAAAATATTCATAAACACCTAAGTAACAATTTTGTTGATAGTTTGCCCATATTTTTTGTAGAATTTTTTAAGTGTGAACTTTGAAGACGTCTTCGAATGATGAATCCAATGAGCCTCTTCAGAACTCCAGATGGAAAGTCGAGATTCTTTGGAGGAATATGAGGATGAGATTATATGCGATCTTTATGACCAATTTCCACGCTGATTTCGTTGCAGGCTTTCGTCATTAAAGGCCTAAACAAAATTAATAAAATGTAAAATATAGTTTATAATAATTATGGTGGAACTCGTACCATTAGATCGGTGGTTGCGACCGCCAGCTATCCTCTGATAACCCATGCTGCTCATTCCGCCGTCCATTCCGCCGCCCATTCTGCCCATTCCGCCGCCCATTCCGCCGTCCATTCCGCTCATTCCGCCGCCCATTCCTCCAGGCATTCCTCCTCCCATTTCATTGCCCATGCCGTAGCTCATGCCCTGACCCATTCCAGGATTTCCTCCAAAAAATGGGCCCGAATGAAACGGGATGGACTCTCGACCAACATCGTGGACCGTTGCAGGGCTACAAAAGATGAATCTTTCTTGATCTGGAAGAACTTTACAATTTTAATCGACTAACCCAAGTTGAGAATGTCCGTAGGTGGGTTTGAAGTCCGTGTACTGGTTCCGCATCGATTGGTTGTAGCCGGCGAAAGGATCAGCAGGTGAGGCCTGTGGAAAAGATCCTTGGCCGAATCCCTGGCCGGATCCCTGCACGTAGTTCTGGGTGGTTGCCTGATTGGAGTGCAACCACTGACGACCACCACCACCAGGAGGGGCAGCACTTCTTCCCACCTGAAATTAATTTTATATACTTACTGAACTTCAGGAGTTTTAGGTTTCAGTGTACTATATTACCTGACCACCTCGACCATATTCCCAGCTGAATTCCGGACCGTCCTCCATAGTTGCTTAAAAAATTCGATTTATTCCAAATCGAAAAGAATAAATTTCAAATATTTTTGAAACAATTTTTTGGGTCGGTGTTAACTAACTGAATGCCGGAATAGGAATGAAAATGTATCTTTCATTTTCCTATATGTTGACATGACATTTCACTCAATGAACACATGGCTTCCTTTGTTTATAATATTAATAATTTCATATAACAAATAATTTATTTTGATTTGGTGTTGTCACGTTTTGCATACCATTAGCCAAAACCAGTTATTTCGTATCTGAAGATCATGTTGAGAATTTGGTTTTGTATCTATTTATATCCCACATAATCTCAGTCATAATAAATATTCAAATTGTGGGCAAACACAAAGTCATAATATGCATTTTTTATGGCCATTAAACCGTTAATCAATAAATGGCATTTTAAAAGATACATTTAAATTTATGAAATTAGTCATTAAGGTGTCGGGCAAGCTGATTTATAGAGATACTGTGGGATAGATAGATACATTTTTAAATAAATGTGGCGTAATACACATTAATTAAGTAAATATTCGTTAGATGCTTGAAATGTAGCTAGATACAGAAGATAAATGATTACTGATAAAGTAATAAACAATATTAAAAACAATAATAGAATCACTAAAAATTAAAAGATTGAAACCTGAACACGCACTTCTTCTTATCCCTTAAAATATTGCCTGTATCTGTAGCAAGTTCCACCTGTACTCGCCGCATGCCGCACAGCTGTATCTGTATCTTTTGCCTCTGGCCAAAAAAACAAAAAAACCAGTTCGAGTATTATTTATGGGCTTTGTCGAAACGGCGAAACAAAGGCCAAATTCTGACCTACAAAGGAGCGCAGACAATGGCAGATGACCTCATAAAGTGCATCGTTATGAGGTTCATAAACATATTATTGCTTCATATTCATAATGATCCTTGAGGCCAATTGCTCGCCTGTCCTTGGGCCGGCAGAAGTATCTAACAGATACCACCAGAATCTCAAGAGCCCGTCAAGATTTATGGTCTGCGTCTCTGCTTTTTAGCAGCAATTTAAAATGCATAAAATATTTGATGGTTCCTCTAACTCAAAACAAGGCATCAGGACACACATAATCCACTCTCCCCGATGGCTAATCCCAATTTAATGGCATTCGTGCGGTTTACGTGGACCGTAAAATTGTTTTGTCACCTGTTGAAAACATTTTTTATTTTTAATTGAAAAAAAAAAGAATCGGGGGGCGCACACAAGAATTTCTTGAGATGTTTTTCCTTCGATTGTTGTTCGGAGTCTATTTTTGGGGCCTAGGGGAATTATGAATTTCAACCGCTTAAGGTCTATTCTAATTGCTGCCAATTAACACCTTTCGATAATGCCAATGCCCTGGCCCCGAAGAATATATATACACACACCAATTTGTCAGTTTTTGTTCGAAGGCGAAGACCCGAAAACATTTTGATTTATCAACTCTTTTTACATTCCCAACTCGAGTGCATCGATCAGGGGGCGGAGGACACCGAAAATAGCATCGGACTCATCGGAGTCATCGGAGTCATCTGCATTAAGATCCGACAACGACAACACTCGAAACGATTTAACTCTTTGACCCCGCCCACTCCTCGACCCCAGGAAGATCCCATCCCGGGGCCTATTAAAAAAATTGTTTATGAAAACAAACATTTTCGGGGCAATTAATCATCGGGCTTTGGCGCGTGGGCCCCTTTGGATACCTTGGATATACCCCTTCATCTGCTCACGATGATGATGATGATGATCTCCATCTCCATCTACATTTTCCTTTCCATTTCCATCTGCAGTAGCCGGCTGAGTTTTCATTTGGAAATCGTTTTATGGGCCCCAAATGTGTGTGGGGAATGGGGAGGCAGTGTTAAATGTCTGCCAATTAGCGATGCTTGTTCCGATCGTTCTCCTAATTGGCTAAAATATGAAAGGCCTTTTGGCTTAATCGCCGGAATAAATCGTAGTATATTGAGGGAAGTTGTTGTCAGTGTATTTGGTGCTTTTGGGGAGGTGCTAGGAATCGAATTTCAGAAAAGATACATTAGGAGGAATAAAAAATTGAATTAAACTTTAAATTAAAAAAATAATTGCAAACTATATTCAATAACTCATCATTTTTAGAAATCGCATCTATAAATACTATAACCTTTAAATCTTTCCCTGAACCCAAGAAAATTCCCCCTCCCGTGTCTCAAAGATATTAATTTCGACTCATGCAATTTTGTGTATCTATAGATTTTAGCATTTCTTCAATGTTGATTGTTATGGCTCTGCTTTTGCTTTTGTTGTTGCTTTTGTTGTTGACAATTTGAGAGATATAAAAACTGATGTCCTGTCCGGCAAATAACCTCGGGGGATGACCGGGTATGGATTTGATTGTGAAAAACCGAAACAAACAAAAGTAATTTTTGAATGAAAAGCAATAAATTTGGGAACATTTATTGGTTTTTGGCTGACTGTCATGTGCCAAAAGGAGCAGCAACAGCAACCGAAGGGGCAATGCTTGCATCATTTAGTCCAGGCTTTATGAGTCCTACACACTAGCAGACCGAGATACAGATACAGATACATCCACCCACAGATGGACAGATAGTTGACTCCTTTTGGTATTTTTTTGGGGGTTGAGTTTGGGATGTTGCTGAAAGGCACTTGAAAAAATGAAAATGAATTTATAAAAATTATAAATATATCCATAAATAAACTATAAATAAATATAAAACAAAAAAATTAATAAAAGATAGATTAATAAAGATAGTTACCAAAAGAATTCCGAAATGGCACATTTATTTATAAATTCATTTAAGTACCTCCCGAAAAGATTGTTTATTTCAGATACACCCGCACTTTTGAAACCAGAAACTATCATTAATGTATCTGTAAATCTACTATCTCTGATTTTAGATGGTGAATTTTCGATCAGTGCAGCTGCAAGGGGCACTTGAGCGGGTTTCCGCCGGGTTCGGGCCTCGTCATTAGTCCCCGTATGGCGCGTGCCCGGGGTCCTTTTGAATGGGAGTCCCCCCGAACAGATCCTGGCCAAGGCCAGGCCGTAGAAGTGCAGCATTACAATGGACGAAATACTTCCGTGCGGAGGCCGTTGCAGGAGGAACACTTTCGAATAATAACAATAACAATAAACCCGAAGCGGGACAACAGCAGGACAATGCAGGACAATGGAGGTGGTGCCCTGCGGTGGTCAGGTCCAATAAAAGGGGGTGGACAGGGACCCGTTGACCAGGGGTCAGGGGTCAGGGTTGAGGGCAGTTTAAATTGTGTCATGTTCGCATTTCGCATTTGTGACATCTATTTTCCCCTACCTCTCTCAAAAATTGAAATATTACACTTTTCATTCGCTGTGTCAGCAGCAATAACTGTGAAATCAATATCGAAGTCCTTTGACAGATGACCCGAAGGTCCTGTCCTCTTGCAGGACATTAACTCGCACCAATTTCCAGTGAAAATTAATGTCCCATCTATGACGCTTGGATGAGTGGGTTCCCCCCCCAACTTCCGATTCCCATAAATGCGATCCTAATGATGCCACTTTCCATTCAAAGCCACAACTTAGCAGATCTGCAAACTTATATCTCAGTTTGCGTCATTTAATCTGTTAAGTGGATATTATATATGTAGGTTAAATCGTTATATATCTTTCGGAAAAAAAAAACAATTACATGAAGATTTCTGAAAGATAAATGTTAAATATTAACATTAATCTTTTGTACATATATGTTGTAAGTTAAATAACTAAGTCACTACTATTATTATTTGGGCAGTAGTTTGGTTGCATTTACATATTAATTTTTTTTTATCATACATACAACATGAAGTCCCGTTCTTTTATTTTTAATTACCTCATTTATTATTATTCTTGTTAAAAAAATTTAATATCAAACAAGAAAATTCCAAAAACATTGTTTTTTCCCCATTATTGACCAATTTGATTTTCACTACTATTAAGATGCTCATCAGTTTCAGAAGGTAATATTATTAGAAATAATTAATTAATTATATTATGATATTATTATCAAAGATAATTCGTTTATTTTGTGAGTAATAAGGTTTTAAGGCTTGCAAATATTATATATCTTATAGCTGACATAATAACAACCATTAGATTTTAGAGCATTTTATAAAGAATTGTTATATATTGGATTTTAAAGTTTTTATACATTAATTAAATTTGTTTAAAATAACACTTCTTTTAAATAATTAATATGGTTTTAAGGTTTGGAAATATGTAATATATAATATCTGACATAAAAACGACCATTCGATTTCGCAGCATTTTATAAAGTGTTATTATATAAAGTTTAATTTCAGTTCAAAGTTTATATACATTAAATAAATTTCTTCAAAAGTATATTTCTCTTAAATAAATAATAAGGTTTAAAGGTTTGGACAAAACATTTAATATAATATTTTTGGCATATGTATAAAGTTAATATATTTCAGTTCAAAGTTTTTAAACATATATTAAATTTGTTATATTATTATTTTTCTCTTAAATAAAAAAAAAACAGTTTACATAAAATCAAGTTCAATTAATTTTAAAACTATTTTTCAATTAATTATTTATTCTTTGTATATTTTAA
>JAJJHY010003831.1:11048777-11076159 GCA_021224005.1 Drosophila setifemur | reverse complement strand
AATTGTCGCACAGGACTCTCACACAGATACAAACACACACACTCACACACATGAGCAGGGCCTACAGGACCCGGCTCCATCGGAAATAGTATTTGCCAGGGCAAGGACATCCCCCTTTTGGCTTTCGTCACTCTTCGACGCATCCTGAAATGTGCGGGATTCCCTCCCCCTTCCCCTCCTCCCCCTCCTCACCCCTCATAATGAAACCAGCTAATATATCTTGTTGACGTCGCAACAAAAAAAAAGGAAGGCAACCGGAGAACCGGAGAACTTAAAGCACCCGAATCCCCCGCCATCCCCAATCCCCAATCCCGAAGAGCACCACAGACATGTCTATTTTGGACCTTATCGATTTTCTCGGCGGCCCTTCGGATGCGGGCGGGGGGCGTGGCCAAAAGGGTGGCTCCGAGGGTCGCAAGGAGCCACCCGGCTAAATGGGCCAACATTTAAATGCAACAATTGTCATTAAATTTTCATTGGACTCAGGCAATTTGTTGTGTGCAAAAGATACGCTTTAAGCAGATGTGACTCACAAGGGTTTAAGATAGTTTTAGGTCTTTAAAAGATTGTTGTAAAAATTAAATAAAAATATATAAATAGTTACAAAATGTTTGGTTTTTATTTTAAAAGAAAATAGTTCCTTAAAGATAGATAATATAGGTATTAAAAACTATATACTTTAAGATAGAGCTATGCAATAAATTTCATTTTATTAATGGTTTTTATTTAAAGTATCTGCATTTGTAAACCTAATAAATATTACACATTTTTTTTAAATAGTATCATTAATAACGATCATAAATCCCTTTGTAAATTGTAGCTTACAAATTAAACATTAACTTATTTAAAATATTCTTGAAATGCTCAGCTATGAAACATTAGTTTCTGA
This sequence comes from Drosophila setifemur, assembly GCA_021224005.1. Taxonomy (NCBI): domain Eukaryota; kingdom Metazoa; phylum Arthropoda; class Insecta; order Diptera; family Drosophilidae; genus Drosophila; species Drosophila setifemur. The sequence continues at coordinate 11,075,270 of JAJJHY010003831.1, read as the reverse complement.
TCCACCAAGATGCACCACAATTATGTGCCGCAGAATGTTGGAGGAGCAGACTTACCAAATATGATTCATATAATTTATGCCCGCTGGAAAATTCCGCAGCTCAAGATGGCAGAAGCAACATCTGTGGGTCTCCCCTTCGGGGCGGGACTTTGGCAATCCCAAAGATATATCCACAGATTGATCCACATGTGGATGCCACGAGCCAAGAATAAAATCACCCCTCGCGCGAGTGTGTTTTATGAGGCTTTATTTTATGAATTCCATTTTCATTAGGAGAAAATGCAACGCCACATAAATTGGCCATTAAGTAGTCGGAACGATGAGGGGGCGGCGGAGTGGGCGGAGGGGGCGTGTTAATTGCCAATGGCAGCCGCAAAAGTTGAGTTATGAATCGAACAAAACAGAAAAAAATCGATGGGAGCACTTTAAAATGGGTGCCGGACAAGGACAGCACGGCCACTCGATGTGTATCCAACAGATACATTCGGGGGCTCTCACTCGCACAAACAAACTGTGGACTCTGTGTATTTTGTATTTACCTAGGCGAGAAAGTCGCAGGAGGCGGGAAATGGGGAAAGGAAGTCCTGTCCTGGGACTCCTTCCTTTTCTCTCTCTCTTGCTGTCTCTGTCTCTCCTGTAGCCATCTCCCTCTTTGCACTACAATTTCGTAGTTTTCTTTTCGATATAGATTTTATGCCACCCCAGAAGGAATTCTTTTGCTTCGTTTAAGTGTGTAAATGTTTTCTTGCTCGAAAGAAGCAAAATTTCCTCGGCTCCTTTTTCGCCAGCCAGGAATTTGTTTATTTGCGTGGGTCTATCTGTATCTTTAGCTGTATTCGTATTCGTATCCGTATCTGTGTGTGTCTGTATGTGTCTGTGTGTGTTGCGAGGCTGTTGACATTGGTTTCCAGTTTACAAAGAAATCGATTAAACGCAATCGGGTAAATGGCCCAAAGTGCCATAGTCAAAAGCCCCCCGCCCCCCCCCCGCCCCCAATCCTCCCGAGACAAGGTCAACTCTTAAATGCTTGGCATCCTCGTTTTTGGGTTTTGTCTCGGTGCTTTTTGGGGCAAATTAAATTCGCTTTGAGTGGGGGCATGAGAAGTTGTTTTCTCAGCCAGGAATATTAAATATAAATAAAGTAAAATATATTTTGTATAATCGAAAGAAAAACAGAACTATCTGAGGCTTAGAAATACAGAAATATGTAAAGACGGTAACTGACCAGAATGGAATATTCAAATTCAAAGTAAACCCATCTGCATCTGTATTTTCTATAAATGAAAATAATAGAAAATTCTTTGCTCTAGAAACTAATAGAATAACATAGAAAATAGGTAAATTCTGTGTTTGGCAGTACAACCATTTATAAATACCCAAACCAACTGACCAGAAAACTGAATTTAAATATAAAGACAAACCCTCAATCCCTCGATCGATTTCCCCAAAAGTGTCATCGTTAACATAAATCACTCCGAACGTATCTAAAACCCATTCAGACCCACACACAAAGATGTAGAACCTTCTTAATGTTGAAGTACTTTAATTTTACGGCAAATGAGTAAATATAAAAATAAAGAACTTTACCAGCTTTAATTTCAATTTGAATTTATTTTATTTCACTCTCGGACACTCGGGATATATAATACATATATATTTCGAAGACCGAAAACCGAACGATCTTGATCTAACGAGCGACGTGCATTTCACATTTTATAGATACTTTTATATGGGGAAGATACTTTGAAATTAAAGGGCTGAGTGCCTAATGAGTCAGGCAATTAGACGTGACCACAAAATATGTATCTTGAAGGTTACAAAATGTATTTCAAATCAAAGAATTGAGTAATTCTTATAGTTCCTCATATGCAGGTCTTTATTTTCTCCATTTTCCGTCTTCAATAAAATATTATTTCCCAAAAAATGTTTATGTTAAACATAGATTTCTCTGATCTCGACCGACCTCCAACATAACCTTTCCCAATCTTCTCACGTTTTCTTATCGCAAATGGCAGGAAAATAATGAGGGAAACCGAAAATTATAAAAGATGTTCCGAAGGTTTTCCCGGAGTTTCAGTTTTTTCTTTTTTTTGGTTTTGAGGGTCAAGCGTAGATTTGTCGCTTTCGTAATAATTTATTCCAAACAAAATTTAATTATTTTCTGGTCGGGAAAAAGTCTTTGATTTTGTTTTTTAGCTCCCTTTATTTTTCATCAATTTTTCCTGAAAACGTTTCTTTTTGTTTTTTAGGATTTTTATGATTGTGGAGACAAATCGGCGTCATCAGAAATTTTTGGGAATAAAACTGGTTTTTTTAAGTGATTTGCATAGAAATGCCACTTGCTGTCCCGCTCTGTTGCATATTATAGAGTGAGAGGGAGGGAGAAGGGGCATACCGCCATTAGAAGAAAAGAAGAAAAGATTCGGTTTCATTTCTTTCTTTTTTTTTTGGGAGAATTCTTTTGTGATAAATGATATTGGTTTCTTAGACGTTGTGTCTGTGGATGCTGCCATCTTTTTAACTCTTTTATTATAGGAGATTTTACATTTTTGAGATACTTTATTTATGAGATACTTTATTTTTGAGATACTTTTTTTGAGATACTTTTTTTTTAGATACTTTTTTTTTTGAGTTACCATATTTTTGAGATACTTTAATTTGAAAGTACAGCCAGCTAATTTGTGAAAAGCAGGAGGAGGGATCAAAGCGAGAGGGTTAGTTATTATATTTTTATATCTCACAGATACATATGTAAAGGTCGGATTTATTGGTAGGGATGTTCCCCGAGGGTCAGGAAGGGAGGATACAACGATGTCCTTTGTCTCGCTTTCATTTCGTTTTGGTTTTTCATTTTTCAATTCATTTTTTATAGCAACCATTTTGAATTCATTTTTTTGTTAGTAACTCATAAGTGGCAGCTGGTAATTATTTATTAGGAAAGGGGTTGTCCTCTATGGATGCCATGTTAATTTCAGATTGCAGTCTGCAGATACTAGATACATTTGCTGGACGTGACCAAATCCCAGGAACGCACTCATTCGAAATAAACCCAAACTGAAATCAAATCAAAACGAAACGAAACGAACGGATCGATTCGGTTGAAATGCAAATTGCATAATTCATGCGAACTTAGGGATACTTTTGGGTTGGCAGAAGATGTCATCTTATATCTCGAATGCAAATAGCTACAAATTTAACATCATTCGATTTTTAATCTTGATTAGGTAACGTAACGTAAATTTATTTATTCGTTTACTATTAATTATCATAAGTAGTTGTTGAAATTTAATTATGGGAAAATTCTTTCAAGTTTTTCATTCATTTTCCATTTAATCTTTAGTGTTTAAATATTATTGAGAGGTTAAATGAGGGTTTATAGTACATATAATATAATAATAATATTTAACAATTTAAATTCTCATAATTTAAAAAGTGGTACAATTTATTGCGATTGTTGTAAGCCTTTAATTTATTATGTTTATTATTTTTTTATATTTTTCATTTATGGAATATTCAACGATTTGTGTTAGTTTTGTTGATTCTAAAACAGAATATTCTATCTTAATGGGATATTTAAAGATCTTTATTGTTTTTGTTATTTCTAAAACAATATAATCCATCTTTACAGAATGTTTTTTTTATTAATGTTTTAAAATTCAAAGATTTTTGTACATTCTAATAATAATCTATCTTAACAAAATGTATTAATTCCATACAAAAAATTATTTTGATTTTAAATTCATAAAATACTTTAATTCGTGAGGATTTTAATAAATTTTAAAATAGCTTAGCCTTAATTTTATTGTTAATTGTACATATATTTTGTACTATAAACATTCCTTTTTGCAGAATTTAAATACAGCTTGAATTTATGAGAAACTATCTTTTCTTGCCCTGATATATTCCCGTCGGCAAATTAGTTGTTCGAAGGAAATCCCTGCTGCCAAGAAAAAGGACAATCAACCAGCCAAGAAGAAGAAGAAGACGTAGAACTCGAACTCAGAACTCAGAACGCAGAAGGTGGAGAAGCAAAAGATAAAAGAAAAATATGGATAAATAAAAAAAGGGGGCAGCCGAAGACACAACACATAAAGGAAAAATATGATTGAGCTGCTGGGCCAACGAAAAAACGCTGGGCCCAGCGTCGCTGCCGGCGTCGACGTCGCCGTTGCTCCGCCTAAAGTTGTCATAATTTGCTGTATATGTAAGCGTTTTTATTTATTTGCCGATCCGATGCGCACGTTCATACAAAACAGAAACCAAAAAAAACGAAGACGCTTCCAGCGGCGCTTTTTTTTGTTCTTACTCTTTTTCCCACTCTCTCTCTCGAACTCTCAGCAAACTGTGCAGAGAGCGGTTAGAGGAGCACGGCTATAGTGGTGGCTGGCTAACAGCGGCCTAACATTCGAACAGCAGTCTTATACGCCACTTCCCCAGCTGTTAGCGCAGCACACACTCTCTCTCTCTGTTCGCGAGCGAGAAGGAGAGAGAGAGCGAAGCTTTCGCTGCTGCTGGCAGAATTTTGGCGACGTCGTCGTCGTTCGACTCCTGCGTGTGGAGTCTCTGTTGGCGTTTGTGTTGTGTTGTGTGCGGCAACCACTACGCTCCGCCGTCGCCGTCGCTGTCGCTGTCGCTGCTCTGCCCGGCTCGCTGCCCACGCCGCTGCCGGCGATAAGGACACACTGGCGTTCCGCTGCTTCGTGCACTCGCGCATTCGGATGGATACTCGCTTTCGGATTGGGATATTCGGATATTCAGTCTGAGATACTCCCGATTCCGATTCCGATTCTTGGGCCCGGCAGTCAGTTAGCCAAAACCAGCCAAGAGCGCCAGCTAGCCCAGCCAAAACAATTTTTCTGGCCAACATCCGCACAGCAGAGCAGAGAGCCAAGAAACCAAAAAAAAAAACAAAAAACTGTAAAACAAAAACAACAACAACAACAGCAAAAAAAAACAGCAACAGCAACAAAAGTCAAATCTGATTTGCAAGCGGGAATATTAACCGTTAACGGGACCGACCGCAGTGCGTTTCCATTTCCGCCGCCTCCGCCGTCGCTCCGCCTCGCATGTCCGTGTGTATTGTGGCGCATTGGTGTGCGTGCGAGGGGGCGGGGGGCTGACGCTGACGCTGTGGGTGTGTGTGTGTGTGTGCGGGTGTGCGGGTGTGCGAGTGTGTGTGTGCGCGTGAGAGAGCGGTCGCGCGTGTTTAATTAATCATAAAAATCCACAACACATCAAAATGCAAAACCCGCAACAAAAATAAAAACAAACAAAAAAGCCAAGAGAGGGGGTAAGAGGGAGATAGATAGAGAGAGAGTGTGGGCGAAGAAGAGGGGGAGAGAGAGAGAGGGAGAGCGTCAACAAAATGTGCAATAAACTCGATCGCAAATATCTGGCATCTCAAGCAAATCCTGTGCGATATCTAACGGTTCGCTTTGCCGACGGCATCCGCGAGATACTTTCCACCGACAGCAGCAGCAGCGCCACAAAGATGGTGGCGCAAAACGGATAGCCAAAAAATCTGAAGCAAAGAGAAAGGAAGACGGCGCCAAAAAAAAGGTGAGCAAAAAAAAACACACCTTAAATAAACTACTTTTAATTAATCTTAAAAATTAAACAAGTATTCTTTTCATTTATAATAAAAATATAAGGGAAAAAAGGGTTTAAAAGTAACTTGAATTTAGCAATAGGAAAAAAAGAGTTTAAAAGTAACTTGAATTAAATTAATTTCTAACAAATTCTTGGAAAATATATCGAATATATATCGAACAAAAATCTTAATTATTAATGAGTTTTGAATTACACTTTTTTAATCTATATTAACAAAAACTTTAAGATACATCAAAGCCAGCTTTGAAGTAAAATTAACTTAAGTTAATCTAAATAAATCCTGTCCAAATTCAACTTCAAGATACTTTTACTCACTCACCAAGCAATTAAAAAGTAATTTCCCCAAAAGACACACTTAAACCAATGCCAACAGTTTTTCCTATTTAAACAGCCAGAAAAAAGGGAATAAATTTAATCAAATTTAATAGGAAAAAGGACATAAAGTCCAGAATTATTCAGGGTTTTCCGGATTCAACCCCTTCAATGATTCGTATCTAGGAAAAATCGGATATGGCTCCTTATTTCCTTCGATTAGTTTTATGATCAGCCAAGTGTAAGAAACTTTAATTTGATAGATGCGTAATGCGTTTTATGGGCCAAAACAAAATGAAAATGGTAATTTTTCCAACTGCAATATGTTGAATTCACCCCTTAAAAGTAAGTGAATTCGAGGCATTTGTTGGATTCAGATACTTTTTCTATAGGTTGGCACTCGGAATAAATGGAGATTCTTAAAAGCAAAAGGGGTTTCATTGAAATTATGGTCTTCAGGTGGAAGATACTTTTAGTTGTGGTACTGAAAACTATTAACTAATGTCTCTAAAAAATATTGGAAATATATATTATTTAAATTTTGATGAACTTAACAAAAATATTTTAAGTATGAGCCATAGTCAAGTATCTTTTGCTTCAACAACCATAATTTAACTTCAATAAATCTCTGAATATTTTCTGTAATTATTTTTTGTATGTGTTACAAATGTATCTTATATTTTTTTTGAATATCTTTATGGTCTTTTAATTTAAATTATTGATATTTAGAGCACTAAAACAAAATAAAAAAGTATATCCCCCGATTTTAGTTGACTTTTCTTGGCTCTTCCAAGTGCACATAGCTAAATGTATATATATACAATCACTCTTCCCATTGGAGCAACCTACAAATTGAGGAAGATACAAACTAAGCCCGAAGCTACTTTCCCGCCCCTTCTATCTTTCACTCCCATTTTGGAGTGGCGAGATTATTTAACTTTGACACTTTATGCGAGGACATGCAACTGCAACGGAGCAGCCCGAAAGATGCATGTTGGGCTTATGTCAAAGTTAACATAAATACAACTACTTTGTGCCCCAAAGGTGGTCAAGTTGCAGGGGCTGACAGAAGGAGGAGGAGGAGTTCCGAAGGGGGTCATGTTGGATCCAGAGCCTCCGGATATGACAGGGGTTGTGTGCCTGTGTATCTGTGCACTATGTACCCTCGTGTATCTGTATCTTTGGGTGCTTGTTATGCAATGACAACAACACGAGCGAGTCAAACAATATCCCAAGCCAAAGATGCGAGCTTGCAACGCATGTCAAGAATAAAATTAACAGGGGAAAGTCCTTGTTGCAGAGATACAATTTGCGGGGGGGGGGGAGGTGGGGGTGGGGCAAAAGATACCCTTGGCTTATTGCACAGATAAGGTTAATAGATGAGAAATGTCAAGTCAGTGTGTCAAAGATACAAAGTATCTGACTGATGCGAGGACAAAAAGCCATCCGCAAATGTCTTCAATCAAGGCACAATCTAGATACATAACAAAAAATGTGCAACAAAAAACCACAATTTCTAAATTTCAATTTTAACTAAAAGAAAATTAAATTTTCCCTTAAAAACTGTAATATTTCTTTAAGTGTAGCGAAGGTTAAAGACATCTCCCATCGCACATCTATATTTACCACTTTATTCTCACTAAATACTCGGTCATTTATTGTTTTATTGTTTTAATTAATTTATGAGTTGTGCGATTTCATTTCTGAGCGCAAATGTATCTACGTATCTATGTATCTTGTCCGCTATCCCCTGTTCGTTGGCTTGGCAATAAATTCATTTGTAAAAATTCGAAGCGCTTTTCATGGGGGGGGCCAGTCTATTTTTCATTTTTCTCGCTTGCCAATGGCTTTTTGCATTTGTCCCCTCTGTCCGTAACCCCCTCTGCTACCCCGCCCATGGCTTTCGGATTATATTTGATATAAAACTTATTTTCATTTTTATAATAAATACGCGAGCTGCGCGCACATGGGAGGAATGAAATATTTATTTTGTGTTATGACAGAAATGTGCGGCCATAGAGGCTATATAAAAATGTATCTATCGCCCAGCCGCACCCCCTTCCCCCTCAATCCCCTCCGCCCCTCTTCCCCTGCGGCATGTTTTGCCTGCGAATATTTGGCGAAAATGTTTTTATTATTCGCAGCGTGATTCTGTAATGTGGGCCATTGTGGCTGACACATGCGAATCTATCTATGCATTTATCGGACTATATATCAATCCATCCGCACCTCGCACGCCCCTCCCTCCCCCCTTCCCCCTTGGGTCAGCAAATATAACATTGCATTTCTGAATTTCAGAATTTTGTGAATTTAATTTCATTTCGCTTGCTGCTAATTCAATAAACCGCATAAATTGAATTTTTATTGCTTATTCGCGGCTGCCAACGTTCTAACAACGTTAGTTGAGTTGGCTTTTTATGGTTCTCTCAGTTCTCAGTTTCTGGCCATAAACCAAAAATTCATTTCATATTCATCAAAACGAATTTTTGGGCTTGGCTTTGAAATTGCGGAAATAGATAAACACCCGAAGTCCGTATCTATGAGATGCTGGTCTGTAATAAACTTGGAATTTGTATATATTCATTGCAAAACTACTGAAATTCAATATGATAAAAGCATTCGCAACTTAAGGGATTCCATATGCAAGGCCATAAAAAGTTGAAGTTGGTCAAAATACTAGCAAATTAAATTAAAAACTTTCTTATTTACTTGCATAATACTAAATATTTAATCTCCTTTTATTAAAAAATGATTACCACTTAACTTTTATTTAGCCAATAAATGTTTTTTTAGAAATGGAATTCCAAAATTCAGATACCAACATTTCAGAGCCATTTTCATTGTTCCATCTAATTGCCAGTTATGGAGGGAAAGCAAAAACAACAAAATCCCCAACAAAAAAACCCCAACAAAACAATAAGGATCTGAAATGGAGGCCACTCCTCCTCCTTCTCCTCCTCCTCCTCCTCATCCAGCTACTTGGATGCAATTATTTCCTTCGTTTATGAGTAATTAAAAACGGAGCGAGGGCGAGGATTGGCAAAATATCAAAAATGGCCAACAATGTTGGTAGGAGGGGGAGGGCCAGGGGAGGGGATAAACAAGTGTCCAACCAGATACATGTGTGAATGTGTGTGTGTGTGTGTGAGTGTGCCCTGGTACTTTGCATAGATTGTCCACTTTAGATTAAGCCATGAATAATTTATGTGCGTCTCTTATGATTTTAATTGTTTGCAATGGCAGCTTAACAACTCCAAGCAACCCCTTGTGGCTCAGTGGCTCCCCCCTGCCCCCTACCTACCCCCTCAGCAACCGCCGCCCCTGGGTTCCCTTGCAAAACGAGAAGAAAAGAAACGAAACGAAACGAGACGAAAAGGAGGCAAAAACAAAGTAGCGCCCCAAAAGCAAATGCAAAACAATACAAATTCATCTACAAGCCTCCAGACCGGACTTCTGCCTCTGTCTGTGTGTGTGTGTGTATCTGTGTGTGGGTCTGAGGCTCCCCCCTGGTGCCGGCCACTTGGCATTGGTCTGCTTATGTTTCCAGCCTTCTCCCCAGGCCACTCATTCATTCATTCATTCAGTCCGTCCCTTTAGCAGACACGCAGACATTTGCATTTACACAGACACAGATACAGATACAGATACAAATACAGATACAGGGACAGAGTCTGGTTGTGTGTGTGGCGCTTAACCCCCCCGCTGGCTGGCATCGTTCCATTTCGCTTCTTTCTCAAAAATTATATGAAAATTATACCAATTCAACTCATAAAATTTTTTCAGCTTAATAAATTTAGCAGACATTTTGTAAGGGTCCCGGAGCAGCAAACTGGTAACTGGGAATTCCATGGCCTTTCGGCTGAGAACCCCCTGCAAAATGGTCAACTTAAATGCATACTACATAGTAGTATGTTCAGGGCACATCGGGGGAGCATTAACCAGACGTACTTTAACTTTACTTTTGCCTTTGGGATAAAGCGAAGCTCATAAATTTCGCTCAGACAATTTCCACGTTTTTGTGCGCTTTTCCTTGACTTGTTTTTTGTGTTTTTGGTAACTCCATTCAGTAGGCGGCTAACAAAAAAAAAGTGTGGGCTTCACTTTGTTGGCCTGTTTTTTATAAGTCAGGTGAAACCGAAGCTGCGATAAATCACACAATCCCAAGAATTGAACCATGGTTAGATGAACATGGAATTCCAATTAATTAGCTAAGAAAATTAACAAAAAATAAATCAAATTTATATTTATAAACAAAAATATTTTTAAGACTTTCTCAAAGCAATAGAAAATGTATCTGATTGATATTTTCCGAGGTGAAGTTAAATACTTGTGATAAATTTGAGTACATACAGAATATGCTTATTTTTCAAAGCTTGTCAGAAATACCCCTTCAAAAGTCGGCCCAATAAAGCTATATCCGTCTGCCAATCGCTGGTGTTCGATTGACGCCTGGAACAACAGACTTCAATCAAGATCTCACATTCCCATCTACCACTTCCCTCCCAGACTTCTGTTTACGTTGGTCGCGGGTTCATTCATTCGATGGCTCCCAAAACAGAGCCCCGGATATATGTATGTATATATACAGATATATATATGTGTGTGTGCGGAGCCATCAATCAATCAATTGAATTGCAACGAATTTTGATCAATATCCGCTAGCCGAGGGAAAACGTATTTACCCGGGCATAATTCACGATTTGCCCGAATGATTGACGCCGTGTTCACTCCGAACTTCTCCGATCCCAGAGAGATTTGGAGCGGAGGACCACCTGCTGGCAGGAAACTTTGGCCATTCCGAAATTTTCTTGGGGCTTTTCCCGGCAGAGTGACAAAGGAAACTTCTTGTGATGGAATCGCACCGCAGACTTGTGGAAGTTTTCCGAGAAGTTTTATGTTTTTGGCTGTGCGTAAATCGCTCAAGGAATCAGCTCAAGTGGAATAAGTTGTGGCCCGGCTCACTTTAGTTTCGGTTAACACTTTAGTCCGGTTAACTCCGGATCCCCAACAACAGTCCCCCTCCTCTCCCCCCCTGCATTAAACAAATTGATTTCGGATGGGCCCATCGGCATTGATAGAAATAGGAGAGGCGATGTACAGATACAGATACAATGGCTATCTGCATCTGTGCGTATGTGGCGTGGCAGTGTTTACCTTTGCCAATAAATTCACTTAATTGCCGGGAAATAATCATAAAGCAATCGGCCGTAATGCGGATGGGATACACTCCTCTCCGGTGGGGATCGGGAATCGAGAAACGAGAATTTGTGGCCCTGTTGAAAGTGTAACTCAGAAATGGTGTGTGGAATTATGTTGAAATCGATTTTGGGCCGGCAAATTTATGTGGCGCACACACAGGCCCCTTAGTTGGCCTTTCGAAACAAAACCACCCAATCCCCCTTCCAGCTGGCCATTCATATAACATCTCAGATCCGTTCGAAATGTCCGAGTAAAAAATCCATAGTCAAAAAAAAAAAAAATGCCAATATCATCGCCGAAATTCACCAATTCCTGGTGGTATCTAAGTTTGCGCTGCTCGCTCTTCCTGGCCGGAAGATGCTTCTACACCAGGCAACGATCCAATACCCGAGTGGCACTCGATTTTCCCAGCTGGCCAAAGAAATCTCAGAAATAAATTGGGGCTAAATGGGTTGGATTTGGTAGGTATTAGATTCCTCTCCATGTCAACATCTTCAATTCCCAGTTTAGGTATGTATCTCAAAGGGTTTTCTGTTCCTGGAAGGGATGGATCTATATAGTTATATATATTGTTATATATAAATTAAATTCTGAAAGATTCTTGGCACAAATTCAATGAGCTGGATTGGGGTGACGCAAAAGTTATGCTGAGTGATTCACAACCAAATAAATCAATAAATTACTCACTCCCGCTGCCCATGCAAAACTCTTTCTTATATTTTTTTTTTTTGTGGTTCCTCCAACCCGGTCAAGAGTCCACGGCAATTACAAAATCTCACTCCATCCCCCGGGGGCGGAGATATCCAGATCGGAGGCTAAAATTAAGTTATACGCGGGTAACCATATGCACCCGGATCATTTATTCAACGTCGAAAATTGCGACATTCACACTATTCATATATTCAAAAATTTATCATAAAGCCCGACCGCTGGCCACTCCTTACGTGACAGATCGGGGCAGATATGCTTACATATATCTGGGTGTATCTGGGAAATTACACTGCGCAACTGGAACGGATCGGAGAACACTCGCAGATACTCGCAGAAGTTCTCCCTTTCCTTGTTCTTTCAAATGTATCTTTTTCTTACACCTTTTGGAACCACTAATTAAAGCACTAATTATTTCTGCCACATTTATAGTTATAGTAAAAATAATCTTTAATTTAATATATGCTAATATATATCTTGGATCGATCGGAAAACGCACGCAGATACTCACAGTAGCTCATCATTTCCTTGTTCTTCCAAAAGTATCTTTTACCTCTTCAAAGCAATCGACTAAATCTCCCCTAATTAATGCTTTAATTATTCCGTCCACATTATAAGTAATTAAAATATTTTTTAATTTAATTAAATTTAATATTTTTATAAACATTTTCCCTAGTTTCCCCCTATTTTGTTGGCCAGTGTTGGGTGGCCATAAAATGTGCGTAAATTAGAAATGAAAACTCCAATCGAACTCTTTCCGCCCTTTTCTCCTGCAGGGTGCAGTCCATGAGAAGAACTGAGCGGCAATTGTGATCTGGAGGAGAGATCAGGAGGCGAGATCCGATCGAGAGGATAATGTGTTCAATATTTCGCAACCGCATCAATTACCGTGGAACGGGCGCCACCAGGAGCGGCAGCGGCGAGCGGGAGAGGGACAGGAATAGCGAAAGGGACAGGGATAGGGAGAGGGATAACCTGCTGGCCAAGGAGCTGGATGCCGATAGCAATAACAATGGCACCGAGCCACACATGGAAACGGAAGCGGAAGCGGGAAGGGAGAGGGAGAGGGAGATTGGGGACGAGCTCGATCTGGAGCAGGAGCGGGAGCACGAGCAGGAGCAGGAGAATGACCAAGAGCAGGAGATTGACCAAGAGAACAGCAACGAGGCCCTCGATCTGTCGGTGATCTCGGGCAGCGTTCGGGAATCCCTGCCGGGCAGCGGTCACGTCTCTTTGGAGGCTCTACAACATACCAAAGTGGCGGTGGCCCAGTTCGCCGCCTCCGCCCTTGCCGGTGGACCACAGAACGCCGACCTGGCCATGGTCCAGTCCACCATCTTCAATGTGCAGCGCCAGCACCTGATGCAGCTGCAGCTCATCCAGCACCTGCAGAGTCAATTGAAGCGGGCCGAGGCAGTGGCCCTGGGGCGGCATTCCCACAGCGAGGAGGAGGAGGAGGATCCCCCACCGGAACCAGCACCAACTCCAAAGCCAGGGAAACTGCCAAGTAATGGCCTGAAGCAGGAGGAGCGGGAGGAAAGGGATCGGGAGCGGGAACCGCTCAAGGGGGAGAGTTCAAAGACTGAGAAGAGCGAGGAGCGAGGAGTTAAACCCGTGGAGACGGAGGCCACCAAATCGGACTACCACCAGCCGTTGATGTGCGACATCAGCTCGAGTCTGGCCTCGACCATCATCACCAACCACGATCCTCCGCCGGCCCCCAACGAACCCAATTGCCTGGAGATGCTGCAACGGCGCACGGAGGAGGTACTGGACTCCGCCTCGCAGAGTCTCCATGCCGCACAGATGCAGGAGGAGTACTCGGAGTATGCTTCCAAGGAGGCCCAGAGCCGGGGGGAGATCTTCAAGCATCGCTGCAAGTACTGCGGCAAGATCTTTGGCAGCTACTCCGCCCTCCAGATCCACCTGAGATCGCACACCGGGGAGCGACCCTTCCACTGCAACGTCTGCGGCAGCAAGTTCACCACGAAGGGCAACCTGAAGGTCCACTACCAAAGGCACACCCAGATCTTTCCTCCCATGCTGATGCCGCCGGGTGTGGCGTCCAATGTGGTTCATTCTGGTCAGGCTCCGAATCAAGGGGAGTCCTTTCCCATTCGCCTGCCTTTCATTCCGCCTGCGCCGCCGGCGGGGGGACAGGAGCAAGTGCATCAGCCGGTGGAGGAGCCGGAGGAGATACGCGAGGAGATCCTACCCCAGCAGGCCGAGGATCTCAGCAAGCCGGTGGTGAGGGAGAGGGAGAAGGTACAGGAGAAGGTGCAGGAGAAACCCCAGCCACATTCCCCCATCATCCAAAATCCCAAAGAGGTGACTCCCGAGGTTAGAGTGTCACCAGCTGAACCCGCAACCACACCCGCACCTGCCCCTGCTCCCGCTCCCGAAAAGCCCGAGAAGGAAACCCCCAAGCCCGTGTCCAGCAGCTCCAGGAGGAATGGATCCGTGCGCAAGCGACAGACGAGCAGCGCCGGGAGTCCGCCCCAGGAGGACAGGGACAGGGATAGGGACCTCGCCGAACAGCTGCACATAGCCAAGCTGGTGAGGCGCTCCTCCTCCAGCCGAGAGCCCCAGCCGGCGGAGTACTCGCTGGCCCAGATGGAGCGGATCATCGACAAGTCCTGGGAGGATCTGATCGAGATCGACAAGACCTCGGAGACGTCGAAGCTGCAGCAGCTGGTGGACAACATCGAGAACAAGCTGACCGATCCCAACCAGTGCATCTTCTGCCAGAAGGTGATGTCCTGCCGCAGCTCCCTGCAGATGCACATCCGGACGCACACCGGGGAGCGTCCGTTCCGCTGCAAGATCTGTGGCAGGGCCTTCGCCACCAAGGGCAACCTGAAGGCCCACATGAGCATCCACAAGATCAAGCCGCCGATGAGGAGCCAGTTCAAGTGCCCCGTCTGCCACCAGAAGTTCTCCAATGGCATTATCCTGCAGCAGCATATCCGCATCCATACGATGGACGATGGTAATGGTGGCCAGGGTGGGCCACCCATTCTCAGCGAGGCCGAGCGGCTGGGCATCGAGGATCAGAACTCCAATAAATCTCTGGGCACCTCGGACACCCTGGACTTCTCCACCACCATTTCGGATCATTCGGGTCAGCGGTCGGAGTCCTCGCAGGGCGGTGACTTCGATGAGTTCATGACCATGGATAGCACTGATGATTCCAGGGACAACTCCTCCAGTGCCGCCACAGCCACTCCGCATCTGGTAGAAAGGGATCGTGGGGGGGAGAGGAGGCCTCTCCAGGATAACTCCGATGAGAGGTCCCGCTCTAATCCCGATCTTGCTGGAGGGAGGAGTGAGAGCGGGGATCTTCCTGCCATGGATCTCTCCTCGCCTTCGTCTGCCTCGGGCAGGCTTTTCGGTGGAGGATTGCCTAACGGTGCGGGTGGTGCCGGGGGAGGAGCGGGTGGTGGTCACCCCCTGCTGGGGATGCCCATGCCCCCCAATCTCCTCCTCATGGCCGCTGCCCGCGAGGAGATGCACGCCCTGGGACAGGCCCATGCCAAGTTCCCGCTGCTTCCCTTCGGACCCCTCGGATTTATGGGTGAGTTTTGAGATGGTTTTTGGATGTATATTGGTAGTATCAAAAAAGGGGAGTTTAATATTAATATTATTATTAACTAAATTAGTGGTTTTCCATTTAAAAAATTTAACTTAGTTTAATAGAAAAATCAAATAAACGAAGATCACAATTATTTTTTCTGCTATTAAATTTGAGATATATCCGCGGCAGTGCTGAATAAATTAATTAACTTTAAAAGATACATTTACATAGTAAACAAAATTAAATAGTTTATTAAATATGTTGTTAATAAGACATAATAGATACTCCTCATTCAGGATCCTTAATCCTTAAATAATAACAAGTTAAAGAAATAAAATCTTATCCCCTTAAATAGAAATCCCAAACTTTCCATTACAATTACTTTTCGATTTGGTGGCACTTCAATGAGATTCTCTCTGATAGATACAATTGCAAATTGTAGAGAAGATATATACGAGTATATATATAGAAATAAAATCGTCTGATGAGTTGACATTAGCTTTAGCTCTCCGTCCGCTTCTGGCTGCGAAATGACAAAGCCTCTTTGTCTGCCACCTTTGACCCCGTCGCCGTTCGGCAAGTGCGATAAATCTGCGAGATCTTCGAGATCTGCGAGAGCGACATAACTCAATTGGACCGAGACAAAGCATCTGGGTGCTCCTCCTCCCCGGCCCAGCCCAGCCCAGCCCAGCTCCATCCCATGTTCCATGTCTCCGATATGCCTATGCCAAATTCCGCAATTTATTTATACCCATCGGCGCATTCCCGCAATCGTTGCCGAGGAGATCGAGGAGCGATCTGTCGCCTCATTATGTCACAGCCTCTTTGCCGGATGGATATTTATTATATCGCAGATCGCGCCAGCACGTGTCGGGCATTATGTGTCCCCCACTGACCTCTCTCTCCGATCTCTCCGCAGGCCTGCACCCGCCCCCCCATGTGTGCAACCTCTGCTTCAAGATGCTGCCCACTTTGGCCGCGTTGGAGGGGCATCTGCAGAGCGAACATGCCAAAGAGCCGGCGCCGGGAACAGGATCTGGCCACGCCCATGCCCCCGGCCCAGCCCACGCCCACTCACACGCCCACATCCTCCGACCACAGACAAGTGAGGCTGGATCGCCATACGGAGCCAAGGTGAGTCCTGGAATTTTGTATCTTATAAATTGAAATTTGTTTGACAAATGTGTCGTTAAAATAAGTTAAAGAAAGAGTTAAAGAATTTAAGGGAATAAATTAAGGGAATTATTTGTTGATTTTAATTTAATATATATTTTTATAATTTTTGGTAATTTAACAGTAACTGATTTTGCCATTTTAATAACAATTTGTTTAACAAAGTTTTTTTTTATAAAATAAGAGTTAAGAGGAATTAAGGGGAATATATTTGGTGTTTTAGGGAAATATTTATTAATTTTAATTATGATTTTCTTCATCTTTAATTTAACAATTAAATGTGTATTTTTAATATTTTTGGTAATTAAATTTAAGTTTGAGAAATAACTTTACTTGAAATTTGAATTTAAATTCGGTTCCTTAATCTCTGCAATAAAATAGAATATATAGATAATATATTACAATTTGTTAAACAAAATCATTCAAATATATAGTGAGAAAAATGCCTTAAATATAATTAATATTTCAGGGACTTAACCGTTGAATTTCCGTGACTCAACTTAATATTTTAATTGGGTTTCCTCATAACTAAAATTTATTTAAAAAACTGCACACAAAGAATTTTAAATCATCTTTTGGTCGTCTATTTATTATCCGATTTAATTTGATTTCCCCTTTCCAATGCCACTCACTAATCACTCCGATACCTTACGGTGGAGTTGCATTCCCTGCCCCAATATGGAGGCACTTACATCACATCCACATAGCCTAATCCCACCTCAACTCCTCCCGCCTTGAGAACTAATGCCAGATGGCATCGATGGTGCTTTTTTGGAGCGACTTCATCGCCCTGCCTCTTGGTCATGATTAATTAAAATGTTCACGGGTTCTGGGCCGGCTCCTGGGGCTGCCTTGATTTGGCCAAATATGGTGCGGTTAGTGCTTCGGCCCGTTTTGGCCGCGACCATACAAATTATGAGCACATTATTAATTGCACTCACTGTTCCCTATTATGAAGAAATTGTGTGGCCAACTTGCATAGTTTGCCTTAATTGTTGGCGTTCCGCTTTGCGGCCTCCAGTCTCCCATTTTTGGAGTTGCTCCCGGGTTCATATTTAGTGGAGGCGGGGGAGGAGGAGGTGGAGTTCGAAGAGCTTTAAGTGCCCGGATTACATCGCCCAACAATGCCAATTATTTATTAAAGTGCGTTTTGGTTGGAGTGGTTGTTGTTAGTCTCGGTTTTTGTTGTTGTTTTGTAGCGAAGGGGCCCAACAATAATTTAAGTACAAATGCGAGTATTAATATTTATTTCTGGCCGGGAGCTTCCTATGCGGCATTGTCCCTCTATGACTAATGACATCGTTCATTATGGCTTACATTCTTGGAGTATTTCCAAAATTGAAAGCAAGAGTCTCGGCACAGGGACGGAATTCATATATATATTTAATGAAATTGATTTATTGTATCAGAAAATACTTTTATATTTGAGTACTTTTCTTACGATTTTAATTTAATTTTATTGGTAAAGAAAGTTAAATTATGTCCCATAATTTTATGGAAAATACTTGGAAATTAATTGATTATTTTTATCATTTATTTACAAATAAAATGGTCATGAGAAATCAATAAAATCACATCTTGGCTAGTTTTTCTTAAGACAAAGTTTGGAAACATTTTAAACTATTTCAAAAATTATATGTAATTTTTAAAATAAATCTGGAACTTTCGTAACATATTTAAGCTGTTCAGTAAAATTTTTTGTTGCCATTTTAAGAGCCCCAAGTGCTCCCCTTGAACCGCTCCTGGCCTTGTCTTCTTTATTGTGTCCGAAATGCGGTTGCAGTGTAAATGTCATAACATTTTCTGTTGGTAATCAGCAAGACACCAACCCAAGTCCCCCCAGATTCCTCTTGTTCCCCCTTTTTGGCAATGCCAGTGGAGCACTAGACAGACTCTCTCTCTTTCTCCCCAAGGCAGTCCATCTCTTTCTTCCCCAAGTATTCCATCTCCTTCTGTTTTGGGGAGCACGCCAGCACTTTGCGTTTTGCTCGCTTAGCTCATTGTTGATGATCTAAGGCAGACGAACATCGGATCGGAATGGATTATAATGATAGGGATAGGGATAGGGACAGGGATTGGGTGTGGGGATATAGGGATGGGGATAGGGCTGGGGCTGGGGGATGTGGCTGGGAATCGTTCTCATCTTTTGGGCTTGAAATTTCTAAATGATTCAAAAATCTTAAGTAATTACGAGAATGCATTATGATGATGCGAAATTTACGACTCCGTCTGGTATGTTTTCTGCTCTGGATCCCAGCAGCAGGAGGAGGGGGAGGAGGAGCAGGCCTCCTCAAGGGCTGCTAGAAGATACGGAGGAGCCTGTGACGGATCGGTGGCGGTCTGTGCGATGCATTCAATGCAAATAAATTATGTTACGCTTTATGCAAAATTATTTAATCTTTTGTTCGTCGCGTCTGCTGGGGACACTCTACAGCAGGCGGCATGTAAATTCAGTTTCAGCCCCTTTCCCCCTTCTAGCCCCCCCTTCGACCACCCTTCCCCGCCCCTGGGCGAACAATTGTTTTGCCATAAAAATATGAGACCCGGCGGCATCGTCTGCCCGAGATAATTAGTTGGCATTATTACACGCGCTGGCATAGAAAAATTGCGAATTATGTTTCTCGGCGAAAATGAAAATGCAAAAAAAAAATGCACAGAGAAAAAAAGTCGCAAGTCTGGTGCAGCGGGATGAACGGCACATTTAATTGAAAATGCGCAGAAATTAGCGCCCGAGGCAAAAGTATCTCGCCCTATAACTTTGCATCTCATCGCATTTGCAGCTCACCCTCAATCCGAATCTGTTCGCCAAGAAGCCGCCTTCGGTGTCAGCGGGTGACAAGCAGACGGAGTCGTCGTTGCAGTCAGGCAGTGTCGAAGGGACTCCGATCAAAGAGGAACCCGACCAGGAGCAGTCCGTCTCGGAGGAGGGAGCCTCACCTGCTGAGGGATCAGGATCTGGGTCCGTTTCCGGGGATAGAGCTGCCTCCAGTTACCACCAGGAGAACGTAGATGGCGAACAGTCCCTGATGAAGATGCAGCTCCGTAAGTGGATGCCACTGTCTAGTCCTAACCAGAACGAGAACCACATGGGTTTCCCCTCTCGCTTAGATGCCCATCGGTTCCCGGCTAGTCCGCTGGACTTCCAGCAGGCTCTGATGTCCGCAGGACCTCCGGCCTCGAGTTTAGATCCGCCGGTGAACAACAAGCACTTCTGCCACGTTTGCCGCAGGAACTTCAGCTCCAGTTCCGCCCTCCAAATCCACATGCGCACCCACACCGGGGACAAGCCCTTCCAGTGCAATGTGTGCCAGAAGGCCTTCACCACCAAGGGGAATCTCAAGGTGCTGCTTTGGTCTACTCTTAATCTTGCGTTTAGATTACTGATCTGGTTTTCTACTGTTTGTTTTTTTGGTTTATTAATCCACAGGTCCACATGGGCACTCATATGTGGACGAATCCCACTTCACGGCGGGGTCGCCGCATGTCCTTGGAGTTGCCAATGCGTCCTGGCCCGGGATCGGGAGCCGGTCATCCGGGTTCCAGTGCCGAGCAGGAGTTTATGCAAAGGCGACCGGAGCTCTTCTTCCCCTACCTGCCGCCCTTCTTCAACGGATTGCCGCCAAAGGTAAGGATTCGTTTTGTATCTTTTAGTTTTAAATTAGGATTATAGATATTATATCTAGGATTATAAGATAGATTTACTTAATTGTGATTTCTTGATCCTATAAAGGTTCATCTTGGTTGATTGTTAATTCAAATTTCTGAAAGGTGACCCCATTTGGTGACCTCAATGCACTTCAACTTGATAACTTCTTATTTAATTAACTGGTGACCTTTCCCATATTTTGTATCTTCCCCTGTTCTTTAGCCCGGTGAACTTAGTCCCGGGGCCTTTCCCAATATCCCCCCGCCGCCTTTCGCCAACGGTGGAAAGTATCCGTATCCACCGGGTCTCTTGGGATTCCCCGGATTCCTGGGGCAAAATCCGTACGGTATGGAGAGGAGGAGCAGCAGCAAGTCACCCACACCAGAGCCAGCTCAGAGTCCATCTTTAAGGGAGGACGAGGGCGGAATGGGAAGCATTTGGCATCCTTTGAGCCGGATCAAGGTGGAGAGCAATCAAATGGAGGCCATGGGTCAGGAGCAGGACGATCATCATCCCATGACAGAGGCAGAGTCCACTGGCGGGGATCATGAGGATCCAGAATCCAGAGACGCGGAAAACTAACTGGGAGAAGGCAGAGATGGAAGATGGAATCTTAGTCTTGGAACACACATGGTTTTTGTGGAGTACATATCTTGAGCATTACCCTACGCTAAGCTTCAAATAGCACCGACACACCAAACCCAACCCAACCCCACAACACACTCACACACATATACGAATATATCCTTTGTGTCTATAAATATATATAGTACGGTTAATTGATAGCGATCTTCAAGGCATTTAAATGCATTAAGTTTAGCCGGTAAGTTGTAAAAATA
Source organism: Drosophila setifemur (assembly GCA_021224005.1). Taxonomy (NCBI): domain Eukaryota; kingdom Metazoa; phylum Arthropoda; class Insecta; order Diptera; family Drosophilidae; genus Drosophila; species Drosophila setifemur. The sequence continues at coordinate 11,054,209 of JAJJHY010003831.1, read as the reverse complement.
TATCGGATCGAGGATCGATCGAGGAAGGCGGAAGGAACTTGGCTTGGATCGGAGGAGGAGTGTCTCCATCTCCTCGGGAGGATCGGGGGCAGGCTCGGCAACTTAACTAATTTTATGGCTATACCTAGATATACCTAAATACATATACTGATAAATAAACGTAATGTAAACTGTGGTAGTTGCATATAAAAAATTGAAACCGAAAGAACCGCGACGAAAATGATCAAAAATAAAGCGTGCGAAATTGCAAAGGAACTACTTATCTGACGTTTCTCTTCCGGGAAGTGGGTAGCATTCCGCATCGGAGATCTCTCCTTCTCGATGGGTTCAATAAATTCATGCAAATTGGCAGCTCTGGGTAAGTACCATAAGTGATTCTCCTTCGATCGTGCCACATGCCACGCGCAGCCCATTCATCATCCCCACCATCCCCATTTCCTTCGAGGAAAACGCCCTCCCCATCCCCCATTCCCATCGCCACAAGATTCCCCAACAGATGTTTTCCTCTTAACTCATGTGCCCACACAATAATTTTTGGTGGCACTGTCGCCTCTCGCAGTCGTCGCAAATTTTTATTTATTCCCCTGCCCCTTTGGCCGCCTCTATCTCTCTGCCACAAATATGTTACAAATAATAATTTGTAGACCGCAACAACTTGATGTCGCCGCAATAATAAATGTTCGTCGAATATGACAGTCGTTGTCAGCCAAAATAATACAAAGACTAGACACGACCTAGTGCACTCGAAGAGGGCTCTCGAACAGATATATACATATATAGAGAACATATAGCGTACATATAGTGCAAATGTCTATTAATTCGCATGAAATATTTTGTTAAACACGCATTTTTATGTACTCAAGAAATAAAATACATCTATAAAGTACATTTTCATCTATGGATAGCCAGGGGTATTAAACAAAGAATATTTGAATTTCATAAGATCTATAATTTAATTAAAGGAAAATACTTATTTCAAACTCCTCTGCTATTAAAAATTTAAGGCTTCATTCTCTTTTGTCAGTTCAATAAAATATAAACGAACATAAAGTCTATTAATGCACAAATGAATATTTTCTTTCAAAAACATAATTTTATTCTATAGAGATACATTAAATTGTCAAATGAATTTTATAAATATTAAAAGCAAAGGATTTTAAGCAAAAAATATTTTAAAAGACCTAATATTTTATTTAAGGATAATATTTCAAAAATTATTTCAAACTACGCTGCTATCAAAAATGGGTATTAATTCTCATGAAATATTTTGTTAAATACGCGTATAAATATTTTCAAGAGATAAAATACATATATAAAGTACTTTTTCACCTATTTATAGCAAGTGGTATTAAACAAAGAATATTTGAATGTCATTAGACCTTTAATTTTGTTTAAGAATAATATTTTAAAAATTAGTTGAACCTCCGCATGAAACATTTTGTTTAACACATATATTTATATTTTTTTTTAAGAGGTACATTACATCTTCAAATTAGGTTAATAAATATTAATAGCAAGCGGACTTAAACAAAGAATATTTGAATTTCATTAGACCTTGTATTTTATTTAAGGAAAATATTTCAAAAATCATTTCTAGCTCCTCAACTATCAAAAAATGTAGGATTGTAAAATGTGAGCCATCAACTCGAACATAAACACCTCGAAAGTATTGCAACCGCTTGGGCTGCGGCATTGCAACACTCTGAATGTTGCATTGCTGGTAATTGAATTTTCCATTTTCCACAATGTCGCACTTTTCCCGAGAAATTTAGCTCATTTCATGGGCCCACATATTTCATATGCTCGAAAGTGTTTCGTGTTTTGGGGAAAGGGGGGAAAGGAGGAATCGTTGTAGGACTATTAACAGCCCCACGGCTGGAGCCATTAATTCCGCACCGAGGAGGAGTCGGTGGCCTCCTGCATCGAAATGAGCGATGAGAAATTATGCCATGTCTGGTCTGCCTCGGATTCGTCCTCGTCCTCGGCCTCCTCAACTCATTTCAAGAGCAGACATCATTTTCATGATCATAATTCGCCCGGCAGTTGGCAGTCCGACGACTGCATCTTAATAACCTCATTTCACATCTCCGGATCCATCCTACCTTCTGCATTATATTTATTTTGCGTGCAATTTGTTTGATCTGCTCGCGTAATTAACTCTGTCTGCATCCGAAAACGGTCTATGGGAAATAAACCGAGGGAAAGCATATTTTCTCTCCCGGGGAAATTATGAGTGGAGCATTTGTTTGATGGCCACCGAAGGAGCGATCCGGGGCATACCGTGGCCACCTTTGAAGTGCCTCTAATTGGGCGCCAGTTAAGCGAGCTGAAAGCTAGGAGGTGGATCTGCCATTAGCAACTATTTAAGCTTGAATTATTATTAGGGAAAATTATTAGAATAATTATGATTAATAAAATAAATTCTTAGTTCCAATACTAAATGTATTTTTGAATTATTCTACTAAAGGATAGTTTTTGATAGTAGTATTAAATGTATAACTTTAAAAGGTCAATCTGGATTTCAGTTATATATATGTTGAATATCTTTATCCAATAATTTTATATATATTTTTAATAGTGAGGTGCATCTAATTGGGTTCTATTAAATAGAGCTCAAATTTAAGGTGAGATGGAATTGAAACTATTAGTTCTTAGTTTGATTACTATTTATATATATTTAAGCAATTCTTCCACGCCTTGAATTACCTCTAATAAATTTAAAAAATTATTAAAATAATTTTAAAAATATTTCAATAGTTTTTTTGGAATACCCTGAAGTGCGTTAAATTGGATACCAAAAAAGAGAGTTTAAAGTTAGTAAGAATAAAAATTTGAGTTATAGATTGGAAATGGATTATAATAATGAAAATTAAATAAATGTATTTTTAGTTCCAATATATTTATTATTAATCTGTTATGTTTTTATCCAATTTTGTATATAGTATTCCAATAGTTTCTTGCATCTAATTGGGCGCCAGTTTAAATAGATTTGGGAGTGGGAGGGAGGTATCCGCTAGTTCCCATCGACACTGCAGTTTTATTGATATGAAAATGGAAATGGAAATGGGATTGGGAATGGTATTGGGAATGGCTTCGCGTCTCCAGGGAACAAGCGGCCATCGTGTAGCGCGTTTTATGGCACCCACAAATTCCGTGCTAATTGTTGCACCGCGAATCCGAACTGGTTTCGATACCCAGACCTTGCCTCCGTTGCAAGTAGCCTCATCCGACGACTCCACCTTCTCCTCCGACTCCACCTTCTCCTCCGACTCCAGCTCTTACTCCTCCTCCTCCACCTCCTCCTTCTTCACCTTCTCCTCCTCCTCCTCCTCCTCCACCACCTCCTCCGCCTCCTCCGCCTCCTCCTCCTCCTCCACCGAGTAGTTTGCTTCAATTTTGCCTCAATTATTTCGCTTGTTTGTTTATGGAGGAATCTTTAATCTCGGCGCTGGTGTCGCTGCCAGCCTTGACTCCTTGACTTGCCCGCTCCAGCTCCTGCTCCTGCTCCTGCTCCCGGTGCTGGTGCTGCTCACATGCGTGGCCAAGATCTAGACAACACCTACGATGGCAGCAGGGACCCGTCGCTATATCTATGATCGTCCATGGAGCGACGGACGAGGCTGGTGCTGATGCTGGACAAGTGTTTCGAAAAATGGATTATTCATGTTGTCCTTGCCAGGCATTCGGCGGCTTTTCTGTTGTTGTTGTTGGTGTTGCTGTTGCAGTTGTTGTTGTTGCTGCTGCTGCTGCTGAAGTTGTTGATGCTGCAAGTTGCTGTTGTACTCCACTCTCTTTGTTGCTGTTGTCATTGCTATTGTTGGGAAGATGGGTGACTGGTTAAGTTCTCTTCAAGATGGAGGCTCCGATTGCAAGCAGTGTGAATTTTAAGTGGAATATTTTTTGGGAATGTAAATGAAAGTGTTTTAAATGGATGATTAAACGCTAATATGTGTAAGACATTTGGAATATATTTTAATTAAATTTTTTATTAAAATAATATCCCTTTCTATATTCTCTAATAATTTATTAATGATGAAAATGACTCTGATTTATCTGAATATAAATTTATGATTAAACGCTAATATGTGTAAGATATTTTAGGAAATAAATTTCAATTAAAATAATATGCCTTTCCATATTTTTCTACAAATTCTTTACAGAGAGAAATGCCTCTGATTTATCTGAAATTTTCTTACCCATCCAAAGAAGACCATGTCTATATGTATCTATTTATCTATCCGGCTAAATATATCTGACTTCACCACAGCCCCTTTGGTTGGCCCTAATAAATTTATAAAGCTTGATATTATCGGGGCATCGTAATCGTAACTCACTGCCCCCTTGCCACAGATCGCGTTTGGGTTCCAGATAAAGCGGATGAAGATGGGGCATCATTTGCATTTGAAGGAAACGATGCCACACGCATATATATATATATAGTATGGGGCATCATAATGATGATGTTCAATTGCAGCTCACGCTACCAAAAAACATTCCCAGATCGATTCTAATTTCGAAGCGTTAAGGTGTGAAAATACCTACATCGGGTTGATGGAGGCGCGGATTTCCCTTGCCTCATGCCACATGCCACGGGGGCATCTGTCTGGTGTGCCACCCAAACGAAGCTGACGAGACTGGCTGTCATTAGCGGTATTCAAATCATAACATAAATACACTTGTCGTCTGTCGAGAGCTCCATTCCATCCCGAGGAGATTATGACAGGGGGAGTCTGCTGCCTGCCTTTCTGCCTCTCTGTCTGTGTATCTTTGTATCTTGTATCTATGTATCTGTCTAGCTGGATGGCTGGCAACTTGTTGGCTGCTTTTCATTTTGATAACTTGTCAAAACAGTCTGGAGCCTGATAAATGCGCCCAGACAGCGCGAAAGCCACTGACAAAGTGTTGAATGCCAGTGCCACTTTATTATTGCCATTAAGTGGTGCCCAACCACCCCAACCACCGAAAACCACCCAACCACCCAGCCACCCCCTGCTTGCCACCTCCCCGAATGCGTCAGCTGGCTTTACGACCCAGCTGGGTTGTGCATATGCAACTGCGGTGGCATAAACTTGTCAGTCCATGTCATAAAAATCCCACACCCAGACCCAGACCCAGACCCTCACCCAAAAATCGATGGACAATTCCCCCATCGATCCGGGCACAAGATATTTCCGTAATATTTGCCAAAATTATTTGCCGGTCAGTGGATATCGATTGACCCAAAGAGATGGGTCAAATCAGACTGCACTCAAAGAAAAACTTCATACAAAATAGATAACAGAAATAAAAATAGTAATAGTAATGCGAAATATATTTTTTCTTTTTTTATGTTTTTAAAAACTTTATGTCAAATGTATGTATAAAATTTATTATTAAATCTATTTGTGTTTTTTTTTATTACAAAAATATTTTATATTATATTATTTAAATGT
>JAJJHY010003831.1:11029665-11045640 GCA_021224005.1 Drosophila setifemur | reverse complement strand
TGCACTTTGCGTTGATTGGAAGAATTCTGAAAAGGAGTTGAGCTCCGACTCCTTGTGCAATGGAATTATAAAACCAGCATTGCAGGGGCGGAGCGACATTGTGGGAATAAGAAGTAATCGAAATTATAATAAAGAGTATTTTTAACCCATTGATATAAATTAAAAAATACACAGACAATCTAAGAAATTATAATTTTTAATGTTAATATTAATATAACCAAAAAAAGCTTCTGGTTTTTTTTATACAATATTCAGTTTTGATTTTTATTTAATTTTATCAAGACTTATTTTGAGTTTTCCAAGCTACTAAATTCTATATCTGTATTAAAATGGGATTTTTAATTAAGATAAGTTTTAGTAATTTTAAAAAATATATATTTATTATCTTTTCCATATATTTCTGTAAATTCCTGATACCTAAAATTTACAATAATTTATAAATCTCTTTAGTTATCCATATCTTATATTTTTCACTTTTCAGAGGTACAAATTCCCATGATGGGTTAATTCGGATGCAATTTTCCGCATTCCGATGAATGAATTTTTATGATGCAACTACAGTGAAAAGTGGACAAAAAAGCTAACTAATTTGATAAGTGAAAACCAAACCGGCATCGTTTGAAATTATTCATATTTACAGAGAGCCTCGGTTAACCGACAAACCAAATGGCAGCGACTATTTCGTCCATTTATTATTTGTGGCCGTTGCGCGGACAAATACGAAATGGAGCCAGGAGCCAGGAGCTGGACAGGACTCCGGGACTCCAATCCCCACACCGGGAACCACTAAACAAATGAGCGTTGCAGTCCAATTAAAATAATAATTACATTTCTAATGTAACTGCAATTTGTGTTTGCGAAAAAGTGCGCCCATTCCCATTCCCAAACCCAATCCCGAATCCTATTCCTATTCCTATCTATGTCCCATTCCTGGCCCTGCGAATGGCATAAATATTAATGACGACGCAGAGAAATAGGGTCCCCAAATAGTAGGGGTATTCGTTTGGGCTGTGTGTGTGGATATATCTGGGTATCTGGCGAATGTGCGTGTCGATAAATGTTTGCATTTGGCCAACACACAAATGAAAACTCAGACGGTCGGGAATTTTGTTGTTGGCTCTGCGGCAAAGTTCAGATAAAATGGCTAAAATACCAGTGTCTGTGGTCAACTGTTCATATTTACATTCTAAATAAATAATATTCTAATTTGACAAAGCAAACGGTAATTTATTAAAATTGTTAGTTAGTTCGCCCGGCGCTAGTTGCATTAATCCTTAACAACCTTTCAAAGGGCCGGAAAGGCCATTCCCAGGTTCAAGCCAATTACATTCGGCTTTTTGTAACCAACTGTACTGAAACTGAAAGGGTCGAAAGAGTTTCAGAAACAAGAATAATTGCCTGGTCGAAAGTGAGAACTTGGCTGTAAACTATCCAATGCAGAGTATCTTAATTTGTGAAGTTCTTTTTTTGAAAAAGAAAATTTTGGGTAAAAAAGGAAAAGTTTTTAAATAATTATTTTTGGCTGTTAAAAAATAATAGAAAATGTTCATTAAACTTATAAATAATTGTTTAAACTTTGTAATTAATTTTCCATCAATAAAAAACAGATTTATATATTTACACTTAGTTTTTTTCCCAATTTTTTCTGTACATTGCTGCAAAGTGTTTTCAGCTTTTCCACAGTACCCATCCATTTAAATAAAGTCCTTTGAAGAAGACCCAGGATTATGGGCAGCTACGCTGAGGTTGAGAGTGCCTCCCCCCTCACCGAAATCGTCCTTTTTGCAGTCGGAATAAAATGGAAAACCGCCAGCACCGCAGCGGTAACTCTGCAATCCAGTTTTCAGTTGAATAAAGCGGCCAGAAGGGGGAAATTGCTGCATCGACCTGGCTCTTTTTTTCGGAGGGGGGTGGAATGCATTATGATTATGCCCAAATGCGCCAAAAGGAGGGAGTATCCTTCCCCGCTACTCCTCTGGGGTGGAGGTACTACATTTCATATGCTAAGCTGGGTTGGTTCCTGTCTGCCAGAGAGTTTCCCACCCAAAGCCAACCACCATTATGGCCAACCACAGGGCCCAGACACATGTTGGGGGTAGTCCACTTGGCATGAGCAATTTGCATGTGGAGCAGCACAGGATTGTGGATTGGTTATGAGCCAAATTTATGGATATCAAATTTGCATATAGTCGGGGTGAAGTCTCTGAATACTGATATAAACAAAACATACAAGGAAAAGCTTTGTTATTGGTGATTAAAATTTCTAAATAAATCTAAAATTGATAAATATTGATGCACATTTATAAAAAATCTTAATTATTAGATTTTTATTGTGTATTCAGCTTAAAAAAATATGTTATTATTAATTGATTAGAATTTAAAAATAAAATATTAGATTATTATTGGTATTCAGTTTAAAGAACGCTGTTCTTTAAGTTATTTATTGATTAGAATTTATAAATAAATTTCCTTTGTAAGATTTTTATAGTGATTTCAGTTAAAAGAAAAATATTAATGTTTTATTTATTTATTTAAGAAATTCTTATATACTATTGAATATAGGTAAGAAATATCTGTAGCATCATGGCCATAAGCAGAAGATTGAATTAATAAATGGTTTTTATTTTATTTTCTGAGTTATTCAAAAATATGTATATTTCTACGATATGACATTTTTAAAATAATAAATGTTATCTTACATTATAAACATTTATATCGAAAACAAAAATAGTTAATAATCCATAAACATTCCATTGTGTTTTCCAAATAACTTTATAGATTTTAGAGACTCCCAATTTCCTCTCAGTGCAGCAAGGGGAGACTCACAGCTTGTGCGCTGTGGATTGAAGAGATATTAAAATGAATATTTTGCGGATAACATGAAATTGAAATTGCCTGCGACTCAACTCAACTCAACTGGACACAACCCGGAGCCCCGGGACCGCAACCTGGACTCGGATGACGATGGCGGCCTGTTTAACTCGCCAGTGTACCAGGTCGTTGCTTATGGCCCAGCATTCCGATAACAATGTGGATGACGACGGATCGGAGGGGGGGATGGAAGGGGGGTCGGAGGAGGAGGGAATGGGTATGGGTATTGGGAATATGGAGATGACGCTGGCTCCCATTTGCTGCTATCGTGTAATGTGTTTAGCGGGGCGAGTGCCGTCCTCTCAACAACAGTGGCTCCCTGGGATGAGGGGGGTTGGGGAACAGAAGCTCTGCCACTGCGGCTCCTCTGTAGATTTCCATATTAATAAATGGCCACGGCTGCCGTTGCAACATCCAAGATGCCGAGTCGGGGGCATAGGGATCGGGATCGGGAATCGGGGCAGAGTTATTTATTGGCAGGCGTGCTCTCAATAAAATTATGGTTCATGCAGATTATGCGAGTGCAGAAACTTGTTTACCTCTCCAAGGGAGGGGGAGGAGGAGGGGCAGGGGGACTTGGCCATGGGGGTTATGGCCAAGATTATTGTGGCCATGTTGCAGGCAGCAGGGAATACTCGTATGTAAAGTGGACTTATCAAAATGGAGATGAAGCCGCAAGTTGGGGATGGTCTGGAATGATTTTGGGCAAATCCTTAATGGCAATTTGTGTGGGTCTGGGTTTGAGAGTGGAGAGGAGCCTCGAACAAGGACAATTCAATGTCTGTGCAATCTATTCATCTATGAAAAATACAAACATTACAAGCATCATTTAAGAGGGGATTATTAAAGACGTTTAAAACGTTAAAAAAAAATTGAAATTATTATAATTGAAGATTTTTACTTTGAAAAAGTGAAACTAAAAAGAAGTATTTATTATAAAATACATGTAAATATTTCACCACTTAACATGTTATTGATCCAGTTTGTGGTTATTTTTGTATCTATAATAATTGTAGATTAACTTGTCATATGCAACAGGAAATGCTTAAACAAGTTGATAGATATAGACAGCTAAATAAACGTTTGAAGCACGCAATAATCTTGGCAAATTATTTACTAAATATGCAAAGTGATATATGCAATTAATAACAGCATAACAAATAACAAAATACCATAATAAATTACTTTTGTTTAAAACCAACTATAGTTTGCTTATAAAGTTAACCCATGAACCTCATTAAATCGGAGTATTTCCACTCTCCACATGTCAGTGGAACTATTTTCCGATGACATCACAAAACTTGGCCAACACTTGGCGACTAATTAACCTTGGCTACCCCGGACCATTTCTTTTGCAGCTCCACCGATAAGTTCGGCGTCCCGAAACCAACTCGTTCTCAGCTCCTCAAAAAATTTGCATATCAATTTGTACCCACCGAAAACAAAAAAAAAATACGAGAAAAAAAAGTATCTCGAAATAAAATGGCGTAAAAACTGAAAATCGCGCACTGAACCGCAGAAACCGAAGCGAAACGAGCCGCAGAGAGCAGAAATCATGATTCTCATTATTTTGCTAAAAACGCCAAACGGCAAACGGTGACTTCTCCTCCCGAATCCCGCTCCCAATCCCCATCCCCATTCCGGATCCCTCACCTGGTGGGGCATTTAAAAGCGGCAGAGTCAAATGAAGATATGCAGATTAAAGGAGCGAGATGGCCACAGAAGCAACAGCAGGAGTAGCAGCAGCAGCAGGAGCAGCAAAAAGCTGCCAGCGTCAATGTGGAAAAATTACGATGAGCATTACCAGGCGCATTAAAAGGTCCCACAGCGGCTCCTCCCGCGGGGCTCCTCCTAGTCAGCTCCTCCTCCCCTCCCCTCCTGGCGGCCACAATGGGAATGGAGAATGGGGTATGGGCAACGGTAGCCGGCAGCAGCCGCAGACCAATTCTGAGATATGAACATGGCGTTTTTTGAGAGCCATATGAAAAGACCCACAGCAGCAGCCGCCGAACCCGCCTGGACCGCGAAAAATGGCATACGAATAATGCCCTGGCTCCTGGTGCCTGGCTTCTGGACTCTGGGCACTGGGCACTGGGCTTCGGGGTCTGGGATGTGGGATGTGGTCCAGCTCTCCAGTTTCCAGTTGAGCTGGGCGCGCATCTCGCGGAGGCGATAACAATACTTATACTTCTACATGCGCCACGACCACAGCGGGTCCCAAAAACACTGCACAGTGGTGCACAGGGATTATATATGCAAATTTAGTTAACAAATATATCTATGAAAATATACTTCTTACTTTAATGAACATAACTTTTTTTAAAAACTCTCACTAAATCGTTTTTTAAAGGGATATTTACATATTTTTTAGGGGGGAAATTTCTAGGATGCATTTAAATATGAATTTATAAAAGAATTAATATTTGTGATATATTGCATCAGCTCTTTTTTTAACACTTATTTAATAATTTTAAGAATTTGTACAATAATTTTAAAATGTAGATTTCCATAATTTCTTAATATTTATAGATTTGTTTTTGATAAAAAGACAATTTTTGGCAATAGAAAGTTAGGTTTGACTAATGCATTGTTATTATGTAATGCATTATATAATTAGCAGAAATTAATATAGAAATAATACAAAAACCTTAAGTGAGAATTGTAGAACATTGACATTTATAAAAAAAATTAATACTTAAAAAAATATTTGCAAATATCATATAAGAAAAAGGCTTATCTTCATGTTTTTATTTTATTAATATGAACGGAATAGCCAAAAAACCGTATTTATAAAAATTAAATAAATGTTCTGCTTTATATTATTACTAAATAAATGTGGCTAAAATAAATCTAAATTACTTTGACCACCGTGCAGCTCCTACCAAAATAAACAAAAAACCAAAACCTGGATGGCGGGGGCGACTTGGCTCAAAGCCGGCCTCGTTTGCTTGGCAATTGTTCTCGCCGCGTGCGCTTTTCCTTTTTCCGTGTCTAGCATTGGACTTGGACTTGGACTTGGTCTTGGAGCTCTGGCTGGCTCTGAAGCCGGACTTGGAGTTGGAGCTAGGAGCTTGGAGTTGGGACTAGGAGCTGGAGCTGGGGTCGGGCGATAAGCGTCAGCGCGCCAGTTAATAGCAACAAATAAATGCAACTAAATGCTCAGTTCGGATCGCATGGGAAAGGGATAGGATAGGATAGGATGGGAATGGGAATGGGATCGGCTTGGCTGGGGATGGGTTGCTCCGTGGCCATGGCCATATGAAGATATCCAAAACAACGACACAATGCGGCAGTTGCCGTTGGCATATCGTCGCCACTTGGTCCACTTGGAGGCACCACCGTCCACCACCGACCACCACCACCCCCACTACCAACTATTGTTGCAGTTGCTGTTTTTCGCTTCGGGCCGTGTGTTGTCTCCACACATTTCTGCATCTACCCGCGGCCATTGCCATTGTCTTTTGGCCAGCGGAGCAGCGGATTTGTTATTCCGCCGGCGATGCCAATGGCATTGTCTCAGCTCGTGTAGTCTTTTGCATCTCTGTAGCTCTGGGTTGTGGACCCTGTTCTTTCCGGGATCGGGCCAAATTTGGTCTGGGCCGCGTGATATAATTCATAATTCATTCGCCGCGACATCTTTATTTGAATGTCGCCGAAGGCATCTAATAGAGTCGGTCGCAGGCGTGAAATATTGTCCAGGCCATGTTCATTCTATGTAAATAAATTGGCAACATCCTCGGGGGTCAACGAAGGAGTCAAGTTAAAGGCATCTTGAAGGGGGAAAGAGATCTACAGAGATCTATGAACCATGATTTCATTAGAATTTCAAGTATTAATTCTATGATATATAGTACATTTTTGTTTTTATGAAATTACTTTATTTTTAACACCTTTAATCAAGCTAAAAACTAGGTGTCGATAGACGACTTCTTACCAACAAATTTCTGAAACAATTAAAAAAATTATAAAATTAGTTTCTTAATACATACCAATAAAAAACCAAAGGTTTTTAGCTCAAATTAAATATTTAAAGTGTGCATTCTATGGAATAAGTAATTTTAATATACAAATACATCCTTGGTGCACATCAAGATACAATATTTATAAATGCAATTTGTAGTCATATTAATTAATTTCAAATTAACATAATGCCACACAATTCAATCATAATTAAAAGCATATAATTCACTATATATTTTGTTTTATTAAACATTAATCTTTGATGAAATTCGAGATAAAGAAACCCCAATTCCATTTGATTGGCTATCAGTAGCCACCGACATAGCCTTCATATCTGGCCAAATTACTTTTGGCCGAACAACACGCTAAGTAGCCATTCATCAAATATCTTTCAACACACTTCAAGCGCCTGCGCTAATTGCCATGTGGATGTGGAATTAAAAACCGGGGCGTGTTTGGGAACCAGTAACAAGTAACAAGTCACCAGTCACCAGTCGCAGTCACCGAATCCGTATCCGAATCTTATCTGTGCATCTCGAGGCAACGCCAGGTTGTCGCCAACAGCCAAACAGGCAAGTGGCGAGTGGTTAGACGGTTGGTGGCAAGTGGTAAGTGGTAAGTGGCAAGTGTGGCGTTGCATGTTCAGCTTAAAATTTAATAAGCGCAAACAACTTCATAAATTCAGGCCCAGAGATCGCTGCCCGTCACCTGACACCGCCAAGTGCAAGAGCAACACCAGAGCAAGGGCACTTAAAGAAAATATTGTTAGTAATTTATGCCAAAGATATATTTTTAAATAAAACATAAGATTAAAGCTATTTATTAGTATTTACATTTGCGATTTTTTAGGGGTTTTGAAAATGGAAGATACATTATTTTATTTCATATATTTTTTTTCAGTGTCCAGAATGTACCGAGTTCCAAGCTCAACGGTGCACGACGAGGATCCCGACAAGATCGCGTCGCACAGCACGAATATGCATTTAATATTTAACCATTAAATGTGTTTATAATGGCCTAATCGTGCAGGGATCAACTTTATCATCGAATTTAGCACAACTTTTATTTTAATATGCAATTTTCTTAGTATTCTTCGATGTATCTAATGTAACTCAATAGCTGGAAAAGGGGAAAGTAATGATGTTGATTAGTTGTGCTTCAACTTCTAGTTTAAAATGAGTAGACAGGAAGTTTCCAAAATTAAACTATGAATTTTAATTAATTTAAAGTTATAAATTTCGAGGAAATTGCAAATATTTATTCACATAAAAAGCAAAAATGAGAAGTTTCCATATAGGAAAATTGTGATGAAAATGTATGTGATTTAAGTTTAAGAAAAATATAAAATTAAATAAGTATTCTTACTACTACTTACTATGATACTAGTAATGTATCATATTTTTATTATATTTATTTTTATTAAATACCTTAAGATATTCTGGAACCCATCATTGCTCCTACTTTCTTTATATCTACAACATGTATTTTACCAACCAACCAACATCCAGTACAACCGCAATAATAATAATTAACAACAAACACATATTAGCACTTGGCGATGGCATTAAAATTCCAGTCGGAACAATCAGGGCCCATGAATTCTCTCACGATCATTATCTTGGGAGTTGGAGTTGGAGCTGGAGTTGGATTCGGAGTTGGATTCGGAATTGGAATTGGATTTGGAGTGCGCCGTTTGGCGGCTAAATGAAGAGGCAAAAGCAAAGGCAAAAGCCAAAGCCAAAGCGGATTGCAAACAGAGTGAATGTCACGGCAACAAATTTGTAACCCACCTGGCCAAACCCAAACCAAAACCCAATGGAGGACTCTGTTCCTCCAATTGCTCCAGTTAGAATTTTTATAACCGAATTGCAATATGCAAACAAGGCGGCTACACAGAGAACTAAACTCTACATTCAAACTTAAATTCGAATTAAAAAAAAGAAAACAATTTTTTTAGTATGATATTCAGATATTTTTATATTAAAAAATATTGTAATATTTAGAATTTTAGTAAATTTATTAGCCTTTTATTTAGTTTCAAAAAATGTTTTATTTTTTTTTCGGCGTGTTGCCTCGTGCGGCAGGGTGTTGAAAAATTGCCGGCACCTCTTGGGCCTTGACATGCCGCCCCCTGTGCCCCCCCCTCTCACCCCTCTCGTCACGCCCATGGCAGCCTCGCACTTGTGTCACGATCAGCCTGGCTAGCACACATCCATTGTTGCATCTCCGCCGGGTTGCCGCGGCTGATCTCACAGAGATTGCGCCTGCCCGCGGCACTTTTTGGGCTGGTCATCGCGACATCATCGCGCCGAGCAGCGAATTGATGAACGCCCAGTTCCCAGTTCCTGGCCAGCACTGGGAAAATAATTCTATATAGTTAGGGGTAAAAATAAATATTTAGAATTTCAAGGGAAAAGTATCTTATCAATGTAAAGGAGTAGCTAAAATGTATCTAAAACTTAGTTGAAATAACTAATCAACATCTTCATTGGGTTAATCTTTTAATAAGTTAAAATAAAATAAGAGAATATATAACTTTAAGGTGAACCTTTTTATTAACTACTTTCTAACTCAAATATCATCCAATTTTTTCAGTGTAGATTTAGCCTTAAGTATTGACTCCATCTGCATGTGAGTGTTGCGGCAGTTGGATTTTAGTTGAGTTGGGGGTCGGACTGCGTCTATTTAAGGCCGAGATTTGATTGTCCGGTGGAGATATGCCAATTTCTCAGTCCGTTCCTGGCAGCTCAGCTTGTCGGACATTGTTCTGGCTATGAGTGCTGAGTGTTGGATGTTGGCTGTTGGATACCGAATCCTGAATGCTGGATGCCGAATGCCGAATGTTGCATGCGGCGGCTATTCGAGTCGCCTCGATTGATGCCGATTGCTGGCCAAGCGAAAGTGTCAATATAATTGGCCAAATTGATGTTGCTGGCTTTGGGGGCCAAATTAGGAAAACTCCGCTTCCAGGAATATTCCGCAAACAAATCTGAACAAAGAAACGAAAAGAAAACTCCGGGAAGAGGTTCTGGTAGACACATTTCAATCAGTTTTCATTTGCGAGTGGAAAAGCGATAAATAAATGACAAAAACCATTTCATAAGAGAGTCGCTGACAGTGGCATCTGCTGGCAAAAACACTTGCAGCTTGTGGCAACTTCCTCCGTGCCACTGCCACTTGAATAAATAGAAGCCACAACCGAGAGACTCGTTTGCATGCCGCCAAATGCGACTTTCACATTGTGACGTATTTATGGATATCAAGTGCCACAATTTCTGCACTCGCGGATTCATCTTTGTCCCACACTCGGCAATAGAACCGAGCTCCGAGCAGAGAGCTCCCACTTGCATTTCCTTTCCCGGATTGACAGGCCAGAGAAATCCAGTTAGTTATGTGCGATCCCCATTCCCATTCCCCCATCCCAATCCCCTCACATATTTGCATTTCCATATTTGCAGCACTCCCATATTGATGGATGCATTCACCCGGCAATTATTTCGGAACGGATCATTGCTAAATCTCCGCCAGAGTCGGGCTGGCTACCTTTACTTTTTAAAGTGCATGCAGATAATAAGATTTGAATTCCTACATCAATCTCTAGGATTTCTATCTTAATCAGGAGAAATTCAAAAAATTTTAAGCCAGCGGATTGGAATTTCTAATAGCCGACATTGCGGCTTGTCGATTGGAAATTTAAGTAAAATTGTTAAATGATAAATAAGAAACATAGTTGTATTTTTTATAAACTCTAAAAAGAATGGGGAAAATGGATAATTAATAACATTTATGGGTTTTATTCAATAAAAAATAATATTAGTGAAGCATTTTTATTAGGATCGACAAAACTTTGAAAATAAATTTGATCTGATAATTGTTCATCAATAAAATCCTTTTTACAGCTTTTACTAAAGTAGCTAGACTATTATGAAAATACCTGTTAATAAATTTAAGCCCCTGTAAAAAAATTTGTTAGGGATTAAAAAAGATTAAGCGCAATTGGAGAGGCATTAAAAATGTTTTTTTTTTGTCATACCAAAATGTGAAAAAAATTTTTATTGCTGATCGGGGGACATAAAAAATCGATTTCAATGACTTTGTTTGGACAGAAGACTGAGATATGGCCATCATTTCGCATTGGCCTTAAAACTAATTAATTAATCAATTATGGAAAACACAAATCTCTCCTCTTGCACCCCCTCATCATCCATCGATGATGATGATGATTCCTTCGAAATGGATGGAGCTCTTTTATGTGGCCACCATAAGGATCGTTAAAAATTTAATTGCCTGCCGCTCCCGATGGGATATGGGGATATACAGATATGTATATCCCCAATTGTTGAAGTATGAAAATGCAAAATCCGTAATGGAAACAAAGGCCGAGCACAGCTGGAGGCACTGATAAAATGTCGCCGCTTTGCATTTGAGTGCGGCTAATTAATTTTGATCCGCCAGGTTGCCAGGTTGCCAGGTGGCCAGGTGCCACCCAGGAGGCTTCCATTGTATCTATCCGGGGTCTGACTCACAAACAGTATCCAGCGGCTACCAAGCCCTGCACTTTGGCTTGAATTATGGCCAATTGTCATTCCTGCAACACATTTGCCATTCGATGACCCGTCAATGGCCCCTTGTCCTCGCTTATTTGTGATTTTTTGTGTGATTTTTTTTTTATTGTTTTCCCCCAGGACAGCAAAAAGAAAAGCAGGAAAATCTCTTCAGGGCCTTGCATGTCTTGGTCAAATTTGAGTAAAATTTTCCGTCGTGATTTTCCATCTTTTTTCCCCTTTCTTTGATTTTCCTGCTAATGCTTATCCATTTTCCATCGTCGACGCTCGTTTTCCCTGGCGTATATTATTTCGGCATAAATCAAAACTTTCACTTAGCACGCTCATTTGTTTCAATGACCACACTCCATGTCCACCCCCATCTCCATGTCCACCTCCAACTCCTGCCCAACTCCGGAGTAGTGATAAAAATCTATTACAAGCTCATATCATATTTTATTTCCGCTTTTCCGCACTTGCGAGGGAAATTATGAAAAAGCTTTTTTATGGTCCGCTCGACTTTTTACGATGATGATGAGGAGCGGAAGTGGATGTGGACACTGTCCACCAGCTCTCCACATTGTCCTCGGGCCAAGTGACATATTAAATTTAATGGAAATTGATGAGCGCTTATTATGATATGAGATAGCCACGAGTCCGGAGTCCTTCGTCCTGCGTTCTTTGTCCTGCCGTTCTTTAGGGGGATGGTTGGTTGGTTGTTTGTTTGGATGGATGGATTTTGGGACCGGACTTTAGTATCTTTTTTATCATAAAAGTAATTTCTGCTGATGGTCGCACTAAATTCATTGATTCAATTTCCTCGCCGGCTTTGGCCCAAATCGCAATCCCACAGACAGCTCCAATAAATATGGATATAATATTTCAATATTTGTGCAACTTTCCTTTTGGCCCGAACGTAAATCACGATTTGTCCGAATACTTTTGTGACTTTTTTTGCTAAAGAAAAATACGAGTCACAAAAAAATAAGGAGAAATACGAGTCAAATAGCTAAATAAAATAGGGGATTCAAGTTGAGATAAGTTGGCGGAGATTTGTATTTGGTTTTTGGTATTCCTTGTTGCAGGTAAGACATCAATTTAATATATACAAATCAATAAATTACCAGAATGTGTACTATAATATTTTATATTAAATTTCCAAACAAACAAAAAGTAATAATTTTGCAACTTAGATTCCGAATTTAGTTGCATTACTTCCTGAGATTTTTAAGTGGCTGGCATGAGTATCTTTTGTAATACTGCTCTGTAAATGCGATACACCCGACTGTTATTTTTCCAGGAATATCCCAACCCCTTCCCACGCAAGCCCCTGTGCCTGGTTATGGCCATTATGCCAGGTCATAAATACTCACGAGCCCTGACAGTCGTCATGATTCATATGCCAGGCTCCCCGGCCGTTTAACGACACTTTAATAATTCTCTAATTGCGAAAAATACGGCGAAATGTTGCACAGGGCCCCACATTTGGGCCGATTCTTCACGATTCTCCGCGATTCTTACCGAATCTCCCCGATCTTGCCGGAGTTTAATGGCCGGCGAGTGCCTTTTAATTGGGTGGCGCCCGGTGTCATAAAGCAGCACGAGGGGATCGGGTTTGATTCTGTTTGGGATCGGGTTGGACTGGGCTTTGGGTTGGGTTGGGTCCAGATTCCAAGCCCGCCGGCTCAGCTCCACCTGCAGAGAATGGTTATTCATAATTCCATGTGTGCATAATTTAAAGAGACACTAAAATAAAACATCGCCAAAGTCTGGAAGGCAAAAATAAAAGAGAATTAAACTTAAAATGTGTTTGTATTTATAAGATGGAAACACCATCTATTAAAGGGTGATAAAAATTTATTTTGAGGGTTAAATAATTGTAAATAATATTTAATTGTATATACAATTATTTATCCTTCGAAATACATTTTTATTGTATGTACATTTACAATAATTTTACCCTCGAAATACATTTAAAGATACAAAATTAAACTAATAACATAATCCAAAATGCAAACCAATAATTGGAAATATGTCATCTAAAATTTAGATTTATTTGCAAAATATTAATAATAATATTTGTATTTATTTTATTAATGTTAAGTAATATAACTACAACTTTAATAGGTCTATAAATTTGTATCTTAGCCCCCAGCAAATACCTAAAGACATATTTTATATATTTTAGAAATATGTGAAACATTTTTGACTAGTCTATATAATAGTGTCTTTAAAATCTACTTAGCCCTCAGAAAATACCTAACAACTTATGTTTTATAAATAGTTCGAAATAAGACAACAATTTCAGCTGGTCTGTAAAAATGTATCTTCGAAATATTCTTAGCCCCCAAGAAAATACCTAAAAACAACAACGGCTTGGAATTCGATTCCAAAGGAACTTGGAGGAGAAGTTGCCTCGCTTCGACTTAACATCATAATTTTCTGGGCATTTGAACTCCGTCTGGAAATGGGTTTCCCCTTTTTCCACCCCGGCCGGGTAATAAGTTTCCACTTCGTCGCCAAATTTCATTACCAGCCCAGTCCTTCTTTACAATGTTGACATATCGGATTACGCACTAATTATCCTTCTAATTAACCCTTCTGTCTTAATACTCTCTGCTCCGGCTCACCTTCGACGCGGCTTCGTCTTGGTTTTCCCTTGGCCAAAGGGGGTCTTTAGCCCGGCTCGGTGTCTGTTTCTGTATCTGTATCTGTATCTGCTCTATAGGCTTCCCCAAGCATGACCCTCTTCAGTTCTGGCTTTCCGCCGTTTTTAAGCCTATTAGGAAAAACTCTCATAATTACTTTGTTTCTTTGCCTCTGGCAGTTGCCTCTTGCCTCTTGGCTCTTAGCTCTTGGCCCGGCTGTTAGCCAAGTTCGCCGGCTGCATGTCACTTCTCAGGACCTGTTTTCCAGGGTAAGCATATCGATATCGGATTGGGGAATCGATGGCACTGACAGGTCTGTCAAGCGGTTTGACTTGAGATACACACTACCGGCTACCGGAATGCAAGTTTATTTAAGTGCGTGGCGAAAGACAGGCGTTTTGTCATAATTGGGGATAAACGGATTAAGGCCTTCTAGAAATCAGTTAGCATTAGAGCAGAAATCGAAGAATATATAGGGGTATGTATTTAAAGGAGAGCTAATATATTAGTAGTTAACCAAAAGGTATTTAAAGTGATAAACATTTTGTGATTAAAAGATTCGAACAATTTTATATTGTATTGCATTAAAATTATATTGCATTAAAATTTGGTTAAGTTTCAGAAAATAGTATAATAATTAAGTTAAGACTAGGTTACAAAAAATATATATATTTACAAGTAATTAGTAGATTTTAGTTATAAAATCAACCAACAAAAGTTTTGCAAGTTTTCCCTCTATAAATTATAACAAAGTATACTTGGGTACTTCGATTTTAAATTACATATTTAAGCCCTGCTCAGATAACGAATTAAGATATATATATATAATACATATTCGAGCCAATCTACTGATATCCAGAGCCTAATTGTGGGTTCTCAGTTGTAATCAAGATTGCGTCCTTATGTGCGCACTCGAAGATACACCAAAGTTAAATCATCGAACGGAGAGTTTGGGCCAGAAAGGGGTGGCATTTAAATATTGATTGTCATATCAATGCATCAATATCGAAATTTGCATATCGCCAGCCACAAACTAGCTCCATCTGCCCCTTCCTGCCCTATGTATCCCTCAGATGTCACCAAATTATCCTCGTTGGATGCGGTGGTTGGGGGTTTCATTGCATGTGATGTTTATTTAATGACCAGGCTTCGGTTGCAGCTACCAACTTAGTTTAGTTATAGCTGGCAAATAATATTCTAACCCTCCTTCATCCCCCTCTGGGGGGCGTGGCAAATGATTATTGTGTGGATAAAGCACACAAAGGCCACAATGAAGCAATCAGCAGGAACAGCCCACACAATTGCAACTGCAATTGTCGCACATTTATTGGAGCTCTCTGCCATTTATGAGTGATTTGGCCACCCTTTTCTGGTAGTGATTGAATTCTACAATTGGAATTGCAGATGAATTCAATGATATCTAGAAATGCATATTTATTTGCCTTTGGTTTTTGTGCCAGCAATAAAAACATTTCGACATTTTACTTTTGCCTTTGAAGGAGCACAATTTTGGGCAGTTCGTAGAGTTTATTGAGGGAAAGTAAATATCAATTTGGTTTTTGTTCAATAAAAAATGGAATCTTTGATATTTTATTGTTGCATTTTAAGGAATAAAAGATACTTTAAATAGCAGAAAATATTTATCTATTATATTTTTCAAGCAGCCCACTTCCAGCCAAGACAAAATATTATATTTTTGTCTTGTATGTGTTTTGTTTAAGCATTGTGAATTGTGTTTGAGTGCAAATATTTGTGCGGCCCAGGACTGCAAGAAGCCAAGATGTTTGATGCCTTGGCATTCACATTGAGTGGAATATCCTTCCCCCCCCCTCCCCGCCTCCTCCTCCTACCCACCCGAAGGACACATCCCAGAGCTGTGTAGGCCAAGTGCAAATAGCAGCCACCTTCTCTGTGGAAACTTTAGATGTTGACCGTTGTTTGCAGTTGACGTT
>JAJJHY010003831.1:11011392-11026104 GCA_021224005.1 Drosophila setifemur | reverse complement strand
CCCCACACACCCTCACCCCCTTCCCCTCAACCCACTCGATCCCTTCCATCCTTGTTCCATTCCAGATTCAAAATCGTAAAGATCTTCTGCGTTGCCAGCACAGAAATCAGGCTCTGATCTTGGGATGCAGCCCTCCGTCCCGCTCGCTCCCGCACCCGCAGCGCCCCCTCTAGCCGTCTCTTTCTGTATCTGTATCTTTATCTCTGCTCGGCTGGGTTCATTGCGGATTGGGGGCCGCCGCGGTGTGTGTGTTTTTACGAATCACGGATTCGATGTTTCGCATGAATACGTAATTAAATCTATAAATCGGCCAATTAAAATGCTTTGATATCGTGACAACATAACATTGGACATCGCCGTATGTTGTGCGATAGTCTCCGACTTTGGCTTTTTATTTACCCCGCAGACGCCCAATCCTCCTTGGAGATTCCCCCTGCGATTAAAAATAAAATGAAATTATTATACGAAAAAGAGGGTCTCCTTTTTTCACTCCACATATTTACAAAATGAATCTGTATCTGTATCTGTAACGATCTCGGGCATATTATGTTATAAGCATTCTCTTAACGATTGTGACAGTTCAATGGCCAACCAAGGTAGCTTTTTAATTGTCCACTTTCCAGGGCAGACAAAACATGAATGAATTTCCAGTTGTATCCCAAAGATGTCCACTCCAGAGGATCTTTATCTTTTTTGCATAAAAAACTAACAGCATTAATTTAAATTTAGCATCAATAAAATATAATCAAATATCGTTTATTTTGCTGTTTGTTTTGAAAGGAAAAAGTCTTTATTTAGTGCTAAGAATTAATTGATTTATTAATTCAAATAAAAATAATCACCTCTAAAATTAATTCCATTTTACTTTATTCCAAGCACAAATGAAATCATGGTTTCAAATTTATTGCCGAGATAATAAATTCATTTTAAATCCGTCTCCTTTTTGCAGGCTCTTTTTTTGCTGATAACCGGTTTGCTTCTCCTGGCTAATATGCATATTAACTTGACCATCTCGAAACGCAGCCACTGACCACTGGCCACTGAGCTTTAAGCAAATGCCCGCCTACGTCCTACCCCCACATCCACAGCCACATCCAGATGCGCTCTGCCACGGTGACAAACTATCCAATTATAAAATGGACAACTCCCAAGCGATCGCGGATCGACGACATATGCAAATGGGCCAAGCGCCACCGCCATCGCCTCCACCACCTGGATCTGGCTCCGGCCCCTGCTCCTCCGACCCCAATTGCGACTCATAAAAGTTGTGGCAATTAACTGAAACGAGATCAGCCGGGGCATAGCCACATCCACAGGCTCAACCACATCCACATCCAAGTCGCCACCCACACACTCGGCGGTTGGCAGAAAATTAACTAAAGCGTCGATCTAGCGATTAATCGCGACAAGTGGCAGTTGCAAAAGCGCGGAGTTCTGGCGAAGATCCTGGCCAGGCGTCGCCTGCTCTTAGAACTAGATGCAGTTTTTTTTTGGAGGAGATGCAGTATAGCCCAGAGGATACCGATTAAATATGGCGAAGGGGATAGGGAGTCAACAAAATATGGTTTATAATGGAGTTAAGAAAAAAGTTATTTGAGAAGTGGCAATGAATTTTTTTGAAATTTTACATTATTTGTTTATATATTATTTAAAGATATAAGCTTGTCATAGAATTATTAAAATAATATAATAAAATTTTTAGAGAATTTCCTTAAATATTTCCAAAACATGAAATTCCATTAGTTCCATTATTAAATTAAATTTTAAAAATATTTCAACTTAGTTTCGCTTTTTCATTATTTTGATTTGTATTTCTTATCATTAAACTATAATAAAATCCTTTATTATTTGTGAATAAATACCCTTAAAATAAAATCTTCGTGTTCCTTCCATTCCCCCCCTGGAATCAAAAATTTAAAATTAAAATTTTTAACTCTTCTCCTGGTTACCAGGTGGGAATCGAGGGGGTCCCTGTTCCTCTGTTCCTGGTCTAGTGCACATTATTGCCGCCTGTGGCGCCGACTCGACGAATGTCGGGCCCAGTTACAGAGACGAGAGAACATAGCCAGGATCGGGAACTTGCCAACCCCCCTTGGAGGGGGGAGATTCTAGAGGGGAAAAAAGGGCCACCAACCAATCGAAAACACATTTGTCGCTGGCAAAACAGCGACGACGATCAGTTCGTGGGCTGTTTCGGCGAATTCCCGGCATTCTACCCCCTCTCAGAAAAAAAA
Source organism: Drosophila setifemur (assembly GCA_021224005.1). Classification (NCBI taxonomy): domain Eukaryota; kingdom Metazoa; phylum Arthropoda; class Insecta; order Diptera; family Drosophilidae; genus Drosophila; species Drosophila setifemur. The sequence continues at coordinate 11,023,870 of JAJJHY010003831.1, read as the reverse complement.
CACCGAGCACCGAGTCCGAGATCCCGACTCCGTCGCCGACTCCATCCCAAGATCCCAGATCCAAGCCAACTCCCAATGCCAATCGTCCGGATCGTGAGAGTTTCGTGCGCAGGCAGGCTCAGTGAGCAGCCTCTGCCCCATCATCATCGCATGTTGTTGTTATTGTCATCATTTTATAATTGTCGTTGTAAGCTCTTCAGCCATGTCTGTTGTTTACTCCTCTCCGGAGTTGCCCGTTGCTATTCGCAATTCGCAATTCGCAATTGTTGTTGCCGGTCCTCAGACACACAAGCATGGCCAAAAGCCAGAGTCAGATTCAGAGCCACAGCCAGAGCCAAGGCCCAAAGCCCAAAGCCAATCGCATTGCCGCCAAGAGCCAAGAGCAGAGACAACCAAGACGACGACATCGACGACTGCCAGACGCCGTCCGAGTTGTTAGCTTCATTTGTTGCCGCGAGTGTAAGCTCAGCCTGGCTCAAATCACAACCAGGAGCGGATTCAGGGGGAAGGTTACTTCAAGGGGTGGCACTAAATAAAGTTTTAAGTACGAAATAAGAAAGAAGATATAAGTCAGAATTAGTGTACAATTTTGAATCAGTTAATATGGAATATAGTTGCTTAGCAATTTAATAGAGTTAATAAGGAAACTAAAATAAATCAGTTAATTCAAACAAATAAAATAAGCCATTTTAAAGTATATATATTATATTAAAAATTGGGATGCGATTAGAAGAATATAGTATTTTTCTGGGTAGCCAAAAAGTGTCAAATCAATATTATAAAATATTTAATTAATACAATGTAATTAATTTTTAAAGTTGGAAAAATATAAATTATCAAAATTAAAACTTTTTGAAGTTTATGACATTTATGTATTAATTTTAAATGGATAATAATGAATTTTTTCAAAGTTTTAATGTTGAAAAATATCAATTTTGTGTTAATAAAATTCAACATTCTATTTCCTATAAATATTATTCAAAACTATTTATGTTTTTCATTAGATACCTTATTTACAAAAAATATAGCTACAAATTATACAACTTTTCCATTTGAATACCCAAATTACTTTGATTTTTACCAGCCCCAATTCGGGCCCAAATAAGACCCGCTCCTGTTCGAAGGATTCAGGAGAGTTGTTCTGCCTCCGCTCGAGTCTCCTGTTCTGTCTTTGTTGCAATGAGCGCGAATGCGAATTCTTCTGCGTCTCAGTCTGCCCCCTGTAAGACCCCCCTTGCCCCACCCCTCCCCCACCCTGCTGCCCCTCAATCCCGGAGCATTCTGTGGCAGCAGTTGGAGGCAAGTCGCCTTAAGCGGGCTTTAAGTGGGCTCTGCTGCAAGTTATTTTTGTAACTTGTTGGAATTTTTGATTTTGTTCATGTTCGTCGCTTCAGAAATGCTCGCTTATGTTTTCCATAATTTAAATATGGTTGAAATTCTACATCGGCCATTGGGATGTGGCTGAGGATGAGACGGAGACGGAGACTGGGACAGAGAGCATGGCTGCCATAAACTGGCCAGGAAGGACGTGAGATGGAGTTGGCCATGGAGATGCCAGATGGAAGGGAAGCGGGAATGAAGTTGGAGATGGGGTTGGAGATGGTTGGTTGGCATCCAAAGGTAATGAGCGCTCTGGAGATTATGGTACAAGCGATTCTCACATGGTTTGATGGCTCCTTCATCGGCTATGTCATCTAATCGCAGTTTTGGTATGCGAGGAGCACAAAAATGCTCAAAGAGCAGTCACATAAATTAAGAAACTATTCGAAAGACAAAAATCTTAAATTAAAAGTGCGACGGATAATTCAGGAATATTTTAATTTGTTATGTTAAGAGTTTGATTATCTTTGTTGTGAGTTGAAAAATAATGAAGATAATTATACCCTTGCAGAGGGTATTATAATTTTGACCAGAAGTTTGTAACGCAGTGAAGGAGACATTTCCGACCCCATAAAGTATATATATTCTTGATCAGCATCACCAGCCGAGTCGATCTAGCCATGTCCGTCTGTCCGTCTGTCCGTCTGTCTGTCCGTCTGTCCGTCTGTCCGTCTGTCCGTCTGTCGGTTGCTATGTAAACTAGTCCCTCAGTTTTAAAGCTATCAGGCTGAAACTTTGCACTGACCCTTCAATCTGTTGCAGTTAGTATATAAGTCGGAACGGCCGGAATCGGAACACTAGATCACGTAGCTGCCATAGGAACGATTGGGAAAAACAGCCATAAATTCGCCATTCTTAAAGGTTTTTTATTTATTTCTTGGTAAACTCTATTTAATAGCAATAATAACATATCCTAAAAGTTTCATTAAAATCGGACTACTATATCCTATAGCTGCCATAGGAACTATGGGAAAAAATGGGTCATTGAGCATAACTCTGGTGTTTTTCAAGATAATTAATTCATTCTTGATAAAAACCGTTTTCATAGACAGTAAAGCCTTTTTAGAAATTTAAAAACCCAAAAATCGGATTAATATATCCTATATCCTATATATCAATCAAACGATTGAACGGTTGAAAAGCAACTAGCCTGCAAGGGTATTCTAAGCTTCGGGTACCGAAGCTAGCCTTCCTTTCTTGTTTTTATTAAAATAAGATTAAACGAAAAGTATCTTAAGGTTTCTTGCTACAGATAATTATTTATTCGAAAAGTAAAAACAAAAATATTAAATATTTCTTTACATATTTCTGAAATATAGTTTAAAGTTACTTTAATTGAATATTTAAATGTTAAATAGCAGTAATTTTCGCTACGAGTATCATATGTATCTGACACTTGTTTTGGATCAGCACTTACAGAGGCGACAACCGAATCTGCAACAGCAGCAACAACAACACCGTGCCACACACACACACGCACACACACACACACAGACAGTAACTACAAACAACTGCGACAACAACAAATAACATTGTCTGGAGGTTGTCTTGTCCCTGCAATGTGCAACGAACAATCTGCAATGTTGCAACTGCAACAGCACAAGTTGCCACTGGAATATCTGTCCTCCGTCCAGCAGTAGCAACTACCAAACCTGGCCTATGATGAAGTGGCAATGGGCAGTGGGCACTGCTCCTGCTTCTGCTTCTGCTCCTAGCCCTGAATTTGAGAAAAAGACATTTTGAAATAGTCAGAAATCAGGGAGCAACTACTTCTGCCATGCCGTGGGCCAATCGATTTGAACCCCGGAGGGGGGGGCAGGGAATCGGTCCCGACTTTGAAGTTGGAGGAGTTCCGAGGTCTCGGCTGCTGGTGTTGCTGCAGGTCAACAGGTTGCCACGGCGATTGTCAGCGAGAACACAACTCGCTGGAATTCCCAGCATTGCAGGAGCCGAGTGTTCTATTCCCCAGGACATGACCAGCCGGGCCCCCTAATCGATTGTCGTTGTCTCCGGCGGTGGTGCAACACGCACCTTAAACCAAAACCAAACCGAAACCAAAACCAAATAAAACCCAAACCAAATAAAACCAATCCAATCCAATACCAAGCGAAGCGCCACCGAATGTCGAAAGTCGCCAGTTGGCGTCGCCGGCCTCCAAAGGTTGCGCTTCTCCAGTTACATGGCGATTGTCTGGGAAGGATCGGATCGGGGATCAGTCGGCACTGGAATAAACCTAAAAAATTGTGTTTCAAATCATGTTCGTTTGGACAGAGTACAAACAGCTTGGACAAACTGCGGAAACGTCTATGAGATTGTCATTAGCAGGCGACTATTGCTATTGCATTTGCCATTGCTATTGCTGCCTTTCCCAGAGCAGCCAAAGAACAATGACCACACAGCGAGAAAATATGGGTTGGAAATATTATTGGGTTACTTTTTCAAAAATTAAAATTTACTACTATTATTATACCCTTGCAGAGGGTATTATAATTTTGACCAGAAGTTTGTAACGCAGTGAAGGAGACATTTCCGACCCTATAAAGTATATATATTCTTGATCAGCATCACCAGCCGAGTCGATCTAGCCATGTCCGTCTGTCTGTCCGTCTGTCCGTCTGTCTGTCCGTCTGTCGGTTGCTATGTAAACTAGTCCCTCAGTTTTAAAGCTATCGGGCTGAAACTTTGCACCGACCCTTCAATCTGTTGCAGTTAGTATATAAGTCGGAACAGCCGGAATCGGAACACTACATCACATAGCTGCCATAGGAACGATTGGGAAAAAATGCCAAAATTTCGTCATTTTTAAAGATATTTTATTTATTTCTTGGTAAACTCTATTTAATAGCAATTTTAACATATCTTGAAAGTTTTATCTAAATCGGACCACTATATCCTATAGCTGCCATAGGAACGATAGGAGAAAATGGGTCATTGAGCATAACTCTTGTGTTTTTCAATACAATTAATTCATTCTTGAGAAATGCAGTTTTCATAGACATTAATGCCGTTTTAGAAAATTAAAAACCAAAGATCGGATCACTATATCCTATAGCTGCCATACAATCGATCGAACAGTTTAAAGGCAACTGGTCTACAAGGGTATTCTAAGCTTCGGGTACCGAAGCTAGCCTTCCTTTCTTGTTTTTTGATATGTGATAATCGCAGATACTTAAAATACCTTTTGAATTTACAAAGAGCAACAACAGTCGTTAATCTTTAAGGCATCCAAAAAATACCATTTTAAATTGAATTAACTCTATATGAAATAAAAAAACATCAATCATTTGCTTAGCAGCCTTTTTTAATATTAAGTTAAGTTAAGAATTTAAATGTTTACGTACTAAAAATTGTTATTTATGTTACACTTTACAAGAGGTCAAATAAAAATTAAATTAAAAAAATAATTATTTTTCTCTGTGCACCTAGAGCAGCAAAAAGTCGCCAGTGGCAAACGAAACGTAACAAAATACAAGCCGTGAATTTCATTCGAACAACGTCGTCTACAAGACAATCGAAGGCGAAGGCGAAGGCGATGGTGAGTTCTCCAGCGATGGCGATGGCGATGGCAAAGGCAACTCCGGCGACATTGGCGACACGGAGGACACCGAACAATAGCCGCAATTTGGGCCCGAACACCACTCCTTTCTCCCAAGTTCTCCCAAGTTCTATGGCAGCAAAAAGTCGGCTGGGTCATTGGGCAGAATCCAGCATCCAACATCCAACATCCAGCATGTGGCCACCTCGGGGCCGTCTTTAATCATGCCACATACTGCATGGGGCACAGCTTAGCGGCAATTATTGTCACTGCCCCATTGGAGCCTTTTGGAGCTTCGGAGCCGCCGGCAACTTGTACAAATTTACCCGCCAATTTTCGCTTCAATGTCAGCGAGGTGTTCGTCAGGTGGACGGGCGTGAGATTATGAGGAGACCCATGAATCATGATGGAAATTCTCGAGATACTTTAGCCATATTCAGTGAATTTTAAGGTATTTACTTTTTCATATAAATATTTAATAAAATGGATTTTTTTTAAATTTTTTTAGCATTGCAAAATCAGTAATTATGGTGAAGATACTTTTGGTTCGATTTCAATTTTCATATTTATTATGAGGATTTTTCTAGATTTTTGTGAACAAAATTGCATTTATGAAATAATTTGTTTCCTACTAAAATTTAATGTTGATATATAAATATTGAATTCATCAATTTAATTTTAAATACATTAAAAACCCTCTAAGAAACACCTAGAAAAACATCTTTTGCAAAAGCAACTTAAATATTTCCTTAAGTATTTCCCCCTAAAACAGACGCCGTATTAAAATCCCCGTTTTTATCTTTTATACATTGATTGGCAAAAAATAAATGGAATAAACATAAACTGTTTGCCCCCCTATATATATACATATAAACAATTTGGTTCAAAGAATCGGTGCGATCTCATACTTAGCAGAACATTTTCATCATCGGATAATGGCAATTAATATTGCTCCGATATGAGCAGGAGTCCATTCAGCCAACATCAAAAGGAACAAATACTGCCCTGTCATCGCGAAAAGCTGTTTGGACAAACAAATGATCAACAAGGCCCATTCATTAAAGTCGACAAGGCATCTGGAAGACGAAGTGCGTCCAGTCCGGCCGTAAACAGAATAAGATACAAATTTTCCGTAATGACCCCCAGGTGAATAGTTCGGACCCTCTCCCTCCGATCGTGTTGCAAGCCCATCTGGCCCCGGGGTGAGGATCCTCGGTTTGCATAACTCATCTCCAAAAGGTGGGGCCCCGAGCCCGGAGCATTAATCCATCAAATGGCTGGAAGGCATCTCGACTCGACGGCAATTATTCATTCATTCATAAAGAGATCGGCCATAAATAAACAAACAAATCGTTCAGTCGACTGACAAATAATTGATCTATGCTATGGCGGGCTCCAAGTCCCACCCTCTGAAATAAATTCAACAGCACCACCCAATAGTGGTGCTTAAATGCTACTAAGGCACAGTGGGTCAAAATTACATTAAATTTTATTTATACATTTCGGGGATTTTATAAGGAATTTAATAGATTGTTCTGTTTCATTATTAAAATTGTATTTAAATTCTGTATGACCAATATTTGCAAGATTTAATTTATTTTAATTTAATATTTTTACTACCATATATGTACTATAATTACCAATAATGAAATTCATTAAGCATATGAATTTTAAAAATTAAAAGTGTTAAATGTTCACATAAAATACATAAATATTATACGAACTCTCCAAATACTTCATTGGTTTTCTAATTATTATTATTTTAATTTAAATCGTACCATAAATCACAAAAATAAATTTTATTTAAAATTTATAAATGTTCCACAAGCCTTTCAAACATTTTATTGTTTCTATTTACCAAATTTTTCTTTTTTCTATTTTACTTGTATTATAAATATGGAATATAAAATACGTTGAACATTTGAATTTAAATAACAAAATGTGTTAAATGTTTACATACAATGCATAATTGTTTCACAAGCCTATAAAAATTCTATGGATTTTATTTACTATATTTTAGATTTACTTCTTGAGTTTTAGAAATTATAAGTGCTAAATGTTCCACAACCTTAAACATTTTTTTTATTTTTTTAATTTTGTTATGGAATATCGAATATTTGTAGAACTATAATCAATTTCCAATAGAAAAATATAACCACTGTACCTTGTTGTAAACTGGCCTCACAAATAGCTAAAGATCGGGAGGCTGGATCGGATCCCCCGATATATAATGATCATCCGTGGGCGGCGTCGTGTCCGGCCGGAGAGCAATGAATGAAAGATTCTGTTTATAGACCAGAAGAATCGATCGATTTGGGATCGAGAAGATCGAGAAGAGATCAGATCCGAGACCTATTAGCTGGTGCGTATCTGTGCGTATCTGTACAATTTCAAGTTATTAACTGTGAAATGGATTGTTTATTATGATCGAAGCTCATTCAATTTGTACACCTCTCCGGCCAAGAGAATGGTTTTGAATGAAGCCGAAATCATGGCCAACACAAAACGCAAATCAGAATGCGACTCAATATATATCCACAGATACTTATATACTATATATCTGTGGATATTGTAGATATGCCAAAGTGTGGGTGAGCATCCGGCCAGGCCAGTCCGATGATAAACAAATACACAGATACATTTACAACAAGCTTCGGATACAACTACAGGTGGCTCCAGCAAAGCGCGTTTCCGGCGGCATTTTGCATGGGGCACAATTTAAATATTCATTAATTTTATGAAAATCGAAATCGAAAACGAATCGAAACCAAAACTCTTGGCCTCCTGCTACTGTGTGCCGCAAGTGTATCTCGGTGTCTCTGTATCTTTGTATCTGCGGATGTGTTTTGTTTTGTTTTTGTTTTTTTCAGATTGAACCCATTCGCGGAGATTCAATAAAATTATTGGGCGCGCCTCTAGTCGAGCGTTAACGAATATTATTGTTCATTTTGCTGTTATTGTGATTAACAAAAATTCGTAACATAAACAACAACAGCAGCAGCCAAGACAATAGCAGCTACAATTCTGGGTGCAGTCGGTGAATTATTGTGCAGGTGGGCTTTTGGATTTTAATAACGGAAATACTAAATTAAATATAAAAATTCCCAATAGCCAAGTTGATTGATTTACATTGTTGCGCACTCAATTCAATGAGCAATGAGAATGGATTTCGGTACCGACCCTCGACCGGAACACACACCCCAATCCCAGATAGATTCCAAATAGATGTTTTTTTTTTAGCTCATTCGTGGCCATAAACAATATGGGCACATGCGATTTACATATCAATGGATCGATCAATCGCTTTGGAAACAGACCTCAATCGATGTTCCGACTGAATGGCTATATGTTTGATGACCGAGTTGACAAATTGTGAATGGCCTGAAAATGGATTTCCATACCCATCATAATAAACCTCCGACTTGCGCCCACCTGAAAAGCATCTGATTTATAAAAGATGCAAATATTTTGGACTATCTTCATTTCATTTTGTTAAATACTTAAGTTATTTAAATTTATAAAACCGAGAACTTTGGATACCTATTCCAAAAACACACTTTCCCGAACCTCTTTCGCCAAAAATACATCTTCCCCAAAAAAACATTCCCCCCAAAGCTATCTAATTCTGCGATCATTTGAGGCCAGCTAAATTTTTGTATAAGTAGCACTTGGCGAACTTATGAATTTCATTCATCCATTCAGCCGGATCGGAACGGAGCGGATCGTATTGGATTGGGATCCCAAGATCCCAAAAATGTTTTCTGCCCAAATGCGGCGGCAACTTCCGTTCGAAAGCGATGGCCAAGAGGCGATTAGCGGGCTTTCTGCGGCGGCTTAAAGATGCTTTATAATAATTTCAAATATGCTGCGGATGGAAAAAAATTCAAAATGAGAATTAAAGAAGCGAGAAAAACATTATAGCACGAACATGGAAATTATTGTCGGGCTCTCGCGATAAAACATTTTCGATAGTGGCAGTGAAAATGCCACAAACAGCTCATTACAAGCGTCAAAACAAATTTATGCAAATAGTGGAGGGTAGATGGTTGGGTATGGAGTATGGAGTATGGGGTATATAGCCAGAGATCGGGGCTAAGAGCGGGACATTGAGCGGAGTTTGGAGCGCTGGCAATTAACATTGCGCCGTGCGTTGAGCATTAATCATTTTAATCGCAATTTATGTGTCGTCGACGTCGTCAACACGAGCCGACAAGACAGCAGCAACAGCAACATATACAGTGGCAACAGCAACAGCAGCAACAACAGCAACACTGGCAACAGCAACAGCAACATCAGCAACGGCAACACCGGTAACAGCAACAACTTCAGTTAAACTTCAACTAAAACTAACAAAAACTTATGTATCTCCACAGAGAAATTCGTTTTATCTTGGCGCTTATGTATCTAAATTGGGTAAATTTAATTTTCACGATTGTATACATAAAACACAATATATTAAGTATATATTTTTATAAATTTTCTGACCCAATAAACTTTTTATATAAATTTATCTACCTTTAGTTCAGAGGTTATTAGTGTCTACAAAAAAAAAACTTATTTCTATAAATGCCTTTCCTAATATACTAAAATATTTACGCATATTTGAAAAATGTGTGTTTTTTTTTAAAATTATTACAAGAATATAATGCACTTGTTATTTTCATCATTTAAGCTTATTAAATTTGTAATTTTGTATTACTAAAATTAAAAATTTCTATCTTATTGCCTATACAATTTTATTATTGTAGCATTGTATTACTTAAAATACATAATTTCTATATTATCGCTTATAATTAAATTTTAGAATCAAACAAATTTTCAAATATATAATTTACATAGATTACAACACAAATCATGTTTATGCTTTGGTTCGTGTTAAGGAGGCCCACCTGTACCCCATATTCGCCGCTCTAAATGAGCTCTAAACGAGCCCCAAGAGCATCACGACTTTTTCGGGGCGGCCAGAAGAAAGCCAAACGCGTGAAGATTTGATTCCGCAGTTTTTCGGGGCGGTCTTTCAAAGCCCGATCTTTCTTCCCGCCTATCCCGGCTATACCCGGCTATCCCGGCTATCTGGACATCTTGTCAACGTCAATGCCGACACCGAGGCATTTGCCCCGATCAAATTATGTTTCATAAACGCTCGCATTTATGGCGAACTGACACCGACTCCAACACCAGTTGGAGCAACCTCCTCGACGGCTTCTGGAGCAATGATTTGTTACAATTCCCAAGTTATTTGAACTTTTTCGAGATTCCTCTGCCCGATGGACATTCGACTTTTTCCCGGATTTCGAGCTAAATGCCTAATTATTTTTTATTTGTCAGCCAATTGGCCAAAACAGCAAAAAAAAACTACAGGTGAGGATGTGTAATTGACGCTCTTTTCAGTCCCAGGTAATCGATCACTGATCAAAGGGAAAGAATCGGGTTAATAGGGTTTAAAATATAAAAAAAATAAAATGTATTTCTAAAATACTTTTATTGTATTTTTCATAGTTTGATTAGGACACAAAAAAATGTGTTGATTTTTATATATATTCAAATATTAACCTTACTTAAAAGTACACATTAAACTAAAAAATAATTATGAAAAAAAAGGAAATTAATTAATAAACATTTAATTTATTAATTTACTTAATTTCTTTTACTTATTTATTGACTAATCTAATTGAACCATAAAAAATATTTTTTTACCTAATTTAACTTTTTATCTATTTCAATTGAAATCTAATTGAATTTGTATTAATTTCAGTACTTAAGATAGACATTATAATTGAAATAAAATCGGAGTTAAGCCCGTCTTCAGAACCCTCGACACTTCTCTAATTTTTATAACAAAATGAACCACTTTATTCATTTCAATCATAAAAAAAAAAAAACAGATCTCTGCCCTGTGCAGGCCTTTAACTATTCCCCTTGATTGTCGATTTCGAGTCTTTAACTGGCTTTAATCTGTGGCCAGGTTCTGTGGGATCTCTGGATTTCTAAGCAGCTACTGCCAGGTACTTGGCCCGAGGATCCCAGAGTTGTTCACACACACAGCAGCCTCGAAAGATACTCCACCTGGGATGAGATGCTTTTTACGACCCGCCAGCGGTTGGCCACTTGTAAATTTGTAATAATTGCAGATATTTTAACTCCACTTGGGCTACCCTTCGATTTATGGCCAGCTAATTCGCTTTGCATGTCAATCCGAGCTCCAAGTTCCAAGTTCCAACTCGAAACTCCCAACAGCAAAATGCAAACTTCTCTGACTCTGACTCTGACGTTCGCATGATTTTCTAAAAACTTTTATTTTATATTAAAATTTAACGAGACTGCCATAAATCTTCGCTAAAAAGCAGACAATTCAAATTTCGCAACCCGGCAACAGAAAAAAAAAACTGGACAGAGACTCACAGATGGATGAGGATGGGGATGGGAGGAAGGAGGAGGATGAGGAGGAGGAAATGTGGAGGGACAGGTTGACGGAAGACGACAGAGGCGGCCACGTTAAACGTTTCGCCACTGAAATTGATCCAGTTGCACTGGCACTGGCAGTGGCACTGACTGTGGCAGTGACTGTGGATGCCTCGCATCGCTGCAAATGCCTCCATCATTGGCCTGGCCAAAAGGATACCAGGGACGAGGAGGGGGCAACCATAATTCTTGCGCTAAAGGCCAGACAAAAACGCGCTGAGCGATGGCCATGTCAGCGGCCTCCGACTCCAGCTTCAACTCCAACTCCGAGTCCGCTGCAAGTCCGAAACTCGAAGGCGATTTAACCAAATGGGCAAACGGGATCCATCCGGGATCCGGGCCTGGACCTGGACCCGGTCAAGAGACCGACCGCGTGCGTCGCCGTCCTGACAATAGGCGAAATATCATCGAAAACCATAAAAAACTGACAGCACAAAAAGAGGTGTTGACACATTGATTTATCTGGCATGCTACTGGGCACAGCACAGATGAGATGACCCTTCCCGGGATCGGGCTGGAGCAGGGGTTCTCTTTTGGTGTGGCTGCCACAGAATAAACGGGGCCAGCGGCTGCTGTTTTGGATGGATGGATTCATATGCGAATGCCCAGGGCCAACACAAAATAAAAAAAGAAAAAATCATGCGGCAACAATATCATAACCATAACAATGACAACACTTAAAAAAAGTATCAAATATATATGAGAATTTTTAAGTTATTTTATTAGCAAATGAAAAAAAATACAAAATAAAATTATTGCATATTTCAAATGAAGATTTCTAACTATAGAAATTGTTGTACTATTTAATTTAAACAAATTTTGTATTATCTTAAAACTTAAAATAAATTTAAGCATACACAATAATTTAATAAAATTTTAACTAAACGTAATAATTAGTTCTTACATTTCTAATAATATATTGCATATCAAAAGGCAAAGTTTACATTTTGAATATATGTAAAAACTGTTCCTAATATTAATTTTCAAATTAATTTATTAATTTTACTAAAAGTAGCTGTTTTGTAATTATTTATGAATATTGTATAATTTGAGATATATTTATTATATATTATATTTTATTAAATGTAAATTTGTTATTAG
>JAJJHY010003831.1:10995255-11009966 GCA_021224005.1 Drosophila setifemur | reverse complement strand
CTTTTATAAAATTTAATGAGAAAAGTTGGCGTTATAAATTTTTGTATGCGGTGAATTTATTTGCTCATTGCAGCAACTCAGCAAACTGTGCAAAAAGATACGAGATGGGGGGCGGGGGGAGGGGCTAGGTGGATGGATAGATAGATGGATAGATAGATGGAGCGACACTGCACAATTCAAAAAGTTTTCGCACCCTTTTCAAGACTGATTGCTCTTTGAATAATTCCGGAATGTCAGGGGGCCCGATAAAGTCCAAAAAACTTAAATTAAGGGTTAAAATGTTTTAATAAATTTTAATGGAAATATTAAAATGGAACACTAAATTCCATTTTGAATAAAACACTTCTTATTTGAAGTATTATTATTGTTGAATTAGTACTTTAAATCCGTGATATACTTTTTTTTATTTAATTAATAATGTTTTTCTATACAGATTATTAGATATTTTTAGGGTAGTTGACATTAGTTCCTTATTCAAATATATTTATTTAATATCAAGTGAATTTGTTTCAAAAAATATTGGTTATAATTCCAGAAATTAACTACCATATTTAATTTTTTTATGTACTAAAATTGATTTTATTACCAACCTACATTATCTTATAAGTAATACAAAAAAAAAAGGTTTTTTATTGTTTTATAATTCAAGAAAAAATGCCACAGAGTATATTTTTATTCAGGTTCCTTTATTGTTTATCTTAACTATAAAATATATTTATCATAATAAAACCCAGACTAATTTAATAAATTTGTGTCCCCTCTGTAATCAACATTCCATAGTTCTCGATCCGCCAGAGAACAAACATATATATAGTATACCCTTTTGATGAGGGCCAGCGAGCCGCGATAATTGTCAACTGTTTTGCATTATAATAAAGCCCGACAACTGGTGTTGCAGATTATTGTGCAGTTACTGGCCTTTGATTAATAGATACGAGACGGGGGCCATAAATGAAAATTGTGTTTTCACAATGCGGCCGGCAATATTTGCCACTAATATGTGGCCAACACGGGCGGCACAATGGAGCCAGGGAGCCGCATCTGAAATGCATATTTATGAGCCGGCCTGCGGAATCGGTCCCACACATTGTGGCCAAGTATCTATAGATATAGATACGTATAGATACGTACGTATATGTGTGTATCCTATAGGCACGCATCGGGGAGTCCGACCGGCCACTAACTGTGCGGCTGCCAAAGTCCGATTTGCATTTTGGCCGAGTGCCTAGCCTAGACACAATTCCTCATAATTCGCGAAACTCTCTCTTTTTGTTGTTGTTGGTAGTTTGCAACTGCAACTGCAGCACGTCCGAATCTGAATTGAAAATGAATTATTCTGAAATGAATGCAAAACTCTTATCAGAAAGCTGGATCTATAAGTCACCTGGTTGCAGCATTTCCCGGCATTTCACGGGAACGTGACCATAAAACGGGTTGCATTTGGGGTCGTCCATCAATTGAAAGAGAAAACTTTGGGTTAGGTAAAATTATGGATACAATTTGGATATATATCACAAGGCAATAAAATTAGCTACAGAATGTATAGAATATAAATTATGGAAGTACTCAGAAATATTTTATGGAATTATTTTGTTATGACCAGGAAATTTATTCGAAATGAATTTTAGAATTTTTGTGTGAAGTTATTCTGTTAAGTTTTCATCGAAGATGTGGATAGTTATATTAATCTTAATAATGTAGATACAAATTGTCATATTTAGTTACAATAAAATTCTTAAAAAATTAATTTAAGTTTTTTTCGAAGGTGTGCTAAAGATGTAACAAAACCGCTTCACTTCTCTTTTGGTCATCATAATTTTCTGTAATTTATTGCACTGAACTCAATACTTTGAAATTTACATACAAAAAAATGTCATTAAAGACACTTTGAATTTATGATTGGATACCCATTCCCAAAAAGTACACAAATCAAAACTAAAACGTATTCAAAGGGTATAGTATTGGATTGGAAATCTATACTTCAGTAATAATAACATTAATTTATGCCTTCATAAATTATCCGCTCATTACATGCCCCATAGGTGCATCGAGAGTCGTGTTTTCGCGTACTCATAACACGACACATAAAAGCCATAAAATCAAATTTCATATTTCATATTACCCTCGGTACATTAGCCTTTCACCTCACGTCGCTTACCTCAAGTATCTGCCCCACCTGCCTCTCCTTCCTCACCTGCCCCACCTTACTACTCAGTAGCAATCGGTAGCAATATGCTCATAATATTCACGCATTAATATCATAAATTCATGACTCCAGCTACCTTATTCTAAGCAGGCCTGAACCACCGCTCCCAACTGGGGCTGGGCCAGAAATCATAACGATTTGATATATTGGGCGATAGATATGGCCATAAGTCATGCATGTCAAAATTGGTAAGGGAAAATCTTAACTTGAAATTATGAAAGTGAAATTTGGGGGGAGTTTTGTTTACTTTTTATAAAGTCAATTGCTAATGGGTTTTTGTTAAATTTGAATTCCTAATATTTAGAAATTAATTTAGATATGTCGAAAATAAGATAGATTTATTTGTAGTAATAGGTACTCCTTCAATTTCAATACTGAATACCAAAATATTTAATATATTTCAATGAAATTCAATAAATCAGATTGAATTAGTTCATAAAAAAAACCCCTTCCAAAGAATCAACTGACATTTACACCAAATTAACATCCAAGAGATAACTCATCGATATGGTCTGACATTTTTTGGATAATGAATTGGATTTTGAAAAAAAGAAGGGCAGCCTAACCCTTTGGCACATCGTTAAAGGGGTCCAACCCAAAGTTTCCTTCAAATGCCAGGACACTTGGGGCGGCAGGACAATGCCAGCCAGGACTTTTATGGCGGCCTCTTCAAAAAAGTGTAATTGAACTCCATTGACCGAGGCAGTGGAATAGTAGTTCTGCGGACCCGCAATAAACATAATGGCCAAGTCCGACCCATATGGAGTATGAAATTGCCCCGGGGCACAATGACACAATGGGAAAGTCCGGACGAATATGATGATATTCCACCCACCCGGTTGACATTTCAATTTATTTCGCCATAAATAAAGCAATCGAAAGGCGAGGAGAACCCTTTCGCATTCACAATATTTTTGCCATTGATGTGGACCCCACACACACACACACAGTGGGTCCATTAATTATACGCCCACTTCGCAAGGGCCGGGCGGGAAAAGTCAAAATATTGACAGCTTAAACTTTTTCCCAAGGAGAGATCCGGCAATTGTTGTCCGACTTTCAATGCGACTTGCAATTATTCAGCAAGGACAATGAACAGGACGAAGGAAGCGAACAAAATATCCGTTTATCATTTTTGACCTTCTGCGAGTTTTTGCGCCCCCTTCGATTTGAGGGTTTCCATTTAAGTTATTGTTCTATTTATGAGGAGGACCAGGACCAGGTTGAACTGCACTAATGAATTATTATGCCCGGAGAATTCTCCAATTCTCTCGAAGCTCGAAGCTTTGTTGCGAAAATTATTAAATGGCCCGGAATGAATGATTTAATGACCATGCCGGGGGCATAATTGCAGGTCCGACCGAGAAGGGTTCAACTTACCCCAAAAGGGGTTGCTCAACCTTAAAGCCATATATATATGAATAAACACTGGCCCAACTTAAAGCCAACTTCCTTGGCCAGACAGTCACGGTTGGGCCATAACAATTCTCGAGCAATTTTCCGGGAAAGTGGCAAAACGGATTTCTTCACACCAAAAAAAAAAAAAAATGTCTTTGTTTCATCGTGGCATTCATAAAGTCATATGCCGAAGGAGTCTCGTCCTCGTCCTAGTGTCCTTTGGGAGATATCACAATCAAACCTTGGTGTGCTCTTTACTACCGCTGGGCCACTTCTAGGACTTCCAGCAGGACTCTCCGGAAGCTACGAGGGCGTGGCACGAGGGCAATTCGCCAAATGGAAATATTATTGGTCTGCATATAAAGTGAATTTTATTCAGCAGGAGAGCTCATAACTTCCTGCCAGGATAATGCACACGTCCGCACTCCTGTATTGTGTGTTTTCTTTATATTTTTCTTGTCGTATTTTTTATGTGAGTTGTGCAGTAAGGAGCAGGATTTTCAGCGATTTTCCCTTTTAGATATGTTGACGTGGCAAATGGGTAACGATTCCAGTTGTAGTTATGCCTCAATAACTGGACTACATCCTGTCAATGGCATCCTTATTTATGTGGATCTAACACGATGTTGGTTTAGTGGTGAAATTGATTGGATTTCTGGTAATTCTCATGTTTTACAAGTTTAATCTTTTAGTTGGTTAGGTGTTTGGAATTAAATGATTTCGGATGAATATCAAAATTGTAAAGTACAAATAATACTTGTATTAATATTGAAACGTAATTGTTAATGTTAATTTCATGTATTATCTTTAAGAATAGAAAATAATAGAAGAATTCAATGATTTTAAATGAATACCAAAATCTTCAAAATATAATTGAACGTAATTGGATAATTGGATAACGTAATTGGATATTTTAATTTAATGTATTTTCTTCGATAAGAATTACATGATTTTTAATGATTAACAAAAATGGCAAATAATATAATACATCTATTAATATTGAAGATAATTAAATATTTTAAATTAATGTTTTTTTCTTCAGGGTGAAATAAATGAATTTTAATGCATACCAGAATCTAACAAATAAAAAAATATTTGTATTAATATTGAAGCGTAATTGAAAATTGTAATTTCATGTATTTTTTCGAGAAGATTTCAATGATTTTTAATGAGCACCAAAATGGTAAAATAAAATATAAATTTTATTAATATTACAACGTAATTGTTTATGTTAATTTCATGTTTTTTTTTTTTTGATATTCTTTCCTATGTATTATATTATATATCTTTTTTATATATCAACTTCTTTGTGAAAAGCTGTTTTAAATTCATCAAATTATGAACAATAAATTAAAACAAATTTAAAGAAATATCCAATAAAATACCAAATATATCAGACACTTATTTAATTAAAGTTCTCTACCTTAAGTTACACTCCTTTGATTTATACTCCTTTACTATTACCATCCTCAAAGTAGCAAGTTGATGAGATATTCTCTCCCCAACCGAACCGCGCATCCCGAAGTTATGCTAATTCTTCCAATCGTTAATTTCACGAAATATGCAAATAGGTAATTCGACTGCAAAACTTTTTCGCCAATAATGCCGATGACGAGACATAAAACCCAGACCAGACCAGACCGACCTCCAACCAACAAAAATCGAGTTGAGCTCAACCTTTTTTTTTACATCTCAACGATTCGATCGAATGACGAACCTGCGCATTTCGATTGTTATTAAAAAAAATGAAAGAAAGGAGCGAAAGTCAAGCGGAAAATATCCTGCATTATCTGCCTGACTGGGTTGGGATGGGATTGGGATTGGGACGGAGTGGGTTTGGTATGGAGTGGGTTTGGGATCCACAGCGATGGCCGACGGGGCCAATCGCTGTGAGAAATTATCATAAAAATCGCGCAAACTCCGTGCGTGACTTTAAAGTCAGGAGCATCGCATCCTTGGGGTTGGCTTCGCAGATACTTTTTTTTGCTCCTGGGTGGTGGCTAGATGGGTGAATGGATGTCTGCCTTTTTAATATTCCCGTCATACGCGTTGTCATTTTTGTTGTATTTGATTTTAATACGAATTTCACATTTTACAATCAAATTAATTGGTCACGCTGCCGCAGAATTACACCCAGGGAAGGAAAAAAGGGCTGGGAGAGGGCTTAAGCCAACAAACAAGTTCCGGAGTCCGGAGTTCCATAAGGGATGCATCTGTAGACGGGTATCCAGGGCAGGGGATGGGCCCAAGAACCTTATTGTCACACTGCACGTGAGGCCCGCGAAGCGTTTCTAATTTATGCAAATATTGACTCAGAAGGCCGTTCAATTAGTTCCGCGATATTTATTATTTTGTTCGTTGAATTTTGAATATTCAATTTGAAATGATTTGCGCGTAGAAAATACGCAATTTCATGGCTGCCGCCTGAGCCTCCAAATTAATTTGTAATTCGCTGGCAATTTGGCAGATGAGTTATATTCCCCCCTGCCGCCATTATTCACGCCCATCCGTTGGCTAAATGCCTCGATTTATGGGCCACTATTTGCATAGATTGGATATGTATATCTTGTTTCCCAGAACTCAACTCTACCCAGAGTTCAACACGATCTGTGTGAACTCTCATGTCATCATTTCATATTTCATCCGGCGATCGAGCGGCGGGCGGGCGGCCTTCCATCAAATCGGCCAAGATTAAAGTTGGCCAGAAGCTGGGCGGCCCCATAAATCGCACGGATTCCTCTTGAGAAGTTCAAAGTGAACTTGACTAAATTTAGACTTCGGCTGGCTTTTGATCAAAAGCAGTCTTCCGAACACCGCCGAAGATTCTAATGAAGATGTATCGCAAATCGCAGCACGACACCAATCAAACTTGAAGATGCTTTTTTTTTGGAGGGTTGGTATCTCGGAACTTATTATCTTATTATATGGGATTGGTGTGTGAGGGCGGGGTTATCTAGCAATTGCTGATCATAAACAAAAGATACTTATGATATGTCGATGATTTGTATAGTCAGATTTGAGTGGTAAATGTATTTAAATAAATTTTATGTTTGAGGAAAATAATAATAGTTTTGGTAGAAAAATAAATTGATGTTGGATAAACATCAAAATTATAGTAAGAAATGTATTAAGGCAATTTAAATTAACATATTTTACAAAATTTATGATGTATATAAGATGTACTTTTGTCTGCAGAATACTTTATTTTTGAATTTTCCTATTTAATAATAGTTTTACAAAATATTTTTTGAAATCAACGTTTATTTTTTTTTCCTTTCAATTTTGTTTACCAAAAAAAATAAGTTTGTATGTACAACTAAATAATTTAATGTATAAATTATTCAAAAACATTGAACAAACGTCTTGATAATGGAAAAAACCAGTTCCAGCATCTCCTCTATGGAGTCACTCCTGGTTAGATTTCCACCAACTGCATCTGGGCCAAGCACGTGCTCCCGATTCCGGCAGAAAGAGTAAAAACGTATCTCTCCGAATCCAGTCGGAGTATCCACATCCACATATCCACATCGCAATGTATCCACATGTTTACGCTTGTTTGGGATGCATCGACAGCATAAACAAAGACCGGTCTGCAGATGAGAAACTACACTCCACACACCAATCCCCCCCAGCTGCCTCCTTCCTCCTCCTCCTCCTGGCCAACGCCACTCCACAAACAGTTCAATAAAAAAGGAAAATAGAATCATAAATCAGCAGATTAATATTTTATGAAGTCTATTGTAGCCGGATTGAGTATTCTGTATGGGATTGAATCTGGTAGCTGGGAGTTGGGAGCTGTATCTGGATCTGGGTCTGGGAGTTGGACCCTCTTTTTCGAGGGTCTCGGAAGAAACGACTTCCCTTTGTTTACCATAAATTCGTTAATAGACGCGTGTAAACAAATCACTTAAACAATTTCAAATTGACGCCTGACATGATTTTTTCCACTCCTCGAGGAATCCGCACCGATAGATGAATATTTATTTAGTTGTTGAAGTACGGGAAGTATCTCAAATTGTAAATCTACTTGTTGTTACAACGAATTTTCTTGTTGCCTCCGCCGGAGATTGGTAGTGGAAAACTGGCTTGGTTTGGTAGCAACGAAGGCTGCCGGAGGTCCAGCTTGTGTCCCAGCAAATCAAGTGTGAATGTGGATAGGTTAAGGGGGGTGGGAAAGGGGCAGGAGTTGGCCTTACCCGAGGGTGGAGAGAAAAGTTTGGGAGATAATCAGAAGGGGAGGTTATACGGGGAGTAGTTTCAAACTTTTTTATTGATATTAAAAATTACATATAAAATATTAAATTTCATTAAATAATTTTAAAAATATTTAATTCCGGATAACAAATATCATAGATACAATTATGTTAAAGGAACTTTACAAAAATATATCATATACATTATTCTATTAATTATTAAACTCTATCCTCATTTATTCGATTTTCAAGTAGTTTAAATTGAATTAAATAAATTCCGGAATTTCCTAAAATTAATTTTAATTAAATATATTAACTAATAACTTCAAAGACAACCCTCCCAGAAAATAAACCTGCAACGATTGCAATTAGTAATCAAGCATCGAGGCTCTTAACTAGTCGAGTAAGACATTGGACATTGAATTGAGAGAGGGGGGAAAATTTCGGTGAGGGGAAGGAAGTCTAGTATCTCGGTAGTAGTCCCGGCTGCCGCTGTCAGATACAAATGCCCATACCGACATAGATACAATTTGGACAATCTGTCGGATAAGGTTTTATGAAAAGTTCAATTAATTAGCGCCGAATTTCCCCCTGCACTCGCATAAATGTATAATCAATGCACTTTCCTCCGAGTATCTTTTTTTTTTGTGTTTTTCTCTACCAACTTCAGCTGAGGACGTCGCGCCGTCTGCCAGCTGCCAATACAATTCATTTGCGCCACATCACATCGCAGCCTGGTCCCCCGCCCCCTGGGCACCACCCCCACCTACGCCCATGTTGCACCTCCTGCCCATGCCCATGCCCATCTTCGGACAGGTCGGAATACCAGCTCGCGATGGATGGAAACAAATTGTAGCTCTGCAGTTGCCCAGCTCCCTGCTCCCTGCTCCAGCTCCCTGCTCCCTGCTCCAGAGCCCAGTTCAGTTCGCATCGATTCTGTCTGACAGCACACGTTCCTTTTACTTTTTTATGTGTCTTCGCCTCGTTGGGCTTTCGTTTCTCTTCTACTTTTTTTTTCTTTCTTTTTATTTGTAAACAATAATTTTTTACAATATTTGAGACTGAGCTGCAGATGCACTGCTCCATCTATCTTATAGATATACTTGGATATGCTGCAATCTGTTTACGTTATTAAATTTGTTCTGCAATTGGCCTAAAGCACAAGGTAAATATCGTAAATTTAATGCATTCCGAATATCCAAATTTTGGAGGGTCATTAAATTGGGAAGAAAAATATGTTTGCTCCCAAAGGGTGTTAATATTTTTATGAAAGTATCTGAAAATAGAAGGCAATTAATTTCCTTTGATAAATTATTTGTAGGTATTAATTATATTGAATATATTTTTATAAACTCAAATTCCAGAATTTGGAATATCTTAAATATATTTTTTGTACTATCCGAAGTTCTTTCACTTATTTTCGAGTAGTTCCTCAAAACCTCGAACTACAAAAAAAAGGTACTATAATTGTACCTTCTGCAGTGCCTAATAGCACCTTGTAATATTGTAATTGAAAATTCCAAACCATATTCAGGAACCCATAAATATTTGAGTGCCTCTTTGGGCAAGCCATTATGCGCGTCAAATTCTTGGCCATCACTTTTAATGGCCAACCAGTGTCGGCTTCTGTTGGCCAAGGCGTTTATGAGTGGGTGCATCTCGTACTTACCGCAATTTAAATAAGTCCCTGCCCCGGTGTGCCTCTAATTGGTATTGAGCATTGTCCGCGGGGCCGACGGCGCCAGCGGCGGCTTCTGACAACGAATTTCATCGGGTTCAGCGGATGAAGAGGCAGACCTCAGCTAAAAAGATACAATACGATAAGTCAACTCGAGTCAAAGCTTTGACAATTATTATGGCTCAAGTGTCAGGAACAAGCGACTGCACACGGCAGAAAGTCCACGGTATCCGTGAGATACGACCTGCTGCGGATGCACTGAAAAAAAAACAAATGTTAATGGAATGCTTTATGCTTTTTTTTCCGTACAAATATATTTAAGTAACACAATAATTCCTGTTTATTTTGATTTATATTTTTATTTTATACAAATAAGTGTAGAAAATAAATAGTTTAATTATTTAGAAAATATTCGAACTTTTTAATATTTTAGAAATTGTAAAAAGGTTTCAGAAACGATTTGATGATAGCCTTAATTTATACGAAATAAAATTTGTATTTAATTTTGAAAGTTAAAGTTATCCGTCAGATTCGACCTTCTACAGATACACTAAACATCAACTATGCTATGTAACACAAAATATTTAATAAATTATTCAAATAATTCCTGTTAATTTTGTTAAATAATTTCATTTCATAATAAAGTCTTTTAAAAAATTGTTCCTTAAATTATTTAGAATATGTTGAAACCTTTTTAATTTTATTTATTGTAAACAGGTATCAGTATGAGACTTTAAATTGCTATTAAGCCCCTATTTTATACAAAATAAAATAGTTTTTTATCAAATTTATATTTTAGAAGTCCACAAAATTTATTTTCAGTGTATAAACATTAAATCGAGTCGCGCATGCGCAGACATTTTGGACATGTTGGTGGTGTGATATGTCGCCTGGCGCTGCCAGCACTGTTCTCACAGATTTCAATCACGTTTCTAATGATTTTTATGACGGAAAATTGAACCTTTATTTATCTATCTATCTGTCCGAACATCTATCTATCTATCTATCTATCGGATGTCTATCGACTCTACCTGAATCGATGTTTGCGGCAGTAATTTTAATTCGAAACTGTCGCCAATGTTTGGGCTTCGGGCACATATAAATATAGGTATATACCATATATATAGATATATAGATGTACATAATGCCGTCTAATTGCGCTGAATAAGCCGCAACCCATAAAGCAAAATTTGTATGGCTCGTTGGATGGGTTAGGGACTTAATTAATGGGTTTGCTTCTGCGCGAACGTGCTGGGAAATTGTCGGCTATTTGCATGTTCGATCCCAAAACAAAAAAAAATCCGGACGGGGGCTCCGGTGGATTCCCCGGTTGATTTGTGCCCCGGCCCGGTCATGGGAATTATTTCTGCACCTCGATGCCACCTGAATATCAAACGGCATTTATAAATTATTAGTTTATTACAACTCGTTCAAACTGTCGTCGTATTGCTGGTCAGTTTGGATTGGAGCTCCTCGTTCCCATGGCGAATCGATTGAGGTGCTAATTTGTTTTATCGTCCACGAATCTCCGCCGAGCGACATGAATTTTTATGCCACAATCCACGGAGAATTCTGCGTAATCCATCCAAGTCCAAATCCAAATCCAAGTCCAAGTCCGGCTGCCCTTTGTTGCCCCACTGCGATTCCCATCGTTAGCGAATCTTATCGGCAATCGCAGAAAACAAGTTCCACCGATCAGCAGTTCATATTGCGAATATCCATATTCAACGATTATGAAAACAAGTCTCGCCTTGATTTAGCTTTGAATTGGATTCATAAGATTCATAATTTTCCTCACCTAACTCATTCTTGGGCATATATTAAAACACATTGTTTACTTTTTTTGTATATGAATTATAGAGTTAAATTGCATATGTTAGATAGTCTCAAACTAGTTTTTATAATTTATTAATGTAAAAAAAAACAAGGAAAATATAAACATGTATTGAAAATGCTAATTAAAAGTAAATCATTTTATGGGAAAATCACATTAATATTAATATTAATAAATTTAGCTATTTAACATTTTTGTTGTCCACCTGTTATAAACCAGTATGTAAACAAATACATTCTGTCATATAATTAAACAGTTCTATAAAATCGCAAATTATACAAATTTTATAGGAAAATCTAATATTTTATTTATTAATATTAATTATAATATTTTTTGTTATTCAATTTATTTATTTATTTTGCCCACCTGTTATACTCGTATACCAAAAATTAATTCTGACCTAGGCCAATGCCCATTAATAAATGCCTAGATAAATGTATCTATTCACCATGAACATACTTTAAGTATCTTTGGGGGGTCTCCGACATTTGCTTCTCAGTGATTTTGTATATATGCATTTATTTAATATACCCTTCAATCTTAAATATAGGGTATGCTAATATAAATACAAATATACTACATTTAGAGACTTTTTAGGAACTACAAATTATTTATAGGTTCCATATTTTGTGCTCTTTTTCTTATATTAATAAATAGTAAAATTTAATTTTGTAATTCGAATCATTTATTTCATAGAAAGCCACTAAATTTATTGTTTTCTATAGATTAAGATACATTTATTTCCTTAACAAATTTCAGTAGATCCAACACCATTCACATGTGGAATGACATCGGTCTATCGGGTTTTGTTATCAGGCTGCGTAGTCCGGCTTACCTGCTGCGTTTAACTCATTTCATTTGGGCCAGGCCCGTATCTAACCATCCCTCTTCCTCTAACTCTCCCTCTCCCTCTCCCCCTTCCTCTTCCTGGGACTTCTCCGGGCAGTTGGTTATCCTGGACATGCGTCATCTTTGGCGACAATGTCGAGACGAAGACGACGACGACGGGCTATAAAATGCAACGAGGTTAAGGAGCGTCGAGTTGGAGTTGGGTTTGGGAATCCGTCTCTCTCTCTCTCTCTCTCTGGGCCACCTTATCAATATTTTCCGTCAAGTAATTTATTGTATTTCTACTCACCGCTTCCTTGTGCCTCATCCTTCGTCCCAAATAGCCGAATACTCCGTCTCCATCCTGGTCTACAGCAAGTGCATAAAATATATATGTGAGCCTAGTGTGTTTTTTGGCCTTTGGGTTTCGGTTTGTGGACATTTGCTTTATGTCTTGTCACATTTTTATGGCCATGGCCCAGAGTCGCCGCCTTATGGCATCGATTTTTATTATTTTTCCCCGGATAAAACAAATATTTAGTGGGGGGAGAGGCTGGGTGCCATTGTTTTAATGCATTTTTAAAGAACCTCAAATTTAATAGACTCCCTAGCTAGATGGTTGAGGGGAGATATACCATATATACTCGTATATATATAGTATCCGGCCCTAATGTCGTCGCCTTGGTCGGGTGTTAATGTTACCAAAACATTTTTCGGCTCGCATAAAAAACTCTTTTCATTGTTTTCAATTAAGAAAGTTAATTATTTGATTATTATCAGCATTAATTGCACGGCCCCGGTGCTCGGAGTTTCGGTTTTGAGTTTCGAATTCAACTCGGAACATTCTGATTTATTTCCATTCCTCCACTTTGCATTTGGTGGCATTGTCTGAGGTATCCAATATATATATACTATATATATATATATGAGTATATTTAAATGCTTGCCTAGATGGTTGCATTGATTTCACTCCCTTTCCCTTTGATATATGGCTTTTACATGGAAATCGGGGCCAAAGACTCGTAAAAGAGCCCTGATGAGATTGACAGGGCCTGGGCTTAAGTTTTCGTATTCATCAGATGCTTTATTACCAAAATCAACGTATTAATGGGTTATCCGGGATTCTTTGATTAACTTTTTTGTTGCACTGTCTTGCAAGCCATTCCGAGAAAATCAATTGCTTTTAGTTTTTAGTTTGAGGGTTTATTTTAAATATTAAAATTGGGTATTTACAAAAAAATAGTTAAAGTAAATAAATGCATTGAATGTAAGTTTAATTCTTTCATGTTTTCATATAAATTGTATTATATAATGGGATATATTCATATTGATCATAATATTTCTGTGAATAAAATAATATAAAAAATTTGAATAAACGCTCAAATTATGAATATATATTTAAAATAATAAATTCATTATATTTTATATTTTATTCTGGATTTTATTATTATATAAATAATTGTTATTATTATTGAACCAATATTTTTTAACAATATCCGATAATTGCCAAAATATATTTATTATAACACTTAAACAATTTTCAAGAGATTTTTTAAATAAAAATTCATATACATAAGTAAGCTCAAATTATGAATATATTTTTTTCACATTTTATTTTAGTTTCATTATATAGAATATAATAATTTTACAGATATTATTGAATTGAACTCGGTTATTTTGTAAATATATTTATACATCACCCAAAAATAATTTTTAAGACATGTTTCGAATACAAAAACATATTTTTAGCACAGCTTAAATGTAATTCAAGCTTTCACTTATACTCGAAAAATTTTCTTACCATCTCCATTAAGTTTCTTCCTTACCAATTGTGACACTTACTAACCAACCCTTGGCCAAAAGCCGCATCCCTCACAAAATGATTCACTTGCTGCCGAACAATTTGTCATAATCATAAATCATTTCTGAGCGCTAAATCCAGCGCCTAAACCAGCCGCCCATCCGCCCAATCCTGCAGCCTGCAGGAAGTAACAAAAGGACTAAAGGCAAATCACCGCATATTTCACAGCAGGATATTGGCCTCTAAATTGCCCCGCAAAACATAACGCTCTCGGATCGGCCGAAAAAAAAGGGGGAAGAAAAGTCAGGAAAAATATGGCCCGACTGCAGATTTTCCTTTTGGTTCGTATATGATTTTCAATTATATGAAGCACCGCACAAAAGTTGTTTGCACATATGTCGTATCTCATCAAATTATTTGCCAGGACACAGCGAGGCGCATCCTTTTGTCCCCGCTATATGGAATCTCTCTGGTGTCCGCCCCCGTGGCTCATTTAGTGGTGACAAAGTTTTCCAAAAACGTTTCTCCCGAGGGTTCAGTGGCCAGAGTTTGGTCCAAAAGTCTGCAGATGCTGGAATGGAGGTGTAAGGATGCGCAGGATGTGCAGGAGTGCAGAGGTCCAGGGGTCAGAGGTCCGCACACCCGCAGACACAATTCAATTAATTGTGACAAATAATTTATGAAATTCCTTACATGTGTGTGGCTGCTGGATATAAAAATGAAAAATCCATGTATCTTCATGAGGTTGAATGAGGGATATGACAAGCATTTCC
>JAJJHY010003831.1:10960665-10982866 GCA_021224005.1 Drosophila setifemur | reverse complement strand
GTAGTAATAGAAAACCCAAAAATATATTTATTGGTATATAGATAAAAAGTGTTATTAAAGTATACATTTAATAAGTATATAAATAATAATAATTGGTTGTATTTTGTGTAAATTTCTTGAATAATGTATTAATAAATCTTTTGACTAATTTATTAGTTCCATAACTATTAACAAAATATTTTATGTGAACTCAGATTTATTTCTTTTCTATCCAACAGATTTTTATTGGATATAAGTTCTCATCTGTGTTCCCATTTTTTTTTTTTTTTAACAACAGAAAACAATTTCCTTTATCTATCTGCAATTGGTTTTCCCAGTTCTATTGTTTAGCTCCTGGTAATCCTGCTTTCACTACCAAAAGTGTGCTGGGGCGTTATCCTCAAAGACTTGAAGTAACCGCAAGAGTAAATCAAATAAGCCGCAAAAATATCAAACCAATAGCACACACTATATATTACCAATAACAAAACCCGCCCATAACCGGACAGATACACACACACAGATACTATATTGTTAGGCCAATTAATCTGGCAGGGCAATATTATGATGGTGTCGATTACCCAAACAGACAGCCACGAGCCACTGACACGTGACCAGGGGCTTCGGCAATAGCTTCTTGGAGAGGATGGCCATCTCCATGGCCAAAAGCGGGCTGTCAACTAATCCCGTGCATAATGTTGCCTAAATGCGAGCGCATGTCAAACTCAGCGACTCAGTCAGGATTCTCACAGAGAAAAAAAACTACATCCTATATAATCTATTAATATAGGATATAAGTAAAAAAAAAACGCTTTCCTACAAATATCTGTAAAAAACAGATAGTATCTAAAAGTATTCAACGAGATGGAAATAAATGATATATTGAATATAAATTCTTAAGACTAAAAAATTATACAAAAAACGAATTGATATCATTAAAAGAAAGGAAAGAATTACTTGAAAAACTCTTCCAAAAATCACTAGGTATAAAAATCTATTAAGATTTGTATTCGATTAACAGAGAAGATACAAAGATAGTATGAATAAAAATGGTTCGAATTTCCAGATACTTATAAATAGTCATAAAGATATTAAAACCCTATCCATATTAAAACCTATTCCATACATTTTTCCATTTGATATTTACTACAAATAGATACTTACATTTATTTCCCATATATCCAATATTTCTCCCAGTGCACTGTCCAGTCTAGGTTCTCCGGCCGCGACTTCAAGCTGCCGATCTTTGGAAGACTCCTCTCCAAATCTGCCGACGTCAAAATGCAGGGTCCCAACTCTTTTTTTTTTTAAAGGCGGCTCAAACGGAGGCCGCCATTGTGTGTCGGGGCCAAATGATGTGCCAAAGTGACACTTGCAGATACACAGATACGGCTACTCAAACACCATTAAGGCGGGTGTTTGGTTGGGGAGGTAATACTGTACTTCGGGGGGCGTTGGCATATTCCTGTTGATATTTGCCGGAATGATTGTTAGTTTTATTTTATTTTGTGACAATTTCCAGCAGCAATAGCAGGAAATAATAAAAATGCAAACAAATCGTTAGATTTTCCTATTGAAGTGTTTTTGCCCCCCCTCTCCCTACCCCTCCCTCTCCCCCCTCTAACTACAACTACAACTCCAACTCAACTGCTCCCTGTTTGTTTGTGTGTATTAGGGATGGGTGTTGTTGTTGTAGTTGTTGTTGGTGTTATTGCCTTTTGTTGCTCGTGTCGGTGTTGCTGGTGCCGTTTGGGCCTGTTGTTTAGGTGCACAGTGGGGAAAATTCGGTTTAATATGGGTCAAAAAAAATTATAATTGGTTGGGGAAATAAAAAGTATTTATGGAAGGGCATTTATTTTATTTTGTATATTTTTCTGACTATTTAATTATAAGAATTACTGTTTGGTTTTATTTTCGATGAGATTTAATAAGCAATTATTATTATTATTGTTATTATAATTGGATCCCTATTTTTATTCCTTCGATTGGATTCGATTGAATATAGAAAGGCAAAAAACATATTTTGTAAATTTCTCACTAAATTATATATAGAATTAGTATTTTTCGTATATATTTCCGACCATATAATTTAATAGAATTACTGTTTTAGTTTATTGTTGATGATATTTATTAAGCATTATATTAATAAAGTTTCTCTTATTAAAATGTAAAATGCTTTCAAAAAAAGTAATAAAAATAAATGTAACATTATTATAATTTTTGCATCAAATTTGTATTATAAAAAAACAAGTCACCGACAAAGGCATATATCAAAGATTAATTGAATTTTTTTTCAAGCTCCTTGTATTCAATCGATACCATATATATATCAATAAATACTTAGATATCAATCAGAGAAACACAAAATGCGGAAACGCGAAAATGTAAACTTGTAATCATGCATCAAACTTCGGATAATAAAATGGAAACAATTAAAAACCAGCAGGAAGCAAACAGAAATTAGTTAAATAATTAATTCGCAAACTTTTTTTGGAATTTAATTTTGAGCTGTTTAAATGCGATCCCGCCCATGGTGGCCAGAATGATGATGATGACGTTGGGCGCTGCGCTATCAGAAGGCTGAGTCGACGACGGATCCAAAGAGCTGAGAACCAAACTGAAGCCCGGCAATTTGTGCAATTTTTCTTGTTTAGATTGTTTTCGGTGTTTGCGTTGTCGCCTGTGTTGTTGTTGTTGTTGTTGTTGGCTGTGTTGTTGTTGTTTGGGTGTTGGGTTTTTATGCCTGCGATAAGCCCGCACACTGCCCATAACCATTCTCATATTATTTGTAAGGATTTTTGCATTTATTGCCAGCGCTTTCAAGGATTTACCCATACCCAGACCCCAGACCCGATCCGATCCGATCCGAATATGGCTGCAGTAGTTATCTTAATAGTTATCAGGCGATTCCTTGTTGTTGCTGCAGTTGGATGCGTGGATCTGGGCCGGCACTTTATTCGCCAGTTAAATTTGATGCCATTTAATGCGGCAATGCGGCAAATGGAGACGTTTTGCCCTCGCCCTCTCGTGCCGTAAATCCATTAAATTGCCCCAAATTAAACTAAACTAAAGCGAATAAAAATAAGAATACAAAAAAAAAAGTGTAGCAGAGAAACAAAGAAGCGGAAACGGTGGCCCGGGATGTGTGACAAAACTGTTGGCAACTTGTAAATAAACTGCTGGAATGAGAGCGGCAATTACACGCCCCGAATTACCATCCACATGGGGCAATAACTCAACTCGGAGTTCGGAGCTCGACTTGGCAAGGGTTGCACGTATCTCGAGGTCCCTTCTTCGAGGTGCCGGGAAATGCCGCTGCCGCTGACAGATACAGGACTACCTACAGCAGATCTTCAGACGCATATCCGGAATGATATACTATAAATCCCCCGATCCCCGAAAACGGAATTATTTTCTCCTCATTCCTGTGATGACAGTTTGTCAGTTGACAATCATCGGGTGACCAGTCAATGGGTTGGCATATTAGCCATGTTAATTACTCACCGATGGAATACCTCTGTCATGTATCCCTCAGATACATAAGTAGAGCAGATGTGGCTATTTAATATCGGAATGGAAAGAAGTCCAAAGATGCCTGAAGTATCTTTAATTATTCTTTGGAATTTAAAAACGCTTCAATTGAATTATGGAACTTAATTAAATAACTGAATAAATATTACAAAATTTTATTGGTACTAAATATGAATGATGCAATTTAATCTTTGATTTACTAATGCAAATATTTTAATAAATCAATATTAACCTGCAATAATTCTTCTTTTCTTCATTTAAATAGTTCCGAACCAGTTCTCCCGCAAATTTCAATACGTTATTAAAATTCATAGCATCTCTACTTAAAAAAGTGGCCCAGCAAATTCTTTATTGTTTTCTTTTTTTTGGCTAATCCAATCTAAGATCCATTCCATTGTTTTATGACCACCTGGCCAAAGATGTAAATGCTGTAAATGACATTTCCAAATCCAAAACGAGTTCAAACATCCATCACTTAAAAGCCACAAAGCAAACAAACTGGCAGCCAGATAAACAATAACAATAACAAATAACAATAACCGAAGATACACTCAGAACTCAGCGGGTGTCCGTCATTAAAAAGATGACAAAGCGATGTCAACAAGAAATTTTTTGATTAACGACTCAAAAAATGCCAGAGAGCCAGAAGATCGAGTTGAGTCC
The DNA here is from genome assembly GCA_021224005.1 of Drosophila setifemur. Taxonomy (NCBI): domain Eukaryota; kingdom Metazoa; phylum Arthropoda; class Insecta; order Diptera; family Drosophilidae; genus Drosophila; species Drosophila setifemur. The sequence goes on along the minus strand of JAJJHY010003831.1, from coordinate 10,978,693 downwards.
GAGTTGGAATCCAAATGGAGACAACCAACAACCAACCAACCAACCAAAAAAAAAACCCGAAAAAAAGTTAACCAGAAAAAGCTAACGACATAAAAATACAGAAAAAAACCAGGCAGCAAAAATTTGTTGGTTGAAGGTAAAATATCAATTTAAAAGGCAATAAAAATATTTCATTGCTATGGATCAGAGATCGGGCGATGTTTTTGGTACGGATAATGCTGGCTCCGTCGATTCTCCGATATTCCGATATCCCATTTCGATTTCGAATTAAAAGATTATGACGATAATAAACTTGACTAATCATTTTTATTACAAACAGGCAGCAGCAGAAGTTGTAACCAACAAAATCTCAGAAATCGTCTTTGGGTTTTCCCAGAAATCCTCCAATCGAGATAAAGATACCCCCGAAAATGAAAAGTCGAAGATGGTTTATTAATTTTTTTCATAACTTAAATACATATATTTATTTGTTCTTCTCAATAGATTTAGTTTTATTCGTTTAGTTTTTGTTGTGTGTTTTTTTTTATTTTTTGGGTTTGCATAATAAATTATGAGACTATGCTTAATGCGTACGAACAGAGTGAGATACATTTTTGTATCTGTGTGTGTGTGTGTAATTTAAGTGTGTGGTAATCAATACATGCACGATCGCTCATAAACTTACTTATCTCCTAGGGTTTAGTCCTTCCAACTAAATCAAATTTGGGTGAGGGGAAGGGGGGAGGGGTGCGGGGATTGTCCCCTCTGGCTAACAACTAAATTAACTATGAATGTTAGATATCTTTTGTGGTTCTCTCATCTGTGATATGGAAAGCATTTTGCATTTCGTAATTTGTAGTTTTTTCATCTTTTCTTCGTTTTTTTTTAACATTTAATATCACAATTTCTCATATATATTGTTTTTAGATTTTTTTTTCCTTATTTTTGTTTTTTTTTTCATTCCTAACCCATTCTCGAAAGCAAAGCATTTGGACTTCGAAATATATATATATTTAATAATAATAGTATGTGTGTGTGTTTGTGTGTGTGTGATATATCTATGCGAAGTATGTACAAGTTGTGGAAAATAAATCTAATTTACGAGTAGTAGGAAACAAAAGCCTGCGCTCGGCGTTCGCATCTAAATTTATAGCGTGTCATATTATTGCACATTCCAAATAGATTATTAACATTAATGTTGTGTGTGTGTGTGTGTGTGTGTGTGGTTATCATATATCATATATATATATATATATACATATATCGGGTTGAATCTTGCTTAGGTACCTATTATATTTATATTAGCATATACCTTAAGATTTGCTTTAAATTCGAATTTTGATTTTACTACGCCTTCTGCTCCAGCTGCTCTTGCAGATACAGATGCAGATACAGATACAAAGATACATCCGTGCGCCCTGTGGAACATGAAACGCTATCAGTCTCTCTATACCAAGCAGCCTTTGGTTCCATCCATCCTCTTCAGATATTTTCGCTGGTTTTCTGGAACACAAACCGTTTTTGATGCATCTTTGGATACGTTTCATGGTTCCGTTGGATCTGGCGCGGATTCCTCCTCGCCGGATCATAAAAAATTGTTTATGAAAGTGCCCCGGAGCTGGAGCATAATCATGGATCATCGTCCCGTCTCCTCACCTCTCTCTCTCTCTCTCTCGCCGAACAACAATCAAATAATATTTTTGTGGGCAACAATTTATAAATATAAAAGATTTGTGTACACGATTTGTGATCTTCCCCAGAGTCGGCCTCCAGCTCTCTCCTCTCATCCTGCTCCTATATACCTTGAGATCATTGGGTTGCGAGAATCGATTGCATCTGACTGAGTTTTGGGCTTTTATCCGGGAGCATGTCGATCGGGTTTGGGATCGGTTTTCGCTATTCCGTCAATAACTGAGTGTTTTAATTATTCATGATCGTCTTTCCAGTCACTCATCTGAAAGGGGCAAGAGAAAAGGGGAAAGTAATGGTGAGTAAAGGGGAAAAGTTGTTGGTTTTAAGGGGGGAAAGGGTAGGGTAAAATATTGTACACTGATAAAAATATATTACATCAAAAGAAAACCCCTTTAAAACAAAGTATTTACAACTTAAAAATCAACTATTTGAACCCCTAACAAATTATTCGGCCAATGTCCCCAAAAAAGTGAAATTAAAGGTATGGGAAAAGGTAGGACTGGAAGGAACTGGAAGGTACGGGAAAGGACTGGAAGGGTTTGGGATGTACTGGAAGACTTACATACTTTACGGCACGATTTCTGAAGGTCTCCTGCTCCATATCGCGGATCTTGTGGGTCAGCATATGCTGTTTTAGGTTGCCCTGCAAAAATTAAAAAAAAAAATGGAATTCTTCATTAGATTTTAGACTCAAAGCTCTTGCTTAAAAATGATTTTTAAAAATTAAAATTAACTGAAATTAATTTATGCAAAAACCCCTAAATTAACCCCCCTAAAAATATATATAGTAATCATTCTAAACCCACCTTCGTAGTAAACCCGCGATCGCAGATATTGCACTTAAATGGGCGCTCCTTGGTGTGGCTCCTGTAGTGGATCTCCAGAGCGGAGTGGCAGGGGAATGTCTTGTAGCAGATGCCGCACGTCGTGCTGCCCCTCACCCCGCTCAAGGCCAAAGGATTGAAGGGAGCCGCCGGCATCACCGACTGGGCGATCTGGTTCATCGCATTGCACATGTTCTGGGTGGTGGCGGGCGGGAAGAGCGGCAGGTTGGGGAACATACCGAAGGGAGGACGGGCGCCCATCAGGGGATTGGAGGGTGGGACTACTCCTCCTGCACCCGGCCCACCCTCCGGACCCCTCTGTCCCGGCTGCGGGGAGTTCTGTCGCTGGGCAACCGCTGCTGCTGCTGCTGCGGCAGCTGCCGCCGCCGCCGCTGCCTTTTGTTGCGCCTCCGCCGCCTCGCGACGCATATGCTCCTGATGCTGATGCAGTGCAGCCATATGCTGGTTATGATGGTGCTGAGCAGCAGCCGCCACCGCCGCCTGGTGTTGCATCAGGTGCTGGTGGTGCTGATGCAACTGGTGCTGCAATCCCGGCGGCAGGCAATCGATGCTCGGTGGCAGGGGAGAGGCGAGCAGGGAGGCGGGTGCATGACTGGGAACACTCGGACTCTTGGGCAAGCTGGGCGGACTAACGGGCTTCTCCTTCACCGCGGGCAACGGGGATCGGGAGCTGGAACCGGAGGCGGGAGGAGCCGCTCTTGGTGTGAGATCCAAAGCTCCCTGGGATGCCTCCGAACGGGCTGGAGAAGCACTCAACTTCTGCACCGAGGTGGGTGACGCCGGAGCAGAGTTCGATCCCACCGAATGGCCATGACTCGAGGCGGAGGACTTGGGCCTCACCGGATTGGTGTTGACCACTCCCGACGCATCGATCCTTAGCTTCTGCTCGAAGAGCAGCGACTTGAAATCATCCCCAGATCGGGGTCTCTCTCCCTCCTGCTCCAGATTACTGTTCGACAGATGCTCCGAGGAGACATCGTCGTCGTAGTCCTCGCCACAGTCCATATTATCCTCGAGATCTCCCTGCGAGGACTCCGAACCGAGGGCTCCGTTGTGCAGTCCATGACCGGGATTGGGGCCACCTCCTGCTCCTCCGGGTCCGCCGGGCATGGCGCCAAAATGAAAAGCAGCCGCAGCGAAGGGATTCATGAAGTGACCGGGCATCATCGAGGGCGGGGGATCCCTAATCTCCGCCGCCTGGATCTGCTCCGGAGTCAGATCCGTCGGTTCACCCGTATGGAGGCGAATGTGCTGCTGGAGAACCAAAGCATTGGAGTATTTCTTGTGGCAGACCGGGCACTGGTGGAAGTTCCGCATCGGTGGACGGATCTTATGCACCGCCATGTGCGTCTTCAGGTTGCCCTTGGTGGTGAAGGCCCTCCCACAGATCCGGCACTTAAAGGGACGCTCTCCGGTATGGGTGCGGTAGTGCATCTGGAGGGCACTCTTGCAGGAGAGGACTCTATCGCAGACCACACACTGATTCGGATCGCTGATCTTCTTGTTCTTCATCAGCTCCTTCAGCTTCATGGTCTCCGAGGTGTTGGACACCTCGATGAAGTTCTCCCACGAGTTGTCGTTGCTGTGGGGGCGTGGCAGGAGGGCGGCCATTTCGTGCTTGATGGGATTGAAGAACGGCGACCTGGCCATGTGGTGGGGATGGTGATGGGGTGGCATCACTCCCTGGGGTCCGCCCGCCGGGGATCGCACTGGGGAGTGGTGCTCCGGCGAGAGCATCTTCGCCGTGGTGAAGTTCAGCGGGAAGCGATCCCCAAAGAAATCCTCCCGCGGTGGCAGCTGTCCTGGTGTGGGCAGATGATCCAGGTGAGATCCGGGCGAGGGCTGCGGATGCATCAGGGCAGGTGGTTGGATTGGCTGCACCACCGGCGGATAACCCAGGTGGCTGCTGCTGCTGCGATGGAGGTGATGATGATGATGATGGGGATGATGCTGGTGGTGGTGATGCGGGGATCGATGCTGGGGGGATGGGGAGCGCGTCCTGGGCAGGGCATCCTGCTTGGGATCCTCCTCCTGCATCTGGTCCGGCTCCTCCTCCACCCGCTCCTCCTTGATGCGCACCTCCAGTGGCAGGGGCTCCGGTTCGGGTGAGGAGCTGCGGTCCGCATTCTCCTCCTCCTCATCCGCCTGCCTCTCCTGCTCCAGCCGCTCCAGTCGCTCCTGCTCCTGCTGATCCTTCTCCTCCTCCACCAACTCCTTCTTCACCGGCACCGCCATCTCCTCATCCTCCAGGCGCGGCGAGGGCTTCCGCAGATCCGTGGGCACCTCCTGCGGGAAGAAGGGATGCGGAGCAGCCGCTCCCAGACTCTTCAGGATCTCCATGGGCGGGCGGTACAAGTTCTGCAGGCCCGGAAAAGCAGGGGCAAAGGAGGCGGGTCCCGGTCCGGAGCCACCACCACCCATCGGAGGCGGGGCTGGGGAATGGGTGGGCGAGCTGTCCGTGGGCGACATCTGGTCGAGCAGCGGCGGATGGAACTTGTCCATGTGCTCGGGTATGGGCGTGGCATTCATGGGCACGTGGGGGAACTTCTGCGCATGCCGCTGGAAGTGGACCTTGAGGTTACCCTTGGTGGTAAACCGACTCCCGCACACATTGCACTTGAAGGGTCGCTCCCCCGTATGGGATCTGATGTGGATCTGGAGGGCGGAGTCCGAACCGAACACCTTGCCACAGTACCGGCAGCGATGCTTGAAGAAGGGTTCATTCCGGCCCTTTCCATCTCCGGATTTATCCCCGAAAGCAAAGTCATCGGCCATGTTGTTGGCCAGGATGCCCTGCGAGGCGGAATCGAGCACCTCCTGGGCGCGCTTCTGCAGCAGGTCGAGGGAGTTGGGCTCAGGCAGGTCATCATGGTGGGTGATGATCCTCGAGGCCAGATCGGAGCCAAAGGGCAGGGGCGTATTCTCCAGCTCCTTCAGCTTGGAGAGCGCCTCCTGGGCGGAGGTCTCCTGCTGCACCCTGGAATTCTCAACACTCACCCGGCGCGGGGGCTGGGATTCCTGATCCTGCTCCCGCCGCCTCTTCAGGGACTCACCCGGTGACCCGGAGCTCTCCCTCAGCGGAACTCCAGCATTGATCAGATGCTGGCGGGCCTTGGCCTCTGCCATCCTGGCCTCTGCCTTCTGTCGCAGCTCCATGTCTGCAATGCGCTCCTCCTCCTCGTACGTGTCCGTCTCCAGCTCTTGATCGGGCTCGGGATCCTGATCCTGATCCTGTTCCTGCTCCTGATCCTGCTCCTCCTCGGCATCCTCCTCCGTTTGCGTGGACTGATTCAGAGCCAGCTGGGACTGCAGCTGCTGGATGAGCTGGATCTGGAAGAGCTGCTGCTGCTGCAGATTGAAGAGGGTCTGCTGCAGGAAGGCCAGCTGCTTCATGGCCGCCTCGTTGTCCGCCCCGGAGGAGCCATTGGCAATGGTCTTGGCCGCAAACTGGGCAATGGCCATCTGCATATTCTGAATGGCCTCCAGGGTAACTGGTGCCGCTCCAGCTCCACCCGGCAGACTGGCCTGATTGGACTGTGAGGGCAGGGCACTCCTCGGTGGCTCTTCACCCATCTCCACATCCACTTCGATATCCTGCTCCTTGGCCGGAGCTCTTTCGGTGGCCGCCTCCTCGGCACTGGCCTCCGCTACTGGGGAACTTGGCATGGAACCACTGGCATTGGGTTCCCGCTCCCGTTCCTCGGAACTGGGTTTGGTCATCACCACCTTATTATTATTATCCTCAATCTCCGGCTCAATCTCTGCGCTCTGTTTGCGTTGATGCTCCTGGGGAGCGGAAAGCTGCTGCTGCTGCTCCTGTTGGCAGTCCTGCTGCTGCTGCTGCTGGTGATCCTGCTCCTGGTGATCCTGCTCCTCGAGCTCGGGACTCCGGCTGGGACTGGCCGTTGTGGTTGCCGTGGTCAGAGGAGAGCAACCACCATTCTCTTCCTGATCGCTGCCTGTATCTGCAATTAGGAAATTAAAATTAAAAATTTAGTTGGGTTTTTCAAATTTACAAAAAATATATTTAAAATTACAAAAGAATTTTAAGGAATTTTTTTAAACAAACTTTTAGCTTTTGTAGAAATGAGAAACATTTTCATTATGATTTTTCGGATTATTCCTTGGGAAATTATAGCTTCAACTGATCAAAGCTAGACTACCAAAAATATTAATATTATATTTTTTGACACTAAATCATTTGATAACTTTGATAATGAAATAATTTTTAGGGTTGAAATTAAAAGGAATTTAGCAAAAGATAAATAACAATGTTGTAAAGGAAAGAAATGCAATTACATCGTCTGTAAATATTATTTTCTTTTCTAAGATATTTATGTTATAAATCTATTAACACTTAATATATATCTCCAATCCAAACGGATGTAAAATTAATTTTATTAATTTTTTTTTTAATAAATGTTACGATATATTGCAAAAAGGAATTATAAATTAATGAAATGATTTTCAATCCTATTGATAATATTATTTGTAAAGGGAAATATAGAGTTAAGATATTTCGAGTAAATATAAACACTTAATATATATATCTCCAATCCAAACAGGATGAAAAATTAAATAATTTATATTATTATAATTTTTTTTTTAAGGAATATATATAACGATATATTGCAATAAGGATTTTCACAAGCAATTTAATAAATTATTTACAATCCCCTAGACTATAAATATCATTTCTAAAGGAATATATGAACTTAAGATACTTCTATTGAATATAAACCCTGAATATATATCTCCTAACCAAACAGGATGTAAAATTAAATAATTCGCAACCAAATCGATTATGATTATTATTTATTTTTTAAGGAATGTTGGAATGTGCAGTTGATGTTGTGTTATTTTTTATGTGCGCTACCAAAGAAGCATCGGCCGAGTGTGGATGGAGTGAAGCCAAAATAGTCAGAAGCTGGTTGAGATTGCTGGCCATTTCCCGATAACTCAACTACCTGTTAGCAGCCCCTCCCCCCCTCCCCGCCCCCCTTTCAGCTGCATATGACTTAATCGCCGGCAATTGTTCGTTGCAATGCGTTGAAGTTGCTGGCGGGAGTGGGGATGTTGCTCCTAGACACTAGTGTTGCTGTTGCTGTTGCTGTTGCTGCTGCTTCTGTTGCTGCTGCCAACTGAATGCAATTACATTTCTTGTTGAAGCATGTGTTCTCTCTCCTTTTTCCCTGGGCCGCAGCTGTTTTTATTATTTTAGTTTTTCTTTTTTTTTAGTTTTTGGTTTGCTGCCCACAATTAGTCTTCAACTCGATCGGTGGCAGTTGCAATTGTTGCTGTTGCTGGTGTTGCTGTTGCTGGTGTTGCTGTTGCTGCTGCCGTTGGACTGGCGATGCTCACTTGTTGCCAGGTGAGCTGGCCAAGGGGGAGAAAGCAGTTGACAGCCGTTTGGCCTGGTCCAGTGCCTCTGACTAATTAATCGCGACGAGCCTAAAAAGCAAACCAAGTCACAGATTGGTCGGCCAACATCAGCTAACTTGGCCAAATCGGAGACTATAGTATTGCCGCACACGCACATAAAATATAATTTATGATAAGTCGGAGCCAACACACTCGTTCGCTATATATAATAAAACATATTTCTGCACACAAAATCAAACGAGTTGGGCGAGTTTTCTGATTTCTGTTTTGCGTCCACAAAAGATACACAGATACAGATACAGATAGAGATGGAGAACTCAGCAGATAGACGGGGGACTGGAGACTATCTGAGGAATTTGCATATCGATCGCATTAATATTATTTTTATTATTATTACCTCTCCTGTTGGCCGGTTAATTTTTTTTTTTTTTAGGAAATCTTTTTTTGTTGTTCGTTTGATTTGTAATTTAGCCAACAATTGCAGTTCAAAAACGAAACCGCCCGAAACGAGGAGTTATGATTATGATTGCCGATAAGTGAAGTGTATTTTAATTAATTGAAATTAATTATATTGTTGCCATAAACCTTTCAGAGAGCGCCGCTCGAAATAAAACAACTTCCAATTATGACGAACATAAAATTGTCTCGAACATGGTTAAGTCATTTTGCAATTGGTAATAAAATTGTTCGATTTACAATAACAATAAACGCAGCTTGTTTATTGGGCTAATGTCGGTGATATATCTGGGATGAGGAGGGGATTGCTCCGGCAGAGGCCATTGCCTCAGCCAGAGATTCGGATTCGGTTTTTAGTTGGACGCATTTTAGTTCCTCGATCGCGTGGGCGCCCAAAACAAAATATCCAACCAAACAATTTAGCCGAATCTATATATACGGATATACCTATATATCGATTGTATCTCATGGATGTGTGTGTGCGAGGGAGCCGTTTAAAGATTTATTTTTTGTCTAGCAGAAAATGTATTTTGTTCTACTACTGACAACCAGCGAGGTTCATTCCGGCCATTCCGTGCGTTCTCTATCTGTATCTGTATCTGCCAGATAAATAAATATGAAATTGTGAAACGCGACGCTGACGGCAGGAAATTATATTTCCCAAAACACACACTCTATATAAATTAAATCGCGCCAGTTTAAAGGTGGATTAAGTCAAGCCATAAATTCGATGTTGGCTAAAATTCGAATGAATTATTCCCGCGCTCTGCATGCGCAACTAAATATCGTATAAATCCCTCGTCTGGCTTTATAATTTCATTTTCTGAATACTCATAATTGCTAACCCCCCCCCCCCTTAGTCTGTCCGTCAGCCCATTAACCAATGTCAACTTTTTGGCCAACAAATATTGGCAACAAATGTGTTCCCCCTTTTTTTTTGCCTCATAAATTCTGTTTCGGTTTATTTCAGCTTTCAGCAAATCAATTTTTTACCCAAAACAAGACTAGATTAATTGGGCTGAAATTTAATTTCGGGGAATATATATATATATATATTTAGGTATAAATTCAGCAAGTACCCCGAACTTTATGCTCGGCGAATTATTCCCTTGAATTAGGGCTATCACCTCGGGTATATGTATGTATATATATGTTTTCCAGTTCATTCCTCTAACCATTTGACTTTTGCATACGCCTCGACTTTAGTTCTGGACTGGCTTTCAATTATTCCATCGTCATATTCAATATGCAAATCGCTGCGAACCAACCGTGAGCTCCGCTGGCCTGAGGTGAAACAAATGTTCAGCCAATTGGAAAATGCAAAGAAAACGAAAAAAAATACACAACAACAACAAAAAAACACACAAAAAAAGCGAATAAAAAATTACATAAAATATACACAACGTGTACGATGCAAATCGGGTGTGCGGCATAATTGAATAATATATATCGAGAGTCCGGTCTGATCGGATTTCGCAGCCATAGGTCATAGGCCAGGGAGGCGCTTCAATTGAATTTCATATCCAAGTTTTAGGGACAACAAAAAATAAAGCACACACACACTCTCGCATAAATAAAAATAATTAAATAATTAATGTCATTAAGTTAGGCGATGGCAAAACGAACGCTTAGAGTCTTTTTATGTACATAAAAGGTACATAATGTCCATATATATACATATATACTCCAAATAAATCATATGGAAATAAGCGTCTGCGATATTAATTTAATTTATTATCCCGCACTAATGAGTTAACATTTATTAATGCCCAAAGCAAAAACAACTATATACATATATCTCTATATGCGGTGTATAAATAAAAACCGCGCCAAACAAATTGATAAAATGGAAAACAAAAAATAAAAAAATAAATAAAAAATGAAAAAAATATATCCTCACTCATACTGGCAAAAAATTGTTTATCACCTTTTTAAAGCTTATGGGCAACAATTTTCCAGATTTAATGTGAACTCATTTGTAATTATGGATATATATGCGGATGAATATAAGTTTGTTTACACTGGGAATAATGGGAATCCCATTTGGAAGGAATATTCGAAGCCTTATGATTGAAGAAAATTAAATGTTAAGCTCTCTTAGACTATTTTTTATAAGTTCATAAGTTATTGTAATTGGTTTATTAATGTAATTTGTTAATGTCACAAAATGAGAATCCAAAATTTTATTTTACACCAATTTCAATTACATTTAAATTAGAAAACTAAGTACTATTTACTCTTTAATCTCTCTAAGATACGTTTTATTTTACACCAATTTCAATTACAATTAAATAAGCAAATGCAGTAATATATACTTTTATGTGTTTTTAAATTCCCAAGCCCGCTGAGCTTCCCTTTGTCGTTAAATTTTCAGTTTCATCTGATTCATAAGGCTCACAAAAATATCAATAAATATAATTAAGGCATGCTAATGCCCGAAAATCGAAGCTTTCAAAACCAATTAAAATAAAACACAGCCAGCCGAGAGAGGCCTCCAAAATATATATTTAAAACCGAAAAACCAAACTCAATCAAACTTATTTCGGTGCCTTTCCAAAAATGTATCTGAACTAAACAAAATGCGCCGAAGCCATATTTAAATCATATCGTTTTTAAGTTGCTCCATTAAATCGAAATCGATTTTTGATTTATCATAAAAAACATGATCAGAGAGGGGGGCCAGAGAGGGGGGAAAGGTGCACCAATAGCAGCTGTTAACGTTGAAATTAAAAAAAACAATTCCAAAACTGGAAATGCAAAACCGTAGAAATATAATTTATATGTATAAATTTGTCCCCATAACCGAAAAGGGGGGGAAACTGGTGCAACCATAAGTTTTTAAGTTTTTAAACTCAAAATCAAGTTATACTTCCCACTATATATATATTTTTTACTTTATTTAAAGCTCCCAGAATTATTAATGTTTGTTCCCTTTTCTTGTGTGTGTGTCTTATCAGTTAAATGGAAAACGGTTAAATATAAAATTTTAAAGTAGGTAGAAACTAACAAAAAGGCAGAAAAGAAATTGATAACGAATTTGGTAACCAATTTAAAAATTGGTTTAGCTATGTATCAATATCGATGTCGGTTGGGAAATTGTCTTCAAATTTTGTTTTATGTTCCGCTGATAGGAAAAGACTTTCTAATTTCGTTTAAAATTTCATTTCTTTTAGGTTTTTCTTGGTAAAATCTCAAAACTAGTTTTGTGATTTGTAGCGTATTTTACTGGCAAAGTTCTTTAGTTTAAAAAACGTGAAACATTTGTCAAAATCAATTATTAACCATTCTAAAATCTAATATATTTATTCCGCACTTTAGTCAGATTTTTATTTTAATAATAACTAGTTTAGTAAACTTGTCAAAAGCAATTTTAAAATTCAACCAATTTATTTTACTTGCATTTTAATGGTATTTACAATTTCATCTTTGAATTCAAACTTTGTTAAATGTAATACAACATTTCTTAATAAATGTAATCATTCCCAATTTCCAACACCCAACAAATCCAATTGCAACACTACCTAAATTTTCCTACTTAGACTTAGATTTTCCGGGAATTTTCTCGCTCACCTTTGTCGGCGCTGCGGGCGCGATCCTTCAGCTGTTTGACAATGCCATATTTCACTGTGCCAAATTGTATCATTTTATTGATGGTCTCCTGGTGATTATCCTTGAAGTCACTACGCATCGCACACAGAACGTTGGACAGGTGATTTTTCATCAAGAGAACTTTTCTTTTTTTCTTTTCTTTACTTTCTTTCTTCTTCTTCTTCTGCACGCTTTTCGCACTTCGCTTCTCGACTTTTGTTTCTAGCTTTTCTCTCCGCCAACTTGTTAACTGTTGATCATTGCACTGTGTTTTTGTTTTTGTTATTTAGACGTTTTTTTTGGGGGGGTAAAAGAACTGAATTTCCGATTTTGGACGCATTCCGCGTTGCGTTTTGCCGTCGGCAATTGGGGGAAAAACGCGCGCGCGGCCGTTGCGAACCGATTTGGATACGTACTATCGGGATATATAGAACTATAGGTTGTGTGTTGTGTTGTGTGGCGGCTGCCCGGTGATTGTCATCGTTCTGCGGTGACGGCTGCCGTTGTTTTGATTTGCGCGGCAGGGACTCGGGACCGTGGAAAACGCGAAACGTAGAACGGAAAGCGGAAAACTAGCGCGGTGCCCGAAAAAAATGTTACTTAACAGAGAGCCAGTGCGCGCTTACATCGGCATTTGGTGTGTCGCGGGAAATCGGGCATGGAACTGTAAAAACGAACGTTCAGCAGCGCCGTCGAAACAGCACTGACACAAACAAAAACAGACTCGCCGCTCTTCGGCTCGCTGGGCCGTCGGCTCGGCGGTGTTCGGGTCGGCGGTCGGGTCGGCTCGCGACCGGTTTGGGTGTGCGTGTGTGTGAGCCGTTATTACATCCTGACAGGCATTCAGCCAACCCACCTTATGCTCACTCGCACACACACACACACACACATGCCCATGCACGCACGGCCGCTCTCTCGCTCGCATTTCATATAATTTTTCATATGCGCTCTCTCGCTCCCTCTCATCATAATTTTTATTAAACGGCGCCCGGCCTCTCGCTCTGGCTGTTACTGTTACTGTTGCCAGCCCTCTCACTCACACTCGGCCGCACTCTCTCTCCCCGTGTGGCTGTTTTTGTTGTTGCTTTTACCTGAGCTCTGAGAGACGTTTATGAAACTTGTTCGGTAAATTATGAGCTGCTCTCTCGCTCGCACGAAAAAAATCTGGAAAAAAGCTGCGTTGGCAGTGTGGCAGTGGCAGTGGCAGCGCTGCGACTGCGGCGGCGACTTCCTTCCGCCTTTTGCGGCTCACCTTTTGCATTGTTGTTGTTAGTGTTGTTGGTGTAATATTCTTCGGGAGAGCCAGAGGTGCGCTCGCTCTCTCTCTCTCTCTCGCTCTGTCTGTCGCGCGGGTGCTCGTTCTCGTTCTCGCTCGCTCTCTCGATTAATAATTTATCATAATTCATAGGGGGCCAAGTGCCCTGCCCTTGGGCAGCCGGCCATCTCGCTCGCACTCGCGCCCCAGCGCGCCTGCCATTTGTTGCGCTCTCTCGCTCTCACTCTCGCACCCACCGGCTGGTGCCATCTCGCTCGTTGGCGCAGTTATGAGCGTTGCTTGTTGTTGGTTTTTCTTTTTAATTTCGGTTTTATAAGATTTTCTGTTCTTCTTCTCTGCTATTGTTACCCCCCCCCCCTACATCTCCCCACACTCCACTCTCTCTTTGACTTGGGTGACTTCGCTTATTCGTCAGTTTCGATGTGTGTGCAAGTGTGTGTGTGTGAGAGTATTATGAGCCATTCATCAAAAGTTTTTGTTTTTGGTTTTCGTATCTTGTATCTTCTGACTTTTTGGGCAACTCCCACTTCTTAATTATTTTCTTACGGCTATCGCCCTCTCGCTCCCGCATGGTGGAATTTTTAACACTTCTAACAAGTTTTTTTTTTATGTTTATTTTTATTTTTATTAAGAATTCCGTGCCAGTTGCCATTTTAATTGCAAATGTTCTTTTGTCCGCCTGCCAACACCTGGCGATAAAAGCGTTTTTGGCTCAATCTTTTAATTGAAAATTGGTTAATAAAAACGTTCTTTACAAAAAAAACATTTGACAAATGAGTTATGATTAACTGATTGGGCATAAATGCAATTATTTCCGAAGGTTTCTTGAAGTGAGTAACTTTCAAATAAGAGTTAGTTGATTGTTTATGGATAATTGCTTTGATTGAAATATTTGCAATTCACAAAACAGTTTGCATCTGGTTTTGGAACTATTTTATTGTTAAAAACAAAACAAAAAATTCAATGACAATGAGTATAACTTTGCTTAATTGATTTAGGATAAATCACGTAATGAATAGGCAGAAAATTAAAATGGTAAAAGTAAGTCTACAAAATAAATTTTTAACGTGGGAGGATTACAATTTAATGGGATACACAGTTAAAAAAAACGTTATTTGTATTTCCCAAATCTTTTAACCTTTCATCCAAATATAATTACTAACATGAACTATGATTTTTCTATTGCATATTTTTCTAATATTTTTTTCCAATTAATTTCAAACTGATTTTGTCTTAAGTGTACAATAACATTAATTAATAGAAACAAATTGCGGCATTAAATAAAATGTAATAAAATAAGCGTAAAAAGAAATGACATTGAATCCAACTTTAGTTAACAAAAAATCAATGCCATTTTTTACAAGCAGAACAAACTATAAAAAAAGTTTAAGTAGGTTAATTTAAAAACCTTTTTAGCATGACAGGCAGATGTGGCATTAAATATAATTAACAAGCGAAATTCCATTACAAAAAACTCTTTTTTTTTTAACATGTTCATATTATTTCTTTTTTAGCTAAACATATCCTATTTTAAAAGCTAAAGATAAACCCCTTCAGATGGGAGCTACTTACGCCCAGAAATCTGGAATCCTTCGCACAAGTTGACTTTATTATATAGCCACCAGGAATGTGATAAATTCGGCTGAGAAAGAGAGCGAGAAGGGCTTTCCTTTGCCAATGTGGGAAAAAAACAACAACAATAAGCTGAAATAAAAGGAGGCATTAATAACGCTGCCGACGTCGGCGTCGCAGCCGCCAAAAGGGGGAGGAGGAGGAGAAGGAGGGGGCTGTCATAAATTTCGGGGCGCGAGAGAAACCCGAAGAGAGCGCCAATAAAACGGCAGAAACGGGAGGAGTACAATAACAATACATATAGAAAGGCAAAAAAAAAACAGAACAGCAGAAGAGAAGGAAAATGAAGAAAGTAACGGGGGAGGGGTTGGTGGGGTGTTGGCCAGAGGGGGGAGAGCCACCTTGCGCACCAGTAAGAAAAAGCCACTACCACCAGCAGGGAGTGTGAGAGCGTGTGTGTGTGTGTGCGAGAGGGTTTGTTTATGTACAAGGCAAATACATAATTCATAACTCTCATATTCGCTCATTTCACGTTAGCGTCGACCAACGAAAAAGCGGAGCAACGGTTCTGCCCTTTTCATATCTGCCATCATATTCGCTCCCACACTACCATAACCCACACACACACTTGCACACAATCTCTTCATGCACACTCACATACGGCGACAGCGCAGACAAGTTTTTGATAGACTCTCATAATCATAACGAAAACAACAACAACATAAGTTCGAACCGATTCCGCCTCTCGCTCTGCGACTGCCTACAGGTTGCCTTCTCTCTCCCTCACCCTCACCGCGACCACCCGACCCACTCTCATGTACGCTCATTTCCGAAATGTCAGCTATTTCTGTCGCACTCTCGCTTAGTGGACTCTCACGCTGCCTTTGCTGCTTGCCTCTCCGCTGTTAGCTGTTAACAGTTAGCAGTCTTATACGCCCTTAACTTACCAGATTTCGAAAATGTTAGCCTCTTCGAAAAGGGGAACGGGTTATGTTAACTTGAATTTCTCAATATTTTCGGAAAATTATTTTTTGACTTTTGTAAGGAGTTGTGAATATTTCAAAAATTGATTAATTAAAAATTCTAGTTGTGCATCAAGCTTGAAAGAGGAATATAAATCAAGACGCAACTATTAAACGATGCAAAACTATCTACATAAGATTTTAGATAATTTTAATTTTATTATCTGATCACTTATAGAAAATTTTGTTTTTATTTTGTAGGAATTTAAGGAATGCTTTTTTGAGATATTTTAGATATTACTTAAAATTCGTATCAAAATGCTTATCCATCAGTTTGACAAAATAAAGATACTTCAAGATACATTTGCCTAAAGATACTTCCTACTAAGATCTCTTAGATATTTTACGGCTATGCAGATTGAGAAATCATCGTTAAATTTAAAATGTACATATATGGGTATGCTGTATCTTCAAAATCCATTAGCTTCATAACCATAAACCATGGAATTGGATATTTTTTATATTTATTAGCTTAAAACTCAATAAGGTCAGCAAATACAAATATCTTAATTAATTTTAAATGCCAGATAAATTGGATTTCTTAAAAGGTAACAGAATTTCAAAATGGTTAAGAAATTATTTTGGTTTAAATGGGATTTCAAAAGCTGAAATTAATTAAATATACCTTCATAAATAATTTAACAATATGTGTAATAATAAATATTAAACTTCTTAAGGAATTCAACAAAATTAACATTTACGTAATGTACAATTCTTATTATAAATCCAAAATAAACCATAAAAAAATAAATCTCATTTCCAATCTATCATTTTAATTAAAGGTAAATATTAAATTGATTTCCGTAAAAAACTCCCATAAAAAATGCAATTTTTAGGCTCCTGTTTTGTCACCCCAAATAAACATAAAACCCTTCCGCTCCTTTTCCTTATCTTCCAACCATAATCTTCAGTACAAATTTCAATATCTTTCTGCGGTTCCTTTGTCGCCCTACTTTAAAATCCAAGACAATTACAATTACAAATAAAAAAAAAAAATAGAAAAGCAAATACAATTTAAACGCAACTGAAATAAATAAAAAGCGGAATTGCTTCCGTTAGGGATCGGTTCGGGATCGGTGTCCCCCGGGGGCAGATTTATGGGGCAGGGCACTCAGACTCGGACGCGGATCCTGGCCGGCGGCTACCTCAAAGCCTCAGATGGAAAATCGACTCGAAAGGTGATTGAGGGAAATGGGGAAAATGGGAAAATAAAATGCGTCGGCCATTCGGAATGCCCAAAACGATCGGTTGGCATAATTATGGGTCATTCGCGGAGCATAAACAAATCAACCCAATCCTCAGGCACGTTCCTCCGCATTAACCCCTTCGAGATACCCTTTTTTTTATTTACCTGGCTGCGTGTCCTGGCCAAAAAGGATTCGCCGGTCGTTTGTTCTGCCCGCTTGCGCTTTTCACACTTGTCTCGTTTGCCGCTCATAAAAATGATTTTCCGGGGAAAATTCAGGAAGCTATATAAAATTGGGTAGGAGGAACCTTTTAAGGAAGTGGTTGAAAGTTGAGGGATGAACATTACATTATTGTTGTTAATATCAGTAAAACAAATTATTTAAAATTAAATGAAATTAATATAGAAATGCGAATTTTGTTATAATCTTTTGAATGCATTATTAAAGATTCAAATTAATACGAAATAAATTCTTAAAATTATTAAAGACATTATTCTATTTACACATTATTATTTCAAATAATTCCTTTGTATTTTGGAAATATCTTAAACTTTTTAAAAATAATTAAATGACAATTTTCGAACACTTTTATACCATTTTGTATTAGAAACAATAAACTTAAGTCATTTATGTTATATGTTGTTCTAACACAATAATTTGTACAAAAATTAGAGACTTCATATATTGCTTTAAATATTTTTTAATATTTTTTTCTATTTACATTCTGCTCTCAAAGTTATTGAAACCATTTTTTGTTATTAACAATTAATTAACAGCATTTATTGTATATGTAGGTAAGAAATAATAATTTTTTTAACAATTTGAAATATTTGACTTCTTAAAATACATCTATTAATATTCATAATATTTTTTTCAATTTACATAATGTATTTATGAGTTTAAGTAAATAATTTGTTGTATAGGCATAAAACAAGAATTCGTACCAGAATATGATTTTTCTAGACTTTAATTATTTTTTATTTTATATTATTAGTTATTGTATATGTACACAACAATCGGAATCAAAAT